>CAJVGC010000592.1:7054353-7129231 GCA_910822075.1 Senecio squalidus
TGCTTTATATAGTAGTATATATATATATATTATATATATATATATATATATATATATATATATATATATATAACCCTAGCGGCGGTTTTGTGTTTTTTTTCCTGCGGTTGCCAGATTGTTTGTAGACTTGATAGGAGTTTTGGGTTATGAGCGTTGCGGAATCGACAAAGAGAAGGAAATACGAGAAGAAAGTTCACGTCACATCGGCTAGGGTTTTGAGAGGTCTCGTAATCGAAGCGGGCGTTTCGTCGCTTATGGGGAAGAATAGAAGTCTGGTGGTGCTCTAAGGAAAGTTTCGAACGGTGGAAGTCCTTCTGCGGTGTCGTTAATGTCCGAGCATGCTAGGGTTTTATTTCCAGGTAGTGGTGAGGATGAAGGAGTAGTTTCGTTGGTGCATGGGGTAGTTACGCCAGTAGTTACGCTACCATCATTAGTTACGCCACCACTAGTAGTTACGCTACCACCAGTAGTTACGCTACCATCAGTAGTTTCGCCACAAATAGTTACGCTACCATAAGTAGTTACGCCACCAGTAGTTACGCTACCACCGGTAGTTACGCCACCAGTAGTTACGCTACCACCAGTAGTAACGCTACCACCAGTAGTAACGCTACCACCAGTAGTTACGCCAGCTGTTTCGGAGGAAGGTTTTGTTACGCCATTATTTAGAATGTTGCAGCAGCTGGAGTACAGAATGGTTTTGTTTCGCCATCATATTTCGTAGGTTCGTATCATATGGGTTTTAATAATACTGATTTAAAATCACCTTCCTTAGGTGATAACATAAATTTACATGATGATTTTCCTGCTATTCCGGGGGAATCTATGGAGGATTATATGACTCGCTGGTTGGGTAAGATCAAATGCCGTTAAACCGAGTTGTTTTCTGGTGATAGTAGGTTTATGCAGGATGAGGGTAACATGGATGAGGAGTTGCTGGGTTCTAAGGGGGTTTCTAAACCGTCTTTTGCTGATAAGATTAAAGTACCACCCATAAAAAGGAAAGTTAAATTTTGGTCGTTTATAACAGAAAATGGTGTTGATGGGGTGGATTTGGAGATACCGAGGGAGGCTGTAAGACTATCAAGTAAGAAATATGAATTTACAATTTATGGTTATTTTATTGGTAATCGCCTTCCATTTCCGGTTGTGGATAGATTTGTGTGGAATGTTTGGAGAAAATTTGGTTTGGAAAAAACAATGATGACTGCAAAAGGTTTTTTCTATTTCAAGTTTTCGAGTGAAAAGGGTGTTATGGATGTTTTAGAAGGGGGTCCGTGGATGATACGTAATGTTCCGATCATTTTGAATAAATGGACACCTAATATTAATGTCGAAAAGGAAGATATCACGTCGGTGCCTGTTTGGGTCAAGTTGCATGATGTTCCTTTTGTGGGTTACACAGATGATGGTTTAAGTGCCATGGCTACTAAGATTGGTAATCCGTTAATGTTGGATTCGTACACCACTGCTATGTGTATTGATTCTTGGGGTCGGCCTAGTTACGCAAGAGCAATGATTGAGGTTGTTGAGCGTGTTCAATTGAATATTAAACTTGTTATTGCAACTCCCCGTTTGGATGCTGAGGGTAGTACTCGCCATGAGGTGCGTGTTGAATATGAGTGGAAGCCGCCACAATGCTTGAACTGTAAGGTCTTTGGACATACTGAAAAAACCTGTAGGAAACATATTCCAAAGGTGGTGATGGTGAGTGCTAATAAAGTTGATGAAGATGGCTTTCAAGAAGTAAAACGGAAGAAAGTAAAGGGCTTTAATGTGAGTCAACCTAAACAACCAGTGTTTGAATATCGTCCGAAGAGTAAAGTAAATGCGGGGAATGCTAGGAGTATAAGTGGTGATGCAATTACTTATGAGAAGCAGGTTCAAGCTCGAGCTGCTGGGATTGTGAGTAAGGTTTTAGGGACTGGTGGCCTAGAGTCGGTTAAGGGTAAGGAAAAGCAAGGGGTGCAAGTGGATTGGTTAGGTCCGGAAGTCTGTGGTGTGTATGGGGAGGAACCGGGAGGGGACCAGGTAGAGACTCTACAAAATTCTGAGGGGGGCAAGCACTCCCGGTTTAAACGGTTTTAATGTTTAGTGCAGCATCGTGGAATATAAGGGGCTTGAACCAAACCCCAAAACAAACAGAGGTTCAAGAAGTGGTGCTCGAAAATAGTTTGCAAGTTTGCGCTATTTTAGAGTCCCATGTGGATATTTCAAGACTTCATGATGTGTGTACGACGGTTTTCAAAGGTTGGCGGTGGACATCTAATTCTCAGGTGAGTCAAAAGGGTACTCGTATTATTCTTGGATAGGATTCAGAGAATGTTGAGTTGATGGTGGTTAATCAGTCGGATCAGGTTATTCATTGTCAGGTGCGTTTGATCGGTGCTCAAAAGAGCTTTTATTGTTCATTTAGTTATGCAGGTAATCATTATATTCAGAGGCGTGAGTTATGGCAAAGTTTGTTGATGCATAATCATTTTGTGGGGAGTAACGCCTGGATTGTTATGGGAGATTTTAATGTTGCTATGAATATTAATGATAGTACCAGTGGTGTGTCTGGTGTATCTATTGGGATGGCTGAATTTAAAGATTGTGTAGAGAATATTGGTTTGGTGGATTTGAGTCAGTCTGGCATGTGGTATACATGGAATCAACGCCCGAACTCTATGGATGGTATTCTGAAGAAGCTTGATAGAATAATGTGTAATGGTCCGTTTTTGCATCAGTTTACAGATGCTCATGCGATTTTTAAGCCGTATCGTATCTCGGATCATTGTCCTAGTGTTCTGAAGATCCCGTTGGCGAGTGTCAGAAAGCCGAAGCCGTTTAAGTTTGCAAATTTTGTTGCGAATAAAGAAGAATTTTTGCCTCGGGTTTCAGAAGCTTGGGTGGAGAACATTGATGGGTTTCATTTATTTAGAGTTGCTAAAAAATTAAAACGGTTAAAGCCTATCATGCGGAAGTTGATGTGGAAGAATGGGAATGTTCATAAACGTGTTGGTTTTCTTCGAAAGGAATTAGATGTGGTTCAAGCTGAGTTAGATAAAAATCCTGGGTCGGAGGAGCTGCGTGTTGAGGAAGCTGCTTATCTTTGTGCGTTTACTGAGGCAAAGTTAGATGAGGATATGTTTCTGAAGCAGCGTGCTAAAATTCGTTGGTTAAAGGAGGGTGATGGGAATACATGGTTTTTTCATAATATGCTAAAAGGGAAGCGGAATAGGAGTCGTATCTTGTGTGTTCATGATGTGGCTGGTGTGTTGCATTCGGATGCCGACGTAGTTGGTGTTTTTGTGAATCATTAAAGTCAGTTCTTAGGCACAGCTGAGGAGGGGAAGCCAATTAGGGATATGGCGGGGTTGTTTCAACAACGTATTTCGGGTCTTAAAGCTCATCATATGGTTCGTACTGTGTTGAATGCAGAGATTAAGGATGCAATGTTTGCAATTGGGGAGGACAAAGCTCCTGGTCCTGATGGTTATACGTCTGCTTTCTTTAAGAAGGCGTGGGAGGTTGTGGGGGATGACGTCTGTCTGTCTGTTCACGAATTTTTTCGTAATGGTAAAATGCTTAAAGAGGTAAATAGTACGATTATTGCGTTGCTTCCAAAGGTTGCTTCTCCGATGAAAGTTACGGATTATAGCCCTATTTCATATTGTAATGTGTTGTACAAATGTATTAGTCGTATTATCACTAATCGTTTGAAAGAGGGGTTGACAGATATTATAAGTTCTAATCAATCGGTTTTTGTTCCCGGTAGAAGCATTTCGGACAATATTTTATTATCTCAAGAGCTGGTAAAGAATTATCATATTGCGCGTGGGGTGTCCAGATGTGCGTTTAAAGTTGATATTCAAAAGGCATATGATATAGTTGATTAGGGTTTCTTAAGGAATATTCTTATCGGGTTTGGGTTACATAGTATGATGGTGGCGTGGATTATGGAATGTGTGACTTCTACATCTTTTTCAATTTGTGTTAATAGGGATCTCCATGGGTTTTTTGGTGGGTTGCGTCAGGGTGATCCGCTATCTCCATATTTATTTACGATTGTTATGCAGGTGTTAACATTGTTACTTAAGAGAGGAGTGACAGAGTCAACGACGTTTAAGTACCATCCGAAATGTGCGAAACTAAAGCTTATTAACTTGTGTTTTGCTGATGATTTGATTATGTTTTCTCATGAAGATAAAAACTCGATTATGGTTTTATTAAATGCATTAAATGAATTTAAAAGAGTTTTAGGGTTGATTCCGAGTATTGAGAAGAGAACGACTTTCTTTTCATGTGTAAGTGATCGGGTTAAGAGTGCTATTTTGGAGGTGTTGCCTTTTGAGGAGGGGTCTTTTCCTATTAAGTATTAGGGAGTTCCATTGATATCGTCCAGACTTTTAGTTGAAGATTGTAAGAGTTTAGTTGAGAAAGTTCGGAATCGTCTGGGAGATTGGAGGAATAAATCTTTATCTATTGCATGCAGACTTCAATTACTCGTGTCTGTTCTTTCCGCTATGCATGTGTATTGGGCGTCGGTTTTCATTCTTCCTAGTTCTATCATCCTCGATATTGAGAAGCTACTTCGTGGGTTCTTGTGGTGTCAAGGGTTATTAAAGCAGGGTAGAGCTAAGGTGGCATGGGCTGAAGTCTGTCGTCCTAAAGCGGAGGGAGGGTGATTTGGGTATTCGTAGTCTTGTATCTTGGAATTCTGCTTTAATGATGGTGCATATCTGGAAAGTCCTTATACGTAAGGAGTCTTTATGGGTCAAATGGGTGCATACGCATCATCTCGAGGGTCACAGTTTTCGGGAGGTCCAAGTAAAGGCGAATGCAAGTTACAGTTGGAGAAAGATCTTGGGGTTACGTGATGTTATTCGAATGCATGTCATCAGTAAGATTGGTGATGGTAGCATGATTTCTGCCTGGTTTGATAATTGGAGTGTTGCTGGTCCTTTAAATAATTTTATTTTGAATCGGGACATTATGAATGCGGGTTGGACGTTAAAAAGTAAATTTGCTGATCTTTTAAATGGTAATGGTTGGTCTTGACCTGTGTTTTGGTTGCAAAAATACGCGGTGTTAAATCAGGTTCCAGTGCCAACTTTGTGCGAGGGCAGGGATTCGATCGGTTGGGTTGATAATGATGGTTCTGAGGTGCTATTTTCTGCTGCGAGTGCGTGGGATGCAATTCGTGACCGTGCTGATCGTGTGGATTGGAAGGAAGTTGTGTGATTTTCTCATAGTATTCTGCGCCATTATTTTGTTGTGTGGTTACTCGTTTTACAAAAACTGAAGACTCAGGATCGTATCAAAGACTGGGAGAAATCGGATAAGATCAAATCTGTCAATTTTGTTTTTTGCAATCTACAGCCAGATTCGCATGATCATTTATTTTTTAAATGTTCTTATGCGAAACAGGTTTGGCGGTTAGCTTGTGCTGCCTCGAGGATTCCGCTTCATATGTATAAATGGTCAGATGTTATTGTGTTTTTAAAGCATCGAGTCCATTAAAGGTAATGCTTGGGGGCGTGTTGGTCGTCTTGTTATTGCAGCTTCAGTTTATTTTATCTGGCAAGAGAGGAATAATAGATTGTTTAAGAAAGGATCTTATATAAGGTTATCTTTACCACGGTCCGATTGAAGCTCATGTCGCTTGGGATTGCAAACCGGTTAGAATGGAAGAATATTTCTACAATCTGGAACTTAGAAGTGGTTAAGGGGCTCGAGTAGGATGTGGTTTGGGCGTAGTTTCGGTGTTTGATTGTTTGTTTCTTTAGCTGGTTTGTGTGTTTAGTGGGTGTGCTGAGTGGGTTAGTCTTTGGTTGTGTTGGAGTTTTTTCTCCATGTTTTTCTCTCAGATGATTCTTTTGTTTCATCTCGTTCTGTAACCGTTTTTTTGTTAATATATTTTTTGCCGGGGAATTTCCCCTTTAGCGAATATATATATATATATATATATATATATATATATATATATATATATATATATATATATATATATATATATATATATGTAAAAACAAACCCAAATATAAACACAATAAAAACAAACCGAAAACCCACTTAATAAAAAACAAAACTTTAAATTAACATATCTAGAGTATCGATAGCTTTTATGAAAAACTAATTATACCATTAGAACAAACATTTAATTATCTTTCCAACGACACCCACTTGATATACTTTTGACGACTTTTTTTTTTGGTAAAAAAATGCATATAATATATATTAAAAATGCTTCTAACGTTTTTTGAACGTTTTGACAAAAATATAATCTTAAATGTATTATATATCTCATTTATGATTATAATACATTTAAATTGGGTAAATACATCATTTTTATGAACAATGTATTTACTTGAAAAAATTTATCTAAATTCAAAAAATTATAAAAAAGTGTATCTAACTTTTTCAATAAAATATTATCTTAAATGTATTATATCTTTTTTTTTGATAAAATTACTTCTAAATTGGGTAAAATACATCATTTTTATGAAAAATGCATCTATTTAAAAAAATGCATCTAAGTTCGATTTCTTTTTTCACGAAAAGTTACTAAAAATTATCTAATTAGGATTCTCCCAAAGAAAATTTAAACAAATGTATTTTGATGATTTATTTGTTCATTTTAATGTGTTTTTTTTTATAGTATTTTTTACCGTTTTTATAATTGTGGTTGTTTTTACAAAAACCTCATCCTATATATATATGAGGGAAATGAATATGGGGCTGTTACACATTTAAGGTTAAATGCGAAACTTATCAAAACTCTGTCGTTTTGTGGTTTATAATTTATTTTCGCTCCTGATTTGTCTTATATTTATCAAAGGAGAGATGATCCCCAAAATGCAGGGGGTCATTGTTTATTATGAACAAGTTATTAAAAATCTCTTCGAAAGATGCCTAGGGATAGGAAAAAAAACCTATATTGTAAAAGATACAATTAAACAAGAAAAATATGTAAATAGATAAAAATTAGTAAAGTTATTTTAATTAATATGATTAAAATTATGTAGATTTGAAGAATTTGTAACAAAATACCGTGATTTGGATTAGTTTCGCATATAAACTTACATGCGTAATAGCCCCATATTCACTTTTTCATATATATATATATATATATATATATATATATATATATATATATATATATATATATATATATATATATATGATCTAATACAAACAATGTCAACTCTACACACCAATAAGTATGTTTTAAAATATTATTAAAAAATAGTAAAAAAAAGGTGTTCACATTTTTCGAAGAATCTTCCTAAAATAACCTCCAAAATCTTTTTATGATATAAAAATAATTTTGATTTTTTTTGGAAATAAACGTAGATGCATTATTTCGGTAGATGTATTTTTCTAATTTTTCAAAAATGCATCTACTTTTTTTTTAAATATGCATTTACTCTATGGATAAAACTGCATCTTATTATTAATATTACAAAAACATAGAGTTAAAATATACCTTATTTTTAAAAATGTATCGACTTTTCTAAAAACATGCATCTATCGGAAAAATCCATACAAGATTTTAAAAATCAAAAATTTCGAAAAAAATAAATAAATTAAAAAATATTTCAAAAATTGATTCAAGAGGTTATTTTAGATAATTCTCCGAAATAGTTTTGAAAAAGAACATTTTTTACTATTTTGAAATTAATTTTTTAATTGATTTTAAAGTGTTACTACCGGTATGTATTTTAAACATGGAGTATAGCGGCACCTCATCCTATATATATATATATATATAATCCTACGATAATTATATATATGAAAAACCGAAGATCCTCCTACATATATAGATATACATATGTAATACGAAAAAAGACCCCTAATTTTTTTTTTTATCATATACGGTCTTCCTTATTGTACACCCTAAGGCCGAACTTGATTGACTCGAACGGAATCTACGTACCAAATTGTTTTGACTCGTTTGGTTAATGGGTTACCCACTTGGTATTCGTTTTAACATGTAAGGGGTTATGTTTAATTTTCTAACCGGAATTCTTTTCACGGATAGTGTTCGAGTTGGATAATTTCATTCTGTCAAAATTGAACCAATCTAAATTATTTCCCCTCATGTCTTAACAACCATCTAATTTACCATCCTATTAAAACTATCAACATAAAATTCTGAAAAAAAAAAAAAAAAAAAAACACTTTATTTTGTCATTGTATTGTCTCTTTTCCTCTATGTGTATGCCGTGATAGAATAAAGATATGAAGGATCAAGATTTCTATTCAAGTATGCATAAAAATAATACAAAGCGAAGTTGTACACAAAAGGCAACCCTTCTTTATGATTAATACTTTTACTTTTTACAGTTTCCACGCTTCTTGTTTTCATTCACATATTTTTAATTTTTGTAACCATTCCTAAACTTATAAAACTTTATGATAACCATTGTCGAACTTTTATAATTACCCTGTTTTATTGAAGATAACAAAATATTAATTTTGGACTTAAACATTTTATCTTTGAGGGATATATATTTTCCTTTCGACCATACCTACATGAAACAATTGTTCGTACTAGATTTGTTAGGACATATCTATTGTATTCGTAAAAAATTAAGATCATTTTGCTGTTTTATAAGAATATTTATTTCATCGAATTGGTTTATACTCCAATCTACATTAAATCTTAATACCAAAAATATGTTTTTTAACTAACCAAAATAGATGCATAGAAGTTAATCTCAAAGGAATAAACAATAACTAACGAAAGACAAATGGGACAATTTTCTCCTTTGAAAACAAATTACATTTAAATACTTGAAATTAACTAACCACTGGTATCCTAACTTTTAGAAAAACTACTCTAAACATGGACCAAAATATGGAAACGTGATTACTAAAATGAAATGTGGATTTGACCACTTCTTTTCTTAGAATGCATACACGACTTCTTTCTAGTCAACTTGATTGTGAAACATGAGACTGGTGGAATACATCATAGTTGCTTACGTATCAGATGCTACAATAAATGTTTTAATATAATTAATTAATTTATCTAATAAAATCAAGAACAAATTTGAATTTATGTATTAACTAGTTATTTTTTAACTAACTAAGAAACCTAAAAACACCTTCTTCTTTTTTTCCCTTTCGCACCTCACAGATTAAGACAAACAACTCCACAAGACTTGTGGATAAATTAAGTAAGCACCACCCCTAACACACAACACTAAGTTGCGGCTCAAGTTACTACACCCCGCACTATCTTACTGATCAGCGCCAACAACTCAACCTTTTTCCCTTTTTTTACACTTGTTGGATTATGATAATACAACCACATCATATTACAAAGCTAGTTCAATCAACCCTAACCATCAAGTCAACCTTGAATCAACTACTACAAATCAAAACCAACCTGCATCAAACCCAAAACCCTTGCGGAATAAACCTTCCACGAGTAAAACAATGAATCAAACGAGAAAAACTCATACTCATGTGCGGGCCCAAAAACATTCACTATGGACGACTGCATATGGCTCAAAATCTATACAGTACAAAAAAAATGTATTTAGTGACTACTCAAATTTGGTCACTAATATTCTTTGTGAGTGGCCAAATATTTAGTCACTAATGATATTACTGATCAATTTTGAGTGGTCAATTTTCGTCATTATAAGTCCGTTACTAATTTTATTAGAGACCAAATAAAATTAATTTTTAGTCACTAGTTTTGTTTAGTGACCAAATTTAGTGACAACTTTCTTTTTATGATGACTAAATAAGGCTATTAATGATATAAAAAAAAATACTCGTCACAAAAAAATTTCATCACCAAAACCTATTTTTCTTGTAGTGATACAGGGCTCAAATATAATAACTTCTCGTAGCACCCTCAAACTGAAAATCCAAACCGTGTATTAAAAGACCTATATGTTAGGAACCTACAACCCATAACTCGAAGATATGGCGGTTGATGAATCCAAGATGTCGTTTTTCTCATTGCTTTGTAAGTTTTCCCGAGAATAGAGAGGGAACTTACTCACATTTGAAGGAACCACGAATCGTGGCTCCGATACTACTTTTTTGGAATATGGACTTCAATAACCCTAAGAATTCTGAGTAGACAAGACATCTTTCAACATCGGAGCTTCCCCCCTAATAACAATGTCTCCACAAATTTCTTTAACGACGATCGTGATAATGTGAGCAATATATCCTCGATCCCGATATTAATATTCGTCAATTTACCGATTAACTTATTGAATCTGTTCTAGATTTTGAATAAGAGTCTAAACACTCGACAATTCAATTTTCTTTCTTTCCTTCTTTCTTATCCCTTTTATTACTTTTTAGAAAAGTAGATACAACCCAACACACAATGATTTACACTTTTAACTTTTATAGAACCTACAATCAATTGGTTAATTATCTACTCACAAACTACTAGATTATAAGCACCTTTCATAGTTATCTAATACATTAATAAACATAACGAGTATGTTTGACAATATTAGATGAAAATTGGAGGTAAAAACTGAAAATTATAGCTTTTACTCGTAGTTGTGAGCTAGAGATTTATTTATGTAGTAATGTTTAGAAAACTAGTTGTAGTTATGACACTATGTAAAATGGTAAGAAAAAAAAGACATTAATAAATAAAACATAAATGTAGAAATTTAAAAAATAATAATAATTAGGTAATTTTAACCAGGGTTAATTGTTTTAAAATGCATCGAATTTTACACGAAAAACTATTGTATAAATCCAAATTTCAAATGCTCTAATGTATTTATCGAACTTTTATAAAAAGCTATTGTGTGTACTTGTTTACCTTTTGTTCAGGTAACTGATAAATTAAGTAATTTTGATATAACTTTTGTAACATTTAAAAACACGTCATCTGCCACAAATGTAAATTTAACCAACTGGTTGTCATGTCACATTAAATTAATTAATTCATGATTTAAATTACTTAATTTAAAGATCCTAATTTCAATCATAATTTCAAACTTTTTACAAAACAAAAAAAATACAAGCTTAGAAAACAACAATAATAAAGAAAACACAAATCAAGTTGTATTCCATACGTCACCGGATTAGCTGTAGTTGTCGTAATACATCGCCGGAGTAGCCGTCGATCTCCGTCGATCGCCGAAATCTCAACATCAATCTCGAGATCTGGAATTTTAATCCTTACAAACCAAATTCAAAGTCTGGAATTTTAGTCATTGCAAACCAATTTCAAGATCTCGAATTTTGATCCATCACTACCTCCTTTCTTTCGTTCCATATCTGGAATTTAGATCCATTACAAAACCCCAAATTAAACCTTGTGGAATCATTTACCCAAGTAAAAGCTTTGTGATTATGCTATGATGAAAATTTATAATGTTTTTTTGCAATTGAAGTTATGCAGGTTGATGTTGACAATGATGTAATAATCCATCACTTTTTGTGGTCCAATTATTTTTTTGTTTTTGTATATTTATTTTGGTTTCAACAAAAAATTTTTTCTATAAAAGATAATAATAACATAATAATAATATACATGTTAGAGGTTAGGGTTTTAATTTGGGGGAGATGACTATATAAAGGAAAAGAAAAATGATGTGGAAAATAAATTACAAAACCTGATACACGTTATTATGGAGCCGGTTAAAGGTTAAATCGTGTCGGCATTAGACTAATTTGGAAGATAAATGAATACAATAGATGGTTTAGAAGATGGATGTATACAATAATTTTGGATATAAAGTTTGATTTATTTCCAAACAATTAACCCATTTTAACCATGAAGGTTTTGAGCTCTTTTTCAAAAATGCTAGTTTGATGAGCTTTTGTTTTTTAATTTAAAGCTAAAGTTATGACCAACCAACAAAGTATTTTATTTCTAAATAGCTTATCTTCAAAAACAAAAACTAAAGCTTTAAAATTTTCAAAAAGCTTATTTCTACGGCAAGTGTCATAGCCAAGCTGGTTCTGGCTGCTGCCATGTATTTCATTTGGCGCGAAAGAAATGAAAGATTATATACGGGATCCAAAAGAACGGTCAATGTTCTTGTGGATAATATTTTGGCTGATGTTCGGGCCAGGCTAATGTCATGTAGATTCAAGACTTCGAGAGCGGCTCTGGATCTTTTGCGAAATTGGAATATTCCGGAATCTCTTCTGATTTAGGCGATTTCGTTTCCTTGTATTTTGTTTCTTGTTCTGTTTAGTATGTAGACGGATGGTTTGTCATCTCGTCTTAGTCTGTTCAAGCTAGTCTTGAGGTTAATGTGGTATTTCAGCCACATTCCATTGTACTCTATAAGTTTTTGGTGTTAATATAATTTACCGGGGTAATTTCCCTTATACCAAAAAAAAAAAAAAAAAAAAAAAAAAAAAAAAAAAAAAAAAAAAAAACACACCCAAAGTTTTGCAAATTTCATCAACTTAAAAAGCTTGAAAATCTTACTATATACAGACATAATTACATATTACATATAAAAAACATTTCACTAACCAAAAGCAAAACACATATTTATCTTACTGACATAATTTTGATTTGGACAAAAGCAAAACACTTTCTGTTTTATTCGCCATGATTCTGTCGCTCACAATATGTACTACAACCATTGTCGATGATTAGCAATTTTTTGTTGCTCAATAATAATAGAAGAGTGGAAGTCATCATCTTGTTTTGTTTGGTCAACTTTAGGGATTGATGTTTTTTTAGAACATCCAAAAAAATCATATCAAGGGAGTACAACTTTATTCGTATATTTCTTTAAATATTAAAGAATTCACAAGTGCATAATTTAAACACAAGCTATTATTTATTTACTGAGATCCTATAATTCATTGTATACCAATTAATATAGAGAGTGCTATGGCCTTATGTAGAGCATATATTTTAGAGGGAAAAGAAGCTCGAGAATGGTATATGTTACTTCATGAATTGTCTATTCTAGATTGAAAATGAAAAATCACATCATGTATAAGAAAACATGTCTTTTAAATATCACAACTTTTATTTTTTGTATAATCACCAAAAATAGTATACGGTATTTGTGGGTTTCACAGTAAAAGGAATCTAAATGCTTTTGTGTAATGTATTTCATCAAAGTATATGATAGGTTGTATAAAAGATGTATGTAATGTTAATTATTACTGATAGAAATCGGATAAAATTAGAAATAAATTTGGTGAAAAAACTTGAAGAACTCATTTTAGTAACGCATTAACGATGCACAACCGGATATGTATGGATCAAAATTCATTTTATTTTGTATTATTGGACATAAATAATGTGTTCATTAAGTTTTTATCAATTTTGATTTGTATTAGACCAGTTATCTAGCCTAATAATAGTCAATTAAGAGAAACCTATAGAAATATTGAACCGTTTTTGTGGAGAAATATTATAATTCATCAACTGAAAACGATTACATAAAGAGCCTAGGAAATGTAAACCTAACGGACCTAAGTCCACATACCGGACTTGGGCTTACACTAAAATAGACCTCTATGTTTAACATTCCCCCTCAAGCTGAGTAGTGAGATTTCCAATGCTCAACTTGTCAAGACAATGAGCGAAAATCTTTCCTGTAACCGCCTTTGTAAGAATATCTGCGAGTTGATCTTTGGATGAAATTAACAAACGGAAGTTCGATAATCTCATCTTCAAGTTTTTCTTTGATAAAATGCATATCAACTTCAACATGTTTTGTTCGATCATGTTGAACTGGATTTCCTGAAATCTGAATAGCAGCTTTGTTGTCACACATAATCTTACTAGCTTCCACTGGGGGATATCCAATTTCTGATAGTAGTTTTCGTAGCCATAGAATCTCTGCTAATCCTCGTGCTATCCCTCGAAATTCAGCTTCAGCCACTACTACAAACAGGGCCATCAATGACGCGCATTGCGCGTCAAGAAGAGGCTTTATGACGCGCAAATGCGCGTCAAGGATGGACCAGTCATAAATAATTTATGACGCGCATTGAGGCGTCACAGCTGAATGACCCGCGCTTATGTCCCTCGTTTTATGACCTTCTTTTTTGACCTTCGTTTTAAGACACGCGGTATATGACTTTCTTTTTTGACCTTCGTTTTTGACTCGCGTTATATGACATTCGTTTTTGACCTTCGTTGTTAGACCCACATTTTATGACTCACGTTTTTGACCTTCGTTTAAGACCCACATTTTATGACTTATGTTTATGACATATGAAATTGCGTGTCAAAGTTATGCAAACTAATTTTTTTTAAATAAAATTCTTTTTTATAAAACCTGGTGATTATATATTATATATATTATATATATACATGACAATAAACCTGACCAACAATCTGATCATTGTACAAAATTAACGCATTTCATATATAATCAAAACCATGCGTTTTCCTTACATAACATTTGTCTAATAATGTACAAATAACTTAACTATAACATGTTTCATTACAACGAGTTCGATTTCTACCTAAAAATAAAGTTTGACACATAAATTGCCCATTCTTCTCGAATATCATCGAATTCGGCCTCCGTGTACTCATTGCTTTCACCACCAATCTAGTCAAATAAAACAACATTTTAGAAACAATTAATTACTACTTAAACTACTTAAAACAGATAATTAGTACTTACAATGTCATTTTCCAGAACCCGAACTCCATGTTTAACTACTTCCTTCATAAACTTCAACGTGAAGTACCCACATTCGGTGCATCCGGGCTGACGTGGACACTACACAAGAAACACAACTTCAGCAGCCTCCTAATATGCCTAATATGAAGTAATTTTGCTCAAGTTTGGTAATAACGACACTGCCAAGGTTTTGGTCTGTTTTACTTGTTACTTGCTTAAATGGTTGTTCAGCAGCCTCCTAATATGCCTAATATGCTATGCAACATACAACTACTACAAACAGGGCTAATATGATATGCAACATATATACAACTACTACAAACAGGGCTAATTGTTTTCCAGGTTTTCTATTCCAAAAATTACACTTCAACAGCATCATCATAAATATACATACAACTATAGGTATTCTATCCTAATATGCCTAATATGCTATGTAATCCTTAACAAAACTAACCAACTAAGTAACAGTTTAAGGTCTACTAACTGAAGGTTAACAGCAGCAGCACAAGATAATATTCAACAAATAACTAACCTTAGAATTAACCCAGTTAAGTTTGGTCCTCTTATTGGTTCCAGCTTCTACATCATACAATGCAATTGCCCTACAAAGAACCCAGTTAAGTATTAGTTACGCATCATAAAGATTCTATAACTTACCCTAAAAAGTACCCAGTTAAGTATTACTTACGCATCCACTATTTGCTTGAACTGATGATTGACGTCGCTAATCTTTAGGGAATCAAGATAATAGCAAGTACTTGTCTTCATGTTCAGCACGCCTAACACCCAATGTCGTCTACAAATAACAAAAAATTCAGATTCTGTTAATTAATCTTAATTTATATTAATTAATTTAAATGTTGTCGAAAGTCTAACCCGGGATTGTATGGCATTAAGACGAGGTCATTTTGCTTCCTTGTAGTTAACCTTTTTGCAATAACTCGACTTGCATCCTCGATATTCTTGGCCCTCGCTTTACGTTCATGATGCATGATCGCAGTCGGGGTCATGAAACAAACTCCATGATCTGTTTGTGACCCATTCTTGATTTGCTCATACAGGAACCTGTTAACAATTAACATACAAAGTGTACATTCAATTAGTCCTGTTAACATACTATTAACTGTCAAAATTTTAATAAACTATATTTAATCACTTACATGATATAAGAAGCAACGACAGCCCCGCTTAACTCATCCATTGCAAATAACTTGTCAAAATCATTCCAGTTTAAGTACGTATAACTGGGGTGCCCAAACAATTCATCCTCGCATTGCACTTTTATGCTATCGACCTTTGCAACTTGTCCATCAACCATCACTGCAGCCATTTTCAATCCCATCCTTTGTTCAACTCTTTTCCTCCCTCTCTTCTGAGCTCTCGTCGTCATTTTTTTCAACGGAGTTCCTTTCTTATTCACTTTTGCAACGGAGCCGACAGTTTCTGGGCTTTTTGCTTGTTCAACAGCAACTGTAACAATACAGCTTATGGTCACTAAAAATAACTTTAAACAAACCTGTAAAAATTTGATGTTTTTTGGCATCGTACCTGTTTTTGACATCCTCGGTTCTTCTTCTTCGTTGTCGGGTTCTCTTTGTCGCTTCGTTTTTTCTTTTTTCTTGTGGGTCCCACTGGCCAAGTCTTTTTCTTCTTCTTCTTCTTTGCTTACTTCTTCTTCTTTGCTTTCTTCTTCTTTGCTTTCTTCTTCTTTTCTCTGTTCCTTCCTTTGTTCTTTTCTTCTTTTCTCCTTGTCATCGGCAGCCTTTTTATCCTTCTTTTTGGCCACTATCTTGTTCTGCAAAATTATTATTAAGTATTATTAACAAACCATTTTGTTCTAATTATTAAAATGTTTTATAAAACAGTCTTACCAAACCAGAGCATGGAATGACTAGGTGACTGGGCCAACTTAGCAAGTACCCGATGGCATCTTTAACAGTCTCAACAAACTCATCGGGAATTGGAATCGGTATGGAAGCTTCTGGTTGAACAGATGTGTCCACCTTAACTTCAATGTTCACATCTAATATATGAACAAATAAATATTAATAAGTACGTAAGAATATATATATAAACATTAAAGAATTAAATTTAACTTCAAATACCCGAGAGAGTCTGATTCACTATCGTTCCTTTGGCGACTATATTTGAAGGCTCGTCGACCGCAAGATAGCATGATTTATCCTACAAAATGTACAAAATATTATTAAAAGAGACAAGAATTGAAATGAATTTATGACAAACTAAGACATACAGTTGGTTCATTTGGTACATCTGGTTCTTCTTCTTCTTCTTCTTCATCACTGGAACTTGACATTCGACAATTACTTGCACCCTCTGAAGCATATGTTGCACATCTTCTTATTTGTAACTCATCTTCAACGGCTTTTAGCCGTTTATTCATCTTCTTATCATGTTGTTTCAGGTATTGCTTGACATTCTTGGGTATTAAAAAGTACTGTTGATGTGTTACAAATCGACCCATCCCACGTACACGCCCACGTTGTTCTTCAGTACCCAGGGCCTCTGTAAGCAAATCTAGTGATCCCAATGGATCCTCCGAAAAATCCCCGTCCTTCTTTAGCATCTCCTGAGTAAACAAACATATAACTTAACACATGTTGACTTATGGTGATAGGTCAAACTATAACTAACTGAACCTTAAATAACTTTACATCAAAAGTCAACCTTTAACTAACACTAACTAACTGAGAAATATAACTGAAAGTTAACAAAGCTAACTAAAACACACCAAAATAAAACTGATAAATATGAATACTTACAATTTTATCGAGAACTTTTTGGACATCTGGGTCGAAACCTCCTTTTTTCTTTTCTCTTGCTCTTTTCCAACATTCTACCCTATCAATATCCTCTTCCTCTTTGCCGGTTTCTTGCATCTAAAAAAGTTAAAAGCAAAAGTTACAGAAGCATCAAGATAAGCAGTAAAAAAGTAAACATAAGCAATAAACTCCATACTATCTCAGAAATGAGTCCGGCATATCCCTTTCGGCTCAAACGATGGTTGTACTTATTACGTGAACGGATCGCTGAAGCCTTCTGACTTTTTTCCTGCATCAGTTTGTTATAACATGTTAGTAACTGTTTGTGATAAATAACTGGTTTTGGAAACTTAAACAAATACCTCAAACGAAGACTTGGTTCTTTGTGATACAAAAAGTTTCCAGTCTTTTTTTTTCACCGACGGATACCTTTCAGGGGGAGTATACAACAGCTTCTTGGCCTCCTTCGAATTATCGTCTTTTAGTGGCTTAATGTACTTCTTATAAAGATTATGTTTGAAGTTTTTCCACTTTATCCCGATTGATTGGAGAACTTGCTTCCGACTCTTTTGGTGAAGTTTAAAACGTGTCTGCAATGTAAACAAATGAATTAAAACATAGTTAGAATACAATGAATTAAAACAGAGTTAGAATAAAATACCAAAAACTATAATTCTTACCTTAACATATTGCCAACAAGCTTCCTTTGTTTCGTTATCTACGTTCAACCAAGAATCATAGGTTATGAGAACCATAGATCTTGCCACCAATCCCTCAAAAGTTGACAGCTTTCTTGCTCCCGGTCCAGTTGGCACACCTCTCTTATTATAAGTAATAAGTGTTTTTCTATTAGCCTTCGCCTTTACTGTCGGGCCTCTATGCGATTTGGAATCTGACTTGTCATCAACATTCGACCCATCACCGTGAGCCGCATTTTCTTCGCCTTCCGAATCAGAACCAGAACCCATAACAGCATCTTCTTCACGGTCCGAATCAGAACTCGAGGCCATCTTTTATTACCAAAAAGCAACCTGTTTAAAATACAAACAAAATAAACAGTTAAATAAATAGTTAATTCATACCAACTTTAGTATAATAAACAGTTAATTCATACCAACTTAGTATAATAACAGTTAATTCACAAACACCAAAAATATCATAGTAACATTTTCACAAACACCTGGTGTGCATACAATTTTACCATAAATTGATACAAAAAATGATACAGTAAATTGATTTTATAACTCTACAGCTATCAAACAAACAATATAATGTAATATTTTGAGTAAATTAGGGCATACCTTAACTGCAAATCCTTAACACCTGGAGAGTTTTGAGAGTTTTGAGAGTTTTGATACAAATTGATTTTTTGTCGATTAGGGATTGTTTTGAGTAAATTAGGGCGAGATTGTTTTGAAAGTTTTGAGAGTGGATTGAATGACTGTGAAATTAGGGCGGGATAATTGAACGAATGTGGATTGAAAATGTTTTGAGGTGAATTAATCGAAGGTTTTGAGAGTTTGAGAGGGAGGGGGGGGGGGGGGGAATTTTAGAGAGCGGGAAGTTTTGGGGGAAAAAAATAGGTTTTGAGTTTTTTTAATTTTAAGCAGATATATAATCTATGACAAAAATAATATACATGACACCTATTTAGGACGAAGAAAAACAAACGTCATAACGAAATCTTAATTTTAACTGATTATGACCCATGTGTTATGACACATCTGAAAACGCGTCATCTCTTTACTCAAAATGACTGTTGTTTTATGACCCTGGATATTGCGCGTCATCTTTCTGCGTGGGTCATAAAAAGCGGGTCAAGGATAGCCCTGTTTCTAGTAGTGAGCACTTGAGAGAGCGACTACCTTTTGCTTTTTACTTCTCCAGGTAAAAAGATTTCCTCCCACTAGAGAAAAATACCCTGATGTAGACCTCCTATTACCTTTGTCGCCTGCCCAGTCAACATTAGTGTAAGCATCGATTTTCAGGTGCCCATTTGATTTGAACAAAACTCCGTGTCCAGTGGTTCCTTTGAGGTACCTAATGATCCGTAAAGCTGCTTCCATGTGTTGAACTTGAGGTTGGTGCATGAATTGACTTATAACTCCCACTGCGTATGCAATATCTGGCCGAGTATGAGCTAAGTAAATAAGCTTTCCCACCATTCGCTGATATCTTTCTTTGTCTGCTAGTTCAACTTCATCTTCCATGAATAATTTCTGGTTGGCAATCATAGGGGTATCCGCAGGTTTGCAATCTAGCATTCCCGTCTCTGCTAGTAAATCAAGAACATACTTTTGCTGACAAATGAAGATCCCTGACTTTGATCTTAGAACTTCGATTCCGAGAAAATACTTGAGTCTTCCCAAATCTTTCATTTCGAATTCTTTAAAAAGATTCGTTTTCAATTTTGACATTTCCTCCGAATCATCTCCTGTAATAATCATGTCATCAACATAAATTATTAAGCAGGTTATGAGTTTACCTCTCCATTTTAGGAATAAAGTATGGTCTGAATTGCTTTGATTATAGCCATATTTCTTCATTACTGTGGTATACCGACCAAACCAAGCTCGTGGGGATTGCTTTAAACCATACAAAGATTTCTTTAGCCGGCAAACTCTTCTGGACTCGGAATTATCATGGATTCCAGGTGGGGTTTCCATATATATTTCTTCCTTTAACTCTCCATGTAGGAAAGCATTCTTGACATCGAACTGGTACAATGGCCAATCCTTGTTTGCTGCAACTGAGAAAAGAACTCTAATAGTATCGATTTTTGCGAATGGTGAAAAAATCTCACAGTAGTCTATTCCATACGTCTGAGTATACCCCTTTGCGACTAATCGGGCTTTATACCTTTCGATTGATCCATCGGGTTTATACTTGGTAGTAAACACCCAACGACATTTAACGGGTTTCTTTCGTGGGGGCAATTCACATTCTTCCCAAGTTTCATTTCTTTTCAGGGCTTCAAGTTCAGTACCAATTGCTTCCCTCCATTCCTTATACTTAAATGCTTCTTCAACGCTTGTTGGTATTCTTTCAGAACAGATGGCGTTTGCGAAGGATCTGGCTTCCGGGACTAAGTTTATTCTTGCGATATTTGCAACCGGATATCTTGATCCTCGTGAAATTTTCTCAGGTGAGTATCTGTTGGGTGGAATTCCCCTAGTTGTTCTAGGAGGGAGATCATACCGAGCTGGTTCAGTCACACTCGGAACTTCCATCTCAACCTGTTGTTCATCATCACACATATCAGAGTTATTTGAATTATCCGGAGATTGAGAACCACTTACCTCGGATATCAGTTGAGGAGGATCATTATTATTGGCAGTGGTACTGTCTTCAGGGTCTTCAGGACTATCAGCCGGAGCGGGTGTATCAGTAGGAGAATCATCCACTGGTGGTGCCCAACTCATCCATCTTAATGCGTCATTGTCATTTTCCCCCTGACCATGAAGATGGGTGTGATAAAAGAAATCAGTTTCAAGAAAGTCACAGTTCATTGTTGTGAACATGTGACGCCTACTCGGGTTGTAGCACCGACATCCGTGTTGATTAACACCATACCCCAAAAATACACATTTCTCTGCACATGGGTCAAGTTTTGAACGTTCAATTTTCGGTAAATGGACAAAGACAAAACATCCAAAAACTCGAGGTTCGAGGGTTGTTGTGGATGGAAATTTATGGAAATGTGACAGTGTTTGGAGAGGGGTTTTTAAGGCTAGAGCTCGTGTTGGAAGACGATTAACCAGATACGTTGCAGTGACCAGGGCTTCTGGCCAAAAAGTATTTGAAACGTGGGATTCAATCATAAGAGCACGTTTGATTTCCAATAAAAAAACGATTTTTCCGTTCTGAAACCCCATTTTGTTCAGGGGTGTGTGCACACGGAGTTTGATGAATGATTCCCCGTGTTTGACAGAAGGTTTTCATGGAAGTGTCATGGAAGTGTTACAAAATTCTCCCCCATTATCGGATATGAGAATTTGAATGTCACGGTTGAATTGGGTTTTGACCATGTTACAAAAAGATGTGAACTTAGTACATACTTCAGACTTAGTTTTTAAAAGATAAGTCCATGTCATTCGAGAACAATCATCTATAAATAACAGGAAATAACGGAAATTTTGTCCCCCTTCAATTTTTGCGGGAACCCAAACATCAGAATGAATTAACAAAAAAGGAGAATCAACTCTAGTATTACTTGGTTTAAACGTATGTTTATGACTCTTTGCCAAAATACAAGTGTCACAATGAAAAACTTTATTCTTAGGAAATAAATGTGGAAATAACTGCCTCAAATAACCAGGGGACGGATGTCCTAATCATCGGTACCATAACCAAGCTTTCCTATCGTTTGAACCATGAGTAAGCAGAACAGAGCCTTGTTGAGTAACTTCATCTACGTAGTATAGTCCTTGTTTCTCAGTACCACGTCCAATGATCTTCCCCGTCCTGATATCCTGCAAAATACAAAACGTGGGGTGCATTAATACCACACAGTTTAATTCCTTCGTAACATGACCGACGGATAATAACTTGTGAGATAATGATGGCACATAAAGACATTTAGAGAGTCGTAATTCTTTTGATATTTCAATGGTTCCCCCTCCTTTAACTGGGAGGGTTTCCCCATTTGCTGTGTGAATCCGTGTTTTATCAACGCTCGATTTTGACGTTAGATCGGTGATATCAAACGTCATTGTATCAGTAGCACCACAGTCAAAAATCCAAGAATTACACTTGGCGTTTTTTGTTGCAACATGGGCTTCGCCAGAACGAGACCCATATTGCTCCTTTTCTAAATCGTAAGTATTTAACTTATCGAGAAAGTGTTTATTAAAACATTTTGGATTTAAAAAGGAGTTATTACCACCCGGAGGGTTTGGTGTAACATGACCAAACCTTATACCTGTTTCTGGTTTGCCACTGGTACTTTTTTCTCCGCCGCTAATTTCGCTGCTCCCTATGGCGGCTACAACTTTTCCAGTCTTAGAGGTCTTGTGGTTATCATTCCACCATTCTGGATATCCGACGATCTTAAAGCATTGTTCTTTGGTTTGTTTCGACATACCACACTCTTCACACTTAAGCTTGCTTTTATCCACCTTTGATTGGGCCCGGAATGGCGGTTTTTCTGATCGATGATTACTGGAGACGAGCCCCGCTCCATCTCCAGTGGTATTGAGCCTAGCTGCCACACCCATGTCCGCCTCATGATTCCCTTTAATAATGGCTTGGTGAGCTTTTTCTTTCCTTACCGTAGCATAAGCGGTCTCTGGGGATGAAAGTGGATCAGAACGGAGAATTTCCCGTTTAATGGGGTCATACCTCCGGTCAAGTCCGTTCAGAAATTGGAATAATTTTGTTTCGGATCGTGTCAGGATCGTATTAGTTAATGTAAACTAATATGTTCGCCTTCGTTAAGATCGTGATCTATTGAAGAAGTTCAGCAGCGGATGAACACTTCAATATTACAAGTTGTCGAACAATAAAATATGAATAAGAATAAACAAAAAGTATTGTCGAATTATAAGCCTCAATCGTATTAATGGAAGATTATCAATACAACGTGTTTTTATCAATACAAGGATCTATCTATTTATAGACCTTGAGGCCGACCTAGATAAACTAGGAAACATCAACTATCCTTATCTAAATCTATCATTATCTAGAAATAAGGAAACTCTATCTAATTAACAAAAAGGAAACATAATCTAATTATAATTCTATAACTTAGATTATACTTGCACGACAAGTTGGTCTTCCGTAGCAACTTGACTTCTTACGTAGTTGTTTGACTTTGCCCGTAGTATCTTGAATACTTCCGTAGCAACTTAACCAGCCGTAGTAACTTGTTGGACAGCCGCACTAACTTGTTCTTCCGTAGTAACTCTTAATGTCTTCCGCATTGATAGTTTAAGTTACTATTCTTGTTTGTTAAGCGTATTGTTCATGGTTAAACTCTTTTAACTAAGTTATAACCCAACAATCTCCCCCTAACCTTGAACTTTTATGACACATCAAAGTACAAGTTTTATGCTCCAACAGTACTAACTTCTTTTCATTAACAAAACAGTTTTAACTATTTTAAGTTAATTACAACTATTTGTTTTGCCAGTCAGATTTTCCCTTGGACTTTTCTTCTACGCGTTGACACAAAATTCTCCAAATGAGTTCATGAGCAATTCTTGAGTCTTGTGGTCCATTCAGCTTTATCTCAACCAACTCATCCAATGTCTTCAATGTATGTGGGTATTTAACATCCACCAAGTAGAATTCTCTTGCTCCATGTCTTCTTATAATGGAATATACACCACTTCTTTCATATACATACCAATTAAGAATAGGATTGTTTGGTCCTCCTTTCTTGAAGACTGAACTCTTTTTCTTGTAATCAGGTTCAAATAGTCCACATAGAATGTCCATTGCCAGATCAGTACCATAACATACTCCTCTTCTTTCATGAGAGTACTTCACTTTTCCAATTCTGTACATCCTCTCCAGATAATCTCTGTCAAATTCTCTGATTATCCAATGAAAGGCTTGAAGAACTTTCTTTGACTTGTCTGCTCTAATGATTTCATATTCAGTTCTCAATGCTCCACCAAGAAACTTCCAATCTATGATCACTGGAGGTTTCACATTCAATGGAGTAAACTTTAAGCCTTCAACATGATTTATGTATGCAGAATAATCTCCCCCTTGAGTAGTGCTAGGAGGGTCTTGTTCCATACTTTCAGACTCTTGTTTAACATCCATAAATGGAATGTCTGGACTTTCTTGTTGAGAAGCAGCAGCAACATCTTCATTCATCTTTTGCCTTTTAGCTAGAGGTCTTGGAATCCTCTTTGATGGCCGCTTGTGTCTTTTGGGCTTCTCTTCTGGCTTCTTCACTTCAGGAACAGGTTCTGATTGTATGAACACTTTCCTTCCAGTTTTCAGAGCTGCATCTAATGCTTTTTCAGCATCTTTGATCTTTTTCTCTTGAATCTTTGCAAGAGCAGCTTCCCTCTTTGTTTCCTTCTGTCTTTCTTCCTTCACAAGATCCAATATGTTAGTTAACTTCATAGGGCCTAATGATCTACCACTATGACCTTTGCTTTTGAGGTATGTGGTGTATTTCTCCCTGTCTTGAGCTAACTTTGCTTGTGTGGACTTGGACACTTTCTTCTTCTCAGACTTGGTTTTGGCTTTTGCTTGCTGAAGAGAAATTTCATCCTCTTCAACTGTCTTTAAAGCATATCTTTCATCTGATTTCACCAAGCCTTGATAAGCTAAATCATTAAGAATCTCTTCATTAAGCATCTCCTGTGCATGAACTGCATCCTCCTCAACAGCTCTGGCCATTTCTTCTTTCTCAGCATTAAGCATCTCTTGTGCATGAATTGCATCCTCCTCAGCAATTCTTGCCAATTTTTCTCTTTCAGCTGGAGTTGGAGACTTGTTTAGCCTAGCATGAAGATCATCTTCTTCAGCTATCTTCCTCTTTCTTGCTCTTTCTTCCTCTTCTTGCTCAGCAGCTATTTTGTTGAACAGTTCAGCTTCTGCATGCTCTTGTCTTATTATTTCAATTTCTTCTTCAGTCATATCTTGAAAGAGTAGTTTTTCTTGAGCAAACCTTTCTTCCTCCTGTTTTTCTTCCTTTGATTTCTCCACCACAATGGTTTTGCCCTTGTCTTTGTGTTCAGGAGCATCAAGATCAACCCTTTGTATTGTCTTCTTCTTCTTGTCTACTGTCACATACCCAACTCTACCTGTAGAAACAAATAAACCAGCAGAGTTTTCAGGTAAAGTTAGAGAAGTTGCTGATGGTTTAGCAATTAATGCAGCTGCTGCTCTCTGTCTGGCAACTAGCTCAGCAATTGTAGTCTTTCTCTCCTCTTCTGCTTTCTCTTTTTCTTGTTTCTGCTTCTCCTCTTTGATCTTAAGGAGCTGTGATGCTATAGTGTCTTCATCAGCCATCACACTTGTTCTTGTCATTTCTTCATGTATAAGAACATTTGCAGCTTCTTGTTGATCAACAGTAGGAACAGGAGCTTGAGATGTTGTGGTAGATAGGGTTGTAGCTTCAGAATGTATTGCAGTCAATGGATTTGAAGCTTGATCAAACGTGGAAGGAGTAGCACTGAAAATGTATGAATGATCCGCATCATCTGCCCTTGGACTGGTAACCATAGGGTCAGTAGTAATTTTATCCGCATCAACTGGATCCGCAGCAACTGGACTAATGATCATTGGATCAGTAGTAACTTGATCCGCAGCAATCATTTCATCATCCGCATCAACTTGATCAGCAGCAAGTGTGTCAGTAGCAACTTCCATCTCGTCTACTGTTTCTTCAACCATTTGCTTCACTTCTTTCTGCTGCTCCCCCTCAAGTTGGTTGTCTATCATCATCTTCTCACCTTCTTCATCCACCACCATGTCTTGAGTTTCTAATTCTGTCTCCCCCTCAAATGTACTGCCTGTCTCCATATTTTCATCTTGATTTGAAGTGGCAGTAATAACAGTATATGTGCTTCCCTTGTCTTCACCCTTGCTCTCTTCAGATGAGAACACATTAATTGCTTCTTTCTCCCCCTTGTTTTCATTTGCAGGAGAGTCATCTGAGGATGATGAACTGGAAGGTCTTGGAGAGGTTCCAGCATTTAGTGTGGTGATTCTTTTGGGCAGTAACTGGGCTGATAAAAGTGCTTGTTGTGCCAGTACCTGTTGCACCAAAGAATTTAGAGAAGACAACATTTCACCTTGTTTTTCCACCCTCACCATTAGAGATTGGTACATGTCCATCAATTCCTTAAACTGACCACCACTACCCTCACCCCTTTCCTGTTGGGTACGGTGGTGGATCATAGGGAATAGAGAAACTCTCCTGCCTAGCAGAAGCATGTAACTCTCCCATGGTTTCTTGGCGCCAAGGACCACCTTCCAATTCTGAGAACAAGTCCTCAGCATAGGATGGTGTTGCCGTAGTTTGGGTCTTAGTGATGTTGATATAGTCCTGAGCTTCACTATAAGAAGTGAAAGCTGCAGTAGTATCAGCCCTCCCTACATGGTCTCCCCCCTCCTTATGGACCACCTCAGTGAACAAGGGGGTGTGTTCAATGTTTTCCCCTATTGTTTGTGGCATTCCTGAAGATGTTTCAGGGAATGTTTTTGCAGTGAGAGATTTAGGGATGGTTTTAGACACAAGAGGCTGAGTAACCCTCTTGAGTCTCTTTGAAACAGCCTTGGGTGGTTTGTGAGGTGATGAAGCAGTGGGTTTAGTCACTTTAGCAGTAGTGACTGGGGCAGTAGCAACTGGAGTAGAACTCACAGTAGCAACTGGAGGAACATGAGCAGTAGTAACTGCCGTAGTAACCTCATGGGTTCCACCTGCAGTACCTGCTTCAGATATGGCACTAGTGCCCACGGATATAGCAGTGGTACTGGTGGTGGCAGCTGTGGGTTGGGACAGAGGTAGAGTTACTTGTCCTGCAGCTGTGGGAATGGTGACTACCAACATTGAAGAGAATAGTGGTGTCACATTTGCTGAAAAACCTTTATTAACTTGTCTCATATTAGTAAAAACTTTCTTTGAGTGAGCATGTGAGTGCAAAAGTTTTTCAGATCTTGGAAGATCTTTATGAACACAATTAATACAATGTTGAAGAAATCGAGGATACATTAAAAATTTAAGTTTTGGGTTCTCAAGATTTCTTCTCATTGCATCAAAAATCATGTATGAAAAGTTAAAAGTTCCCCCTGTAGCCAAACACACCATAGCATTGGCTAAAGTAGAACTGCCTTCATGCCAACATGCATTGTTGCAAAGTATGCAACATAAATTTCCACTGAGGGGAGAGTTTTGCTTTTAAAAAGGTTGAAACATTTAAATCCCCCTCATATCCCATATTTCGAAAAGAGTCGATCAGGATGTCATAAGGAACTTTCAGTATACCTGTTGAGTCGCGTAAGTTCAGATGTTTTCGGAGCGAAGACTCTGTAATTTTGATCGCTTTGCCTCTTACCACCGCATTAATGGCGGCCTCTGTTTCATCCATTGTAGCAGATGTCCAGAAATCCCTAATGTGGGATTCATCAATTATCGGATTGATGGTTAACGCCGTCTTGATTTTGGATTGATTAAAGAAATCAATGATTTGATGAAAATCGGCGTTTTCGTCATTCTTTTCCAGAAAGGCTACCATGTTGTGAGTCTTGAACAACTGTAGTTCCCTCATTGTTGTATTCTGTTGCTAGATTAAGAGAGTATTGAACAAGAATGTAAACAATTAGTCACAACGATAAAGAAAATTAGGAAATTTGTGTCTAACGGTAACTTTTTGGAAGATTTAGGGGTTTTGATAAACGGTAAGTTTCAAAAGGTTAAAAGTATCCCCTTTTATACTGAAATTTTGTAACAACTTGATGACTCTGATTAGACGCGGGTAATGATTTAAAAGTGACGGTCCAATTAAAAATCGCCACGTGTCACGAGTAGCTGTGCCTCGCGCCTGAATTTTAAAAATTAGGTCCAATCAGAACTTGTCACGTGTTATAGATGTGTTATCTTTGCTTGACACGTGTAAAGTTGGGTTACAAGTTGTGTTTTGACTTGTCAAATCATCATTAATTAGGGTATTCTTATTGTTTAAGAAACCTTTTTAATATGATAATCTGCTGTATTAACAAATGAGTCCGTAGTAAGTTGGTTATGCGTCCGTAGTAATGGTTCATAGGCCGTATTAACTGGACTGTCCGTAGTAACTTGAGTTACTGGCAGCATTAATCCAGGGGTCCGTAGCAACTCATTATTTGTCCGCATTAGCCATTCCGCTCACATAAGAAGTCTTAGGGCAGTAGTAGTTAAACCTTCCGTTAGAACTATTCTTTTGAGCGTACTAATCATACTTTGGTCACAATTTGTTTCTACAATTAATGTTGCAGTAGTAACATAGTACAATGCTAGAGAGTAAGGTACTTGAGTTTCATCATAAGGTTACTACTGCTTCTTTAAGGGACTTGCTTTAAACAAATAGAAATACTAAGAGAAAAGTATATAGATTATTCATCCGTATTGATCATTCCAATGCTTGTAATCAGGAATGTGAATCTCCCCACATCAAATGCTTTGGTGAGAAGGTCAGCCAGCTGATTGTCAGTGTGGATCTTCTCAACATGGATTAATTTCTTCTCGTTGCAATCTCTTATGAAGTGATATCGTATCTCTATATGCTTTGTTTTGGAGTGTTTGACTGGGTTGTTGATGATGCTTATAGTGCTTTGATTGTCAATATAGATTGGCGTGTTCATGAAGGAATAGCCATAGTCCATCATTTGATTTTGTATCCAAAGTACTTGAGCACAACAACTAGCAGCGGCAATGTACTCAGCTTCTGTTGAAGAGGTTGACACCGTTGTTTGTTTCTTGCATTGCCATGACACCAGTATTGAGCCAATAAATTGGCATCCTCCAGTCGTTGATTTCCTGTCTAAATTCTCACCACCATAGTCACTGTCAGTATAAGCAATTAAATCAAAAGGAGAGTCTTTAGGATACCATAAGCCTAAGTTAGGCTTGCCCTTTAAGTAGCGAAAGATTCTCTTGACTGCTATGAGGTGTGACATCTTGGGCCTTGTTTGGTATCTTGCACACACACAAACTCCAAACATGATGTCTGGTCTTGACGCTGTGAGATACATGAGAGATCCAATCATGGATCTATAGTTATGTATATCCACATCCTCCCCCTCAAGATCAGCCGTCAATTGTTTGTGAGTTTCCACCGGAGTACTTGCAACCTTGGCATCCATTAGTCCAAATTTGGTGAGGATGTCCTTGACGTACTTGGTTTGGCTTATAAAGAGGCCATCCGGTTTTTGTTTAACTTGTAAGCCCAAGAAAAAAGTGAGTTCACCCATGGAACTCATCTGAAACTTAGTGTGCATGAGGTCCTCAAACTCTTTGCATAAGGAATCGTTGGTAGAACCAAAGATAATGTCGTCAACGTAGATTTGAACAAGTAGAATGTCGGACTGAGATTTCTTGTAGAACAAGGTCTTGTCTATTGTGCCTCGTTGAAAGTTGTTTTGAAGAAGATAGTCCGAAAGAGTGTCATACCAGGCTCGTGGTGCTTGATGAAGCCCATAGAGAGCTTTGATCAATTTGAACACCTTATGAGGATGTTGAGGGTCCTCAAATCCAGGAGGTTGTTTGACATATACCTCTTCTTCAATGACACCATACAGAAACGCACTCTTGACGTCCATTTGATAGACTTTGAATCCCATGAATGAAGCAAAAGCAAGGAATAAGCTTCAATCCTAGCTACTGGAGCAAAGACTTCTTCATAGTCAATACCTTCTTCTTGTGTGTAGCCTTGTGCAACCAGTCGTGCTTTATTCTTGACCACAATTCCACGTTCATCTTTCTTGTTTCTGAAGATCCAGCGTGTACCAATCACCTTCTTGCCATATGGGACCTCAACTAGTACCCATACTCCCTGTATTTTGAATTGGAGTAGCTCTGCCTGACATGCCTCAATCCAATGTGGATCTAGAAGTGCCTCTTGGATTTTCTTAGGCTCCATTTGAGAAAGAAAACATGCAAATAGACATGTGTTGAGTAGAGCAGTCTGAGAATCCTTTTTGGACTTGGTTTGACTTCTAGTTGCTATGGAGAAGTCAAGTTCACCAATAATTTGTGAAGGTGGATGATTCTTGGCAACACGTGAAGATGGGATCTTCTCAAGACGTAGTTCAACACCCAGGTTTATATAATTCATATCTGGCATCTCATTGTTAGGGTTATATGCATTGAATGGAGGAGTAGTGAATGAAGGAGTAGTGGCTGAAGTAGGAATATCAGACGTGTAAGGCTCAAAATCTTCATAGACTATTTGTTCAACTCCATTTTCATCTTCTTCAATGAGACGTGGAACACCATTAGGGCGTGTTGTATTAGCCGTAGCAATTGGTGATTTTGGTGATACTGCTTCGTCCTCCTTTGTAGAAGCTTCATCATGATGAGGAGAATTTGGTTCCTCTGAGGTGATGGGATCAAGTATTTGAATTGGATCTTCCAAAGATACTGGAAGATTTATGTATTCCATCACATCTAAACGTGCAGTACCTGTGATGGGAGCGTCAGCAACTGGCTCCGTAGTAAGTGAGTCAGTAGGAATAGAGCCAGCCGTATTAACTTGATCCGTATTAACTGGGTTTGATTGAAACTCAAAGTTAGAGTTTAGTGATTTGGTTAAGGCATCCAAATCAAACACCCAGTCTGGTCCATGTCCCTTTTTGGTATACGTGTGTTCATTGAATGTCACATTTGAGCTTTCCTCAATGATTTTAGATTTGAGATTGTAAACACGATATGCCTTGCTTTGGGAGGAGTACCCAACGAATGTGCCTTCATCAGCTTTGCTTTCAAATTTACCAAGGTAGTCTTTGGAGTTTAAGACTGTGCATGGACATCCAAAGGCGCGTAGAAAACTGATCAAAGGTTGTTTCTTGTGGAGGAGCTCATATGGAGTCTTGTTGTGGGCCTTGACTAGAAGAACTCTATTCTGAACATAGCAGGCAGTGTTAACTGCTTCTGCCCAGAAAAAGACAGGAAGATTGGAGTCAGCTAGCATACTTCTTGCTGCTTCAATCAATGTCCTATTTCGTCTTTCAGCAACTCCATTCTGTTGAGGAGTTCTAGCAGCACTGAATTGTCTCTCTATTCCTTTCTTGTCACAGAAGTCATTCATCACTTGGTTCTTGAATTCCGTGCCATTGTCACATCGAATTTTCTTGATCTTCAGATTCAGTTGAAGTTCAATCTTGGTGATAAAAGTGATGAGGAGCTGACTTGTTTCATCTTTTGTACTAAGAAAGTACACCCATGTATATCTTGAGAAGTCATCAGTGATGACAAGGCAATATGACTTCTTTGCAATGCTCTTTACATTAGTAGGACCAAAGAGATCCATATGTAGTAAATGTAAAGGTGTGGTGTTAGAGTTGATCTCCTTTGTCTTGTGAGAAGACTTGTGTTGCTTGCCCTTCAAGCATGCTAAGCAGTTGTCTTCAAGGTTGAATTGCTTGTTTGGGAGACCTCTAACCAAACTAGATTTAACTAGTTTATTGATGTTCTTCAGGTTCATGTGGCACATCCTCCTATGCCATAGAGTGGATTCATCTAAAGTAGCTTTTGAGAGCAAGCATGCTTCAGGTGAATTTATTTGAACCTTTGACATGTCTAGACAATAGACATTGTCTCTCCTTGGTGTTCTGAGTAAGATCATGCTTTCATCTATGACATACCCAGGCTTCATTATAATACATTCTGTAGCAGTGAAGATCGGTGTGTGTTTCTCATCACAAACTTGAGAGACACTCAACAAATTATATTGAAGTTGTTGCACATAGTACACGTCTTTGAAGTGTAGTGTACCATTGCTTATTGTTCCCTTTCCAGTAATCTTTCCTCCTTTTGGATTGCCTCCAAAAGCAACATATCCTCCGTTAAACTTTTCAAAGTCCTGAAGGCATGACATGTTGCCCGTCATGTGCCTGGAACAGCCACTATCTACATGCCAACTGTTCTCACTTTCTTTTGTTGGCTGAACCTGCACATAAACGATAGAGATTAGTTTCTGGTGGGAACCCAATCCAAAGTTGACTTGGGTTTGCCCATTTCATCAAAGTAACTCACCTTCCTTTGTACTAGTTTTGAAAAATCAGTGGGGATAGGTGGTTGAGTTACTTGAACTTTTGGTTGCCACACTTGTTTGAAAGATTTTGCTCTTTGAACAACTTTAGTGTTAACAACCTTTGAGTTAACAATAGAAATAGGTACTGCTTTGACATGCCTTTGTTTCTTATTGTTAATAGTAGCCTTAGTAACAAGGTGACCTTTGGCAGTATTAACATGAGCAGGATTAATACGGTTATTTTTCACAGTATTAATACGAGCAGTATTAACACCCTTGGTTTTGTCCGTATTAACCTTAGCCGTAGAAACAAATTTTTGTCTAACAGTAGGAACTCTATTCTTCTTGTTAGAAATTGAGTTTTGTTTGTTAACACTCTGATTTCCTGAAGAGACTTGTTTGACAAATTTATTTTTATGGGCAACCCTTCCTGTGTATCCCACCCCATTGTGTGGTTTTTGAATCACTTGCACTTGGTTTTGAGGATTGTGATAACAGATTTTTGCATAGTGATTCAATTTACCACAAATAAAACATCCCTTTCTTGAGCTTTTAACAATTTGTCCCTTTTGATTTTTGACTTGATTCATGTTTCTTTGGTTTCCTCGTTTACCTATGTGATTCCAAGTCTTTTCATTAGGAACTGTCTTGTTCTTACCTTTAGGGGGTGTTTTGACAATTTTAATGGGTTCAGAAGGTGGCATAGACACTAGACTTTGTGTAGAAGGTAGAGTTATTCCTTCTATTGTGAGTAGGTGATTTTCCAATGGAATATCCTTGTTTTTCACAATATGGACCTTACTTTCTTCAACTAAGTCCTCAATTAGAACTTCATCATAGTTGATTGGATCAACATTGAATGATTCTTTTGGAGGTGTCTGATAGATGGGAATCTTAGGCTCATCTAAGGATGGAGGGATATAGTTTTGGTTAAATGGAGGGGAAACTTCTTTGTAGCCTAAACCAGCCTTTACCTTGCCATGTATTTGTTTTTGACATAGGTCATTTACTGATTTTGAAGCAAATTCTAATTTCCCTACATCTAACTCAACTTTATCATGTTCTTGATTTAGTCGTTTGATTTCGTCCCTTGCTACCTTTAGTTTAAGAAGTAAGTCCTCTTTTTGCCATTCAATTAGATTAATCTTTTCTTGATAACTTTGTTCATTGATTTTGTGTGACTTAATCTGATTTTCTAAGTTATCAATTACCCTATGAGCTGACTGTCTTTGTTCTTCTAGAATCTTAATTGAGTCACTCATCAATATATTGTGGTTTTTATATTTAACAATTATATCTTTGCATTCAGAAGAACAAATTTTAGAATTTACCTCGGCCATAAGAGATGGATTGTCAGAAGTTGGTGATGGTGATTCAATAGCCATTAGAGCATCCTCTTGAGGTTCTCCTTGATCATCATCATTCCAGTCATATCCAAGTACATTGTTGCCAATTTCAGTAATTCCAACATCAGTATAAACGAGCTCCGTAGAAACTAAGTCATCCGTAGGAACTAATTCCTCCATACAAATAATGTCCGTATCATCCATTACTACGGCGATGCATGCATGGTGAACAGTAGTAATGTTGTCTACGTGAAATTGTTCTTCAGAGATCAGTGCTCTATTTTGACTTGTTTCTTCAGCTAAGTCACTCCAATCATATCCAAAGATGTCTTGCGACATAAGTGCACTCTGATTTGTGTCTTGAGTGGATCGTGGATTGTTGGTTCTGGACTTGTTTGGACATTCCCTAGCAAAGTGACCTAATTCGTTGCAGTTTATGAGGATTATAAACTTGTTGATCAATGGATCTAAAGCACCTCCTGTGCTCTGGTACCACTTGTCAGGATCGTATTAGTTAATGTAAACTAATATGTTCGCCTTCGTTAAGATCGTGATCTATTGAAGAAGTTCAGCAGCGGATGAACACTTCAATATTACAAGTTGTCGAACAATAAAATATGAATAAGAATAAACAAAAAGTATTGTCGAATTATAAGCCTCAATCGTATTAATGGAAGATTATCAATACAACGTGTTTTTATCAATACAAGGATCTATCTATTTATAGACCTTGAGGCCGACCTAGATAAACTAGGAAACATCAACTATCCTTATCTAAATATATCATTATCTAGAAATAAGGAAACTCTATCTAATTAACAAAAAGGAAACATAATCTAATTATAATTCTATAACTTAGATTATACTTGCACGGCAAGTTGGTCTTCCGTAGCAACTTGACTTCTTCCGTAGTTGTTTGACTTTGCCCGTAGTATCTTGAATACTTCCGTAGCAACTTAACCAGCCGTAGTAACTTGTTGGACAGTCGCACTAACTTGTTCTTCCGTAGTAACTCTTAATGTCTTCCGCATTGATAGTTTAAGTTACTATTCTTGTTTGTTAAGCGTATTGTTCATGGTTAAACTCTTTTAACTAAGTTATAACCCAACAGATCGTACTCGGTTATATGTCGCTATGTCAGCTGCGCAAGTCATTGGATTTGGATCCCTGCGATCAATTTCTCCCCAAATTCCCTGCATCCCTATCCAAAACTCTTCCAACGGCAACTGATGTTGTTTGAATTCATTCGCTTTAACATGGAGATCGAAAGTTTGTAATTTATCTTTACCACTGCTGTAAGTAACCGCCAGGGCTTCCCATAGTGACTTCGCTGTGGGAAATTCGGTAAGATTGGTTGCAATGCTTAGCTCGATGTTCTGAATTAACCACGAAAATACCACAAGATCGTTTGGTTCCCACTCATCATAGTTTTCCTCAGTGATCGCGGGAGGATTTTGAGTAAGGTGGTTAAGATATACTTTCGATTTCCCCCTATAGATACGCGAATCATTCGAGCCCATAACGGGTAGTTATTGCTGGTCAACATTAGGCTAATTTTGAGTTGATCGGACGGATTTGGTTTTGGGTGTGGAAACTGGTTCTGATCTCCGTTACGAAGCAAGTTCACTAGTTGCATGGCGAGATTACTATTGTCCGCGTCAGTCATGTTGGTTCGTGAATTGAAACGAAAAAAATCCTTGGTCGAATGAATCTGATCGAATGGGAGTTCGTGTACTACGGTTTTCTAGTCGAATAGGATGCCAGTCGAATGGTTTGGTCGAGCCTTAAGGTTTGCTGTTCGAATAGGTATTCGAATAGGTGAGTTCGTGTAAGAAGATTGGCTAGTCGAATAGGGACTAGTCGAATAGGAACTAGTCGAATAGGTATTAGTCAAATGGTTAACTTGTTCGAATACTAGTCAAGTACCCAGTCGAATGAACAAGTCGCATGTACTGAGTTGCTAGTCGAATGGCCATTCGAGTGGCTGAGTTCGAATGTGTTAACTTGCTGGTCGAATGACCAAGTTCGTCTTGCTTGGTTTACTAGTCGAATGACAAGTTCGAGTGTGTTGTTTTGCTAGTCGAATGGACTAGTTCGTGTATTAACAGGTACTTTTAAAAGTAACATGCTCTGATACCATGTAGAAAATATTGAACCGTTTTTGTGGAGAAATATTATAATTCATTATAATTCATCAACTGAAAACGATTACATAAGAGCCTATTTATAGGAAACGTAAACCTAACGGGCCCAAACCCACATATCGGGTTTGGACTTACACTAAAATAGACCTCCATGTTTAACAAAACCCACAAATGTAATTCATTTGTTGTTGTCATACTCACATATTTTGCAACACCAATTTATAATTTTGACCACATCCTCCATTTCATTTACAATGTGTATGATCATCATTTTGACAGAAAATTCACAAGTGGACAAGTTTACGTTTTATTTATATGATTCTTACGGGTTTTCTATATATTGTAACTGTTGTTTAAACTTAATCATGTATAAAAAAAATTGACTCAATGAAAAAAAAAAGGTAGTTGTGCCCAAACCGGGCTTTAGCTAGTAATACGAGTTTCACACAATTAGTCTTGAAACGAGCCGAATTCGATTAGAGTTAAATTCATACTCGAACTCTACTCATTTTACACACCTACTAGTTAGTAAGAGGATCATGGACATTAATGGAATTGAAGTTAAAAACAATCAGAATGGAATGATATTAATATGCCAATGATGAGTTACATTCTATGTAGAATATTTCTCATTAATTGCTTCAACTATTTAATTTTGATACAAGGTACATTAAAGTCGCACTATTTGTGTGTGTGGTATGGGCATGGAATTTACAATTGACACCCATAATTGCATTTGAGATTCTTTGTCCCACACCTTTAAAAGCTCTTGTTTTCCTGAACTTGGCAACCTTGAATCATCATTATGTATATAGCCTACTTTTATAGCCTCTATTTTCAAATATTAGGGTTACTATGTTGGTGCACAAATGGGTCTTTTTCTATAAAGATTCTTCCCGATCGTTATTTATTATTGTACAAACTTCATTATTTGATTCAAAGTTTTTGGAACCAACATAATCTACTGTGAAAAGTAGCTTTAAGAGTTCAAATCATGAGCCAAATGATGTGTATATGTGTTTTGTTTTGGAATCAAACTTGGTGATTGAAAAAATGTGACTTGGTTTTGAATTATGATGATACAAAACGATTTTGTAAGTTGGCGGTTCACGCAAATCAAACTACTTGATCGAGTACCTTGCTACCATATAGAGTTAGATCATTAGTATTGGATCAATCGAAAGAAATGAACTTTGTGTAATCAATACTGCCATGTTCGGTGGTTGCTCTCTGCTTAGCACTAACGTAACCTTAAGAAATAGAAAGCGGATTTCATAATTTTGTAATCATATCAACAAAACTCGGTCCATTTTGTTTTAGGATCATAATGATACGTAATTGTTTGTCATCTCGATTAGTATTATAACAAGAGTACGTTGTTGGTCATATACAATTATGTGAGATTTTCTCAATAACAATACAATACTTTATAGGGTATAATATCAATATTTGAAGTCCATTTACATTTGTTTAATCTGAACAGACAAGTAAGCAACACAATTTGTACCTACGTTTTTATACCAAATGAATCATAACCTTATTTTAAGTAAATTTTAAAAAATTATTTAGTTTCAACTTTCTTTTTGAAAATACAAGGTACAAAAAGACCGGTCCAACCGGAAAGGGACCAATGACCGGCTACCGATGGAAGTGACCACTTTTCAATCTTATGATATTTTTGTTGTGTCCTCTAAACAAGTCCTTTGTACAATCTTTTTCTTACAAACATTTTCATATATTTTTCATTAAAAAATACACAAAAAATCAACAGTTCATCAATGTTTTATAACTTCAACTTGTTTTCAGTTTGAGCTCTTAACCTACAATTATCAATTATCTTGGTAGTCCTAATACTTGGCCGCTTGCAAAACGTTATAGGTCCAATGCTCAATTTCGCGAATCTGTTATTAATAGTTTTGATAAACACAAGTATTTGCTGATTATTAGCTAGGATGTTAATTATGATTGTGATTAAGAAACACAACTGTTATCACTTACAAACATCATCCTGGTAAGAAACAAAAAAAAAAAAAAAAGTTAAAAAAAATGGGTAAGAAACAAGAGAGGTGGGGTTAGGTGTTGTGGTGAAGATAGGGTGAGTGTGGGGGGTGGTCTCACTTGGACCATGGTCCAACCTGTCTGACACCTCACCCTTGCCAGTTTAATCCATGTGACAAACAAGCATCTATCTCTCTCTTACTAATACTACATATTATACCAATCATTCACATTCAATACACATTTCACCTTCAACATCATTTCATTTTAACTGACCAACTGTAACATAACAGTGTACAATTTTCTCAAACATATATTTGACATCACTATAAATGCAATCCAAGGCAATATAAGTTGTACATTTGTAAATCTATGGCCATAGGGTGTCAATTTTGTACAACTTGACAGTTTGGAAGAGACCTATTTGTATGCTAACATTTCCAATTTCATCATCTCTCATTCAAACATATTATTTTCTTATACATAAACTATTATTACCTATTGCAATATTTGATACCAAAACTTCTAACTACAACATATATGATTATATACAAATCTACTTTAACTATTCTTTTGTTTTGTAAGGTATTTGAATTTCCTTCTTGTCTAAATCTTCGGCCTCGTTCCATGTGCAACAACTGATGATATCATCGCGGTTTCATCTCGTGAATCTACTAATAATCACATGTAAATCCAATGAAGAAAAAATGGGATGCAACAAATGTACATTACAAAGTAGTGTTGTACACCCTTTATATTATGTAAGCATCAAACTTTAATATGTTGGAATTGGTGTAGTTTGATTGAGCAATTATGGCAAATATTATTTAAGTTCAAGTATGGTAAACTAAATCCGGAATGAATATGAATATCGTCAAATGGGGGACTTCATGTGTGTATAGTTTGAATATAGAGACAAGTTTACCTTAATTAGGCACTACATTGATTCATATTGCTCCATAATCGCATTCGTTTATACGTTTTACATAGATTCATAACTAGTTAACTAATTTTTAACAAAAGGTTCACATTATTCTTATAAATCATATACAAATAACAAGACATCATGGAAATTAGGTTAAATTACTAAAAAAATTTATGTTAAAAATGTGGATAATGTTTTGTTAAACACAATCAAGATTCTATAGTACAATTACTTTGGATGGTCAATTGATTGGACTTGCACTCTTACATTGAGATATTTAAAGCTAAACCGATACTTTCTGTCCTTTATCACAAACAATGACAAAATTTAACGTACACACAAATAAAATTCAAAATTTCCCTTCAAATTATCACTTTGCTAATTAACGTAGCGAAAACAATCATAGAAGTAGACAACCAAAACAGTCGGGGACGAATCCCCTACATTTCAAGTAGAGAAGAATCTACCATATGTTGAACCATATTTCTATCAATCTAACTATATGACAGGATTTGTCACAATTCGAATCATCACGACACCAGGGTAACCAATTAAGTTGAACGGTGTTTTAGGTCACTCTAACTCTAAATGAATACAATGCGATTATGTAATAAGTAATGTTATGCTTTTTGTACATAAATACGTACACACTATCTAACCTTAAAGTATCCACATAACACTTGAATGAAACACCTAATACATCTTCTAGTTCTTATCATATACCCTCATTTCCGAAGAAAACATAACATCTTACCCCACTATAAGATCCTTTCAACACATATGTAGCGGTATGATTTTCAAAGATATACGTAATACATATATGTTAAAGAACTTACTTGATTTGTGATTTTAAGCATTTGAACTTGATTCAACAAGTTCAATAGAGATTCTTCAAAAATGAAATCTTTGATCTTTTTATTTTTAACAAAATACAAATTCAGGTATACGTTGATGCGTTAATACGGATATATAACGTTATGAGCATTAAGCATTGCAACTTCTTCCTAATTCATCCGCTTATCTTTCTAAGTGTCATGATCATATGATTAGGAGGACGTGTATGCACCCAAATAGGAGGTTTTATCATTTTCCTTTAAATTATTAACAATCTAAAATGGTTAGTCACTATAAAGTGCAAAAAACATATCTAATAAAAAGTTTTATTTTAGTTATTAAAAAGTATAGGGAAGTAAGGTCTTCTCATTTTTTGGGCTAACATAATAGCTATTTGTTAGAGAAAAGTAGTAGGAGCCCGAGCCCAACCCCAAACCCAAACCCAAAGTTTTTGGAAATGACTACTTAACTACTATTGTACTTGTTTGATATAAGTAGAAGAAAAACTAGAAAACAGAATGAAAGAAGAATTATGTTAACTAATTATATACCAAATTTAACTATATTAATACATAAAGTTGCTTATATAAGCATTAAAGGGTCTATAATCTAACGAAATCTTATAAGAATTACTAGTACGAGTTGGTTAAATATCCTATACTATTATACTAAGTGATGTGTTGATCTCTATCTAGAGTTACCTCGCCAAAACCAGCATTGCTAGACGATGTTTTGCTTTTGTATTCTCCGAATTCAGTACAACTTCTTGTCCAATTGTGTCTTGGAATGAGTTTCTCTTGGACATCTTTTGGCAATTTTAACATAAACTTGTCCTCATTTTCACATCTTTTATTCTTCTTCACAATTGAATGGCCAGTCGATTTAGACCTTGTAAATGCTTCTCTTGTCGTCTTATCCTCCCCCGTATTTGAATCAACTTCAATAACCACATCCTTTTCATTTTTACTTTTGGAATTATCTTCATTATCTTTAATATCTATAGTAACAGAATCAATTTCTTGAGCTTCGTGTGTAGAAGGACTATTGGGCAGAACCGGAGACTTTTCAGGAGAGCTTATAGGTGTGTCAAGACTACACCGACAACATGGACACGATTTATGTGACCCAAGCCATAGGTCAATGCACTCTTGATGAAATACATGGTAACATTTTGTTAAAAGTCGAAGGACGTTATCATCCTTGAACTCACATAAACATATTGCACATTCTAATCCATAACTCTCTTTTCGGTATTCTTTGACACTTGAGTACGTGAATGTAGGGAAAGAATCTATAATCAAAGGGTCGAGTCCAGGGTGCATGTGGTCCCCTCCGCGTCCCGTAGGGGCCCTGGAAGTGTTCTGACGGCTATGCCACGGGTAAAAAAGGTTCTGCATCAAACACCTACAAAAATATATGGAGAAAAAGAATAGAAGAAGAATAATGGTTATAATAACTGTAACTGGAGGAGAGGTGTAAGGTGGTGCATTCGTGGGGTTTGACGACATTTCACGATTAACAGATTTGTCAAAAACTCGGCCGGAGATAAAATATTCCGGCCTTTTAGGAGAGGAAAACAATGTGAAAAAAAATGGATTATAGATTCTGATACTATTTTTGCTTTGGATCATATGATATGATTCTTGAGGGTGTGAGGGTAGAAAGTGATGACTAGGCATTTGTTGGTTTTTCATATATGGTTTGGCGCATATCATTGAAATGAAATCTAGCAACCATCAACATATTTTGTGGTCAAAATGTTCCCATATTTTGACTTTTTGTCACTTTAAAAGTCAAACAAGTGTTGCATAAAAATTTGGCTATTGTGTGAAACTATACTGTCAATGAGGTCTAGATGCGTCAAAACGGGTTGTGCAGGTAGATATATTCGATAACAGTTGAAATCGCTAACAGGTTGTGTTGAAGGGAGCCAATCTAACTAATTTTGTAAGACACTTAGGAGGTTTTAAGCACTTGAGAACATTGTAAATGAATTTGTACCCGCTCGGTACATTTTATCGGTTTACCACTTCTAATATCATCCACGAAAACTTTGAAACTAAATATTACATTCAAAGAAAAAACGTCAAGAGAAAGAACAAGAACTTTATGAAGTCTTACAACATCATAAAATACAAAAATATCGCATATTAAAACCATATGAAAGCAGAATTAACAGTCTTTTATGCTCTAACAAGTAACAACATTTGCAAACACATATAAACGAAATACAGCTACATGAAGCCTACTCCATGTCGTCAATCCAATCTCCATAAATACGGCTAATTTTGTCCGGTCCTTTCCATTTCTGAAATCTCTGCCCGGTTCGTGGGATGACACCGGGGAGTCTCTGTGACTGTACTCCAACATGGTAGCCATCAGAATGGGCAGCTAATGGTGTGGAGCCTGCTACAATATTATTATTAGGCTTTGAAGCCATCATAGTTCCTTGCTTGTTCGGGTCCATAATATTCGCAGAATCTTTAGCATCTGTTTCCGCAAGCCCACCACCATATTGATGCAGTTCTGCCCAAATAACAATTAATTTCCGTATATATCCAAAGTAATATATCCACAACAACCGTTTAACGCATTTCCAAATGCCTAATTGCGAAAACAACCAAGTAACTTTGTTTTGATTTTTATTTAAGCTATTACATTTTGTTTTTCTAACGAGAAGGCAAAAAAAATTAAAATATCTACTTAACAGAAGAAACATTAACTTTATTTCATGGGAAAATTACATTATAAAGCATCTTTCTTACATATTTATTCCATTTTCGTCACTGTACTAACTTTTGTTCTGATATGGTCCATAAACTGATAAAAGTATGTTGTTTAATGTTAGTCATTAAACGTACGTTTTTAGGTTATTTTTGTTCCATTTTTTCTTTTGTTATTGTAGTTCCACTAAAACGTGTTTAGCACTTAACTGCCAGAGAAAGAAAAAATTGCTTTACTGTAACGAAAATGGAACAAAAGCAACCCAAAGAACGTACATTCAATAAACAAATCACAATAAACGTAAGTACAAAGACCAATGGAACAAAAAGGTAAGTTTGTTTAACTTTTTGAAAAAAATTGACTTTCGGTGAGTAAAATTTTTTTTTGTCACCAAAAGAGATACCAGATAAAAGTTGGCTACTTTCTATGCAATTAACGCATTTCTAACGTACTTCGAGTGGAAAAGAACTATACCTGCGGCTCCATGAGCAAAATGGCACTTGCTACCAAACGGGCAATACCCGTTTGCTCCCACTTATTACAAATCCTGGTTTTCCAATTTGAAGGCTTCACATTAGAATTCATCGCCGCCACTGCAGGTGGCGTCCCTCCACCTCCACCACCACCACCTCCTCCTCCTCCTCCTCCTCCTCCACCACCACTGCCATATCCACCACCAGATCCAGGACCCAAACTAATTGCGCTTCTCTAGATCTTGATTGCTCGTCATGGAGAAAGTACAACTATCACCATACGGACACCCTTCTTCAGTATAAAACTTCTTACAGTGCCGCCCTTATAAGATCTTTGAGTATCAACCGCAAAACTAGACGACCCAAAGTGACGGAATTTGATATTCTTCACGTGGCTCAGACGAAACACCCCTTTCTTCCTCATGAGCCGCAACAATTTCTTGCCAATTTGGCGGTGGTCTTCTAAGCTCTTCAATACTATGTGCAAAATTGCAATTAGTAATATACGGACAAGTCCCAGCCCTAAATTTGCAACATAATTTCGTCTTGAAAAACATTTTTCCTATCGCCTTAGATCGACTAGTAGCTTGTACATCCCCGGATTGTTTCTTGTTAGGTGTTTCACTTCCAGACCGTGTTTTATAATTCGAAGTATTATCAACTGACCCCTCACGACCCATATACCGTATTCATCCTCAGTTGCCCAAAACCGCTTGATCTCCCCAATTATTGGAGTATTTCCAGTAGTGTTTATTTGAACAACATTTCCATTATCTCGACCGTAATCCATTTCCCTAAAGATTTATTTCTAAAAGTAACCCTAAACAAATTTAAAACAAACCCTAATCCAATTACGACTCGTAAAATTCAAAAGTTTGAAACTTTTTAATGAACCTATAACTACGACAAACAGATTTCTCTCTAAAGTAACCCTAAAACAGATTTTAAAGCAAAACCCTAATCGAATTTCGACTGGTAAAATCAAAAGATGGGAACTTTTTGATGAAATACAGCAAGTACAAACAGATTAAAGCAAAAACATAATCAAATTTAAACTTATAATATCAAAAGTTGGGAATTTTTGATGAATTACAACTAGTACAACAGAAACCCTAGAAATTTAAATGTAAACAATCAAGATAACTTAATTAATTATGGGGTATTGTAAATTTGCAATAATTGGGGTATATATATTTCCTAAAACAACAAATACATTACAGATTACAAGCAAAAAAACAGAGGAAATTTGTGTATGAAATAGATCTAAAATTACCAAATGAAATATGAAATTAATTGATGGAAATGATTGAATAATGGATGGAGATTGAAAAGATTTGATTTTTAGAAATGGGGTTTGGTTACTTTAAGGGAATTTGACAATTTGGGGCCATGGAAGTGTTTGAGAAAGAAAAGCTCTGTTATCAATGAGTGCAGGGTTCCAAACTAGTTAGTTGTGTTTTGGTTTTTGGATTTAGTCATGTTTGATCCCTCATCTTTTGGAATCATATACTTTGATCCTTGAAAGTGAAAGCTAAAGTAATACTTTGGAATCAAGAAGCGAGAGTCCCGGTTTGAAATCGCTTCTGTTACAAACCGGACTGCCAAACGAACTCAAGCTTTACGACTAATTGTAATCAACTGAAGAAACTTTGTTTAAGAAAAGAGCACATTTGATTTCAGACCGAACCGAAATTAATTTTCTTAATACCATGTATTATATAGGATTGGAATGGGTCTAGGTCCAATTCAACCAAATCCTAAGCTTGAAATTTCTTTTTTCTTTTTTATAAATTTTATACTCATTAGATTTTACAAATTGAAATATGATATAAAGATAAATATAAATAGTTAGGTACATGTAGACTTGATTTTTTGACTTAACATTAAATTGGAAATAGAATATCATGACTTATTTAAAAGACTCAAAAAAGGCCTAGTATTAAGCCCTACTAAATGACTAGAACTTTTAAAAGTTAATCCAGTCCACCTGTATAAGTTCTCTCTATTAAGACCGTGGTTATTTCAAAGTAGGAAAGGAGTAGGGATAACAATCGACATCTGATCCGATGAATATTTATTAGATCCGATCCACTTGTGATAGATATGGATATGAAAAATGGATATGGATGATGAAATGTTATAGTTGGATCGGATATGGATGACGATTTTTCTCCATGGATAATCCATTTATCATATAAAATAATCTATATATACATAATTATGAATAAAATATGTTTAGAAAAAAAAAACTAAACGTTGACTTCTACTGTTATCTAAGAAATTAGTAAATAGTAACATAATTTTCGTATAGTACATCTTAATTACAATTAATAGTTTAATATTCCGTACTTATTTTAATCGAATTTACCAATATTATTGTATAATAAACATTAAATTATGATAAACGAATTCATTCATGTCAGGTCTTGAAATCCTCAAAGCTAAAAATCTATGAATGGATACAATATCTAGTAGCGGAATTACAGGTTATTAATCAAGCTAAACATATTTTAGAACAAGGAATCAATGAATTGAGGAGAGGTTTTATTCGAAAGCCTTAATTGGCGGGAAATAATCAGTTACGTGATATTGAACTTACAAACTCACACTTTCTGCATGAATTTCACCCCTATTTATAGGCTATTATATCTAACTATTACATTACAAACAGCCCTTAAGTTTATTTAAAAACACTTCAGGTGAAATATTAAATTACAACTCAGTTAACACTTTAGTTCAGGTGAACTTGAACTTAACTCTGGTGAAGAGTTAGTTCATCCGACCTAAAGTCTTCATGAGATTAGACTGTATTATTTAGTTCGGGTGATGAACACAGTTCACCCGAACTAAAACTATACTACTCTAATCTATGACTCATATCATTTGGAAGCTTCGCCATGATTCTTGTATGCTCCAACAATCTCCCCACTGGATAATCCTTCCAAAATCTTCATCTTGCTAAATTGAGCTCTCTTCTCATATTCAAAACACCACCAGATTCTATTTTCCATTATTTTTTTCACCCCTTCTGATCTTGTCTACCTCCCATACAACACATTCTACTGCCATTTTCCCTTTTTTATCATCAGGCTTTAACTTCTTAAGTGGAAGGTCTTTCAGAGTCAGAATATCTTCATTTGTGAGCTCTCTAATATCTGCCATTTAATATAGCCTTTTTTTTTCCTCCATCTTTTCTGACCAGCACCCATTCATCACTTACATAGTCTGCCCACCATCTTAAAATCTTTGCTCTTTGTTGTTGATGTGTAAAAATCGAGTTATATTATTTTATAAAAAATATGATTATTACTTTAGTTATGATTATCACACAATACATGCAAAAATACCCGATCGTATAATAATATAGCTTTAGTAAGTCCTGTACTCCTGTATCGAACACAGGGAACTGTGTATTAATAAATGTAAATTTAAAAACTAATAATTAATCTAAATTAAAGCAAGTAAAACGGGGGGCGTTTTAGTTATGAGAGAACGTATGTGGAGAATGTAATTAATTAAAACAAAGTACGAAATAATTACCTAAGGTGAATAGTGAATGAAAAGATGTTTGAAAAGGTTTTAAGATGTAATCAAATATTTAAATGTAGTGTTCACTTGGTTTTACGTTTCACTTGAATTATGAATTATAAGTTTATGTATGAATTGGTTTAAGTGTGATTCCTTCATTAACTAGACTTCCTATTAGAGTCGTCTAATCCTACGAATTAAGGAAAGATGCGTCGTCGTACATCAAGAGCTACCTTATATCTATCCACCCTAATTTGTGCATTTAATTCACTATTGTTAACAATTTAATCTGACGACTACGAATTAACAAAAGTCTCAACTATCCCGTTACGATTAAATTGTCATGTTCGTTTAATTTATTAGGTTACTATTAGTCTTAACCTATCTCAATTAAGTCTCAAGCTATAATTATTCAACAAGTTAAACAATTATAAATAACTAATAAATTTATATGAAAGCTAGTTATGATATAAGTTTATTAATCACGCTAAGTAGTTAACCTAATAACTTCAAATAAACAAGGATTACGATTAAATGATAACAATAATGGAAAAACCAATTACTTCAAACATAGAACTTAGAAAGTCATAATAACAAGCTAAACAATCCAAGCAAACACTTAATGGAATTAGTTCATGATGGATTGAAAGAATTCAACAAAACAAACAAATAATAAAGACATATTGTTGTAAGATTAAGCTAAAATTAACAAACCAAGATGAACGATTCTTCAAACACGATTAAACGATGTTAATCGTGGCTTCTAAACACATCTGGGACTCCAAAAACCCTTTCTTGCAGCTGTTTTGTCAACTTTGATGGTGCAAAAGTGGAAAAAGGGATCCATAATTCGTAACCCTAAAGTTTGCTTAAATAGGGGTCTGGCCGACCTTCCAGTCGTCGGCTGACTTAACTTCCGTGCGCGCTATGGTTCGTTTGACCCGCATTGACTTTTTCAGATTTTGAAATCCAGCCGTCGGCTGAGAGTGTCTGATGCATTTTCTTCCAAAATGAAATTGTAGATCTTTCTTTCTTATTTCTTCTACAATTTAAATCACCTAAATCGGACATCGTATGAAGAAGTTATGATCAGGACGGTGAAGGTACGTAAAACACTTTTCACGTATGTTCATCAACTTTGATTATTCATAGATTTTCTTTATTTAAGCTCTGCTTTCTACCGTTTTCAACTCCTTTTTGTTCCATGATCGTTTTAACTCTTATCTGCATATCTGTACGAAAACACTACCCAAACCATAACAAAATGCGATAAAAAAGAGTATAAATGAGAAATATGATTAAGAAAATGTCAATTATTTTAAGCATATCAGTTGTACAACTTTGGTTTTTTTAAAGGGAACAATGTGCATTGTCATTCTGTTCCTTTTTGAAATAAATTTCTTACCAAAGTTGACAAACCTAGTATTGGCCCAATCCTTGATAAACTTGTCATATTGATACCCATGTTCATAACCAGCATGATTTACCATCTTCAACTAAAACAATTGTTTGGCATCTTCAACAGATACATGCATCAGTTTCTCTGTTGTGTTAAAGGATTGAGTCATTATACCTCTTCTGCTGTTTCTTTTTATAACTATTGCTCCATTATAATGATCAAACCTCCAACCAACAATGGGTGGAAGAATAACCTTCTTCATATTCATCAATTCTTCCCTCTCTGCTCTTAAGTCCTCCTGAGACACATCCTTTATCCTTGACCCAGAAGAACTGCCCTCACCTTGAACAGGAGTATCAGCATCATCAACATGAAATCCGTATTGATCTAGATCTCCTCCATCATCTGTAGTCTCATCTATCCATTGAGATATTTCTTCTATCATAGCAGTTACTGCAGGATCATCCACGTAATAATCTTCAGGTAAAGTAGATTGTGAAGGTTGAGCAGGAAAAGTGGATTGTGAAGGCTGAGTAGGAGCTTGGTCTTTTCGCTGAGGACACTTAGCAAACCATGATTCCTTCTCCATATATTGAGCAAAAGGGACCTCTTCTTGCTTCACCTTTGTCTTTAATTGAACATCTTGACTCTGCTTTTCAACCAGAGACTTCAATGTTACAGTCTGACTTGGATCTGCAATCTTTGAAGATGAACCTTCAAAAGTTTGCACAGGAGGAATCACTTGAGCCTCTATTGTATCTCCTCTTGGACTCTCTACATTCAGATTAGCATCCTTAGAAGCCCTTTCTATTTTCTAAAAGGGTGTGTTTGGCTAATGATGGTTCGACCATAGGGCCTTGTGGATCTAGCCACATGACCGAACTAAGTGGCTCCAAGGACACGACATGGCTTGATAAGTTAGAACGTAAACGGGTGCAAGGATTTACAAAGTGAAACAAAACATAGTTTAGGATTAAACGATGACAAACGTATTATCATTTAGTTTTTGTAAAAGAGATTAGTTGTCATTTAAACTAAGTTCACAAATCATAAACTACCAATAGTTTAAACACAAGGTTAAACCGTTAACATGTCTAGAAGCTCATAAATCGGGGTTCAACTAACTGTGCACCTAAAGTAACATGATTTTACATACGTAAAGAAATACACACAAGAAGTCCTACACATACACAACCAAGTATAGTAATGACTTTTAAATATAAAAGTTTAAAGAAAACCGATAATGAGCTAAGGGCACAAGACTAACCAGAGTGTGAAAGTGACGGTTGTCACAATTCTATCTAACTATTACATTACAAACACCCTTATGTTTATTTAAAAACACTGCAGGTGAACTATTAAATTACCACTCAGTTAACTTTAGTTCGGGTCAACTTGAACTTTACTCTGGTGAAGAGTTAGTTCACCCGAGCTAAAAGTATTCCTGAGATTACACTTTATTATTTAGTTCGGGTGATGAATACAATTCACCCGAACTAAAAGTATACTACTCTAAACTATGACTCAGATCTTTTGGAAGCTTCACCATCACTCTTGTATGCTCCAACAATTTATTTTATTGTACTTTTATATGTAATAACATATATGTTTCGAGCTCTAATTTTAAGTTGATATTTATCCAATTTTTTTTATAATATCCAATGGATATCCATTTATCCGCTTAATCCAATGGATATGGATATGGATTGATGAATTCTTTTTTAAATGAATATGGATGACGAAAATATTAATATATATGGATACGGATACGATTTCATCCAATCCATATTCGATTCATTACTATCCTTAGACATTATCATAAAGATTTTAATTAAATATTACTGTATTGAAAGTCATGTCATATGAAAAAACAAATGACTAACAAAAGTTTAAAAAATCACAAGATATTAAGAAAATGAATCAAGTGTATAAACATCAACATTACATAGTCTTTCACCTAAAATTGATTTGTGTACATTTTCTATGGTGCCTTTATAAAAAATGAAGAGGTCTAAGATCTAAACATACATAATGAAAAAAGGTTGATCATGATATGTCTATAAAGAGATCCAAGTTTATAAATCCTTTCAAAGTCATCATTAGTATAAAATTTATTTAATGCTAATTAAAATTTCTTTCATTCTTAAACTTTAAAAAGCCTTTTGTCATAGAGTTTGTTTTATAAAATGAAAAGCTTCATTATCATACTTGATTCAAGGGAGTCTCGACTCATATTTGGAACTCGTTGGTCCTACAGAAGACTAACGCGCGACTTTATTTGGCGTATGGCTTTGACGTCTTCTGACTATGCCAAATCTTCTCAAACGTGGAGTTTCAGTTTCTTCAACATTATGTCCATTTTGTAAATCTGATAAGAGTCCTTGCAACATTGTCTTTTCATCTGCCATTTCATAAAACTGACTTTCAAAGAGTAACAGCTGGTGGGGACTGTCTATGTCGGACCTGATGACGTTAAAGGACATCTCTTCATGCTCGTTTATCGATTATAGGTTCTCTATGGTTGCAAAGATTATTCATGGAGTCTTGTATTTTATGTTTTGGTTGGAATGAAAATGGAGAAATAGAATCTTTCACTCTCCTCTAAATCACTTACAAGTAGGGGTGTTATTCGGGTCAACCCGACCATAATAAGCAATTTTCGGGTCGGGTTCATTCGGGTTTTAACTAAAATTTTCTAACCCTAACCCGACCCTAATAAGGGTTCGGGTCATTTTCGGGTCGGGTTATTTCGGGTCCGGGTACACCACAATTAAAAAAGTTCAAAAAAAAAAAAAACTACAACAAACATATTGAGTATAGGAAATGAAAAAAGCAAATATATTGAAAAAAATCAAGATGAATAGAACCTAATAAAGAATATAATATATATAGGCTAGAAGTATGAAAGAGTTTCATACCTGAAGCGATGTAGGACAACTAAAGTAGGGATCATAAATGAAAATTTTCCCTACTTTAGTTTTCCCACATCGCTTCAGGTATGAAACTCTTTCATACTCCTAACCTATATATATCATATACCTTTGGTTTTCCCTACTTTAGTTGTCCCACATCGCTTCATGTGTGAAACTCTTTCATACTTCTAACCTATATATATATATATATATATATATATATATATATATATATTTATACATATATATATATATATATATACATATATATATATATATTATACATATATATATATATATTTTATACATTATATATAATCATATGCTTGGTTCAAAATATAATTCAACGATAATTTTCGGGTCAAACCCGAAACTCGACAAACTGGAACTACTCTACCCGAAACCTATTTATGAATCGGGTGTTTCGGGTCAACCCGATAGACCCGTAATACATATATAACCCGATAAAACCCGACCCTAAAGTAGTAAATAGGGTTCGGGTCGGATATTTTAAAACCCCTAATTACAAGTCGTAAGGAGTGATCTCACACCCCACTCAAGCGAAAACACGAGGTGTATAGTTTATGATATCAGGAGTCAAGGTTACAACAATCAACCATAACAAAAAAAAAAATACATCATCATAAATAAATCATGCCAAAAGTTTACAATACAACGTAATCGTCTCAAATACAATATCAAATCAAATACACGGATCATCTAGGAAATACATCATACAAAACAAGTTCCAAATAAATAATAAACGATACGCATAACAAAATCATGGCATGAACAAAGGCAATCCTCAACCTCAAACTCCTGAAAAGCGTTAAAACGACATCAACAACTTGTTGGTGAATTATTCGCATTCTAAGTTTGAAAGTGACCCATTTTAAATATAAAGGTTAGTGATAAATTTCCAAACAAATCTTGTTTAACAACCATAATGCGACGTATTTTTCCTAGATAAACATGCACCTGATCCTAACCACAATAAATGACCCCAATCCTAAGGCGATCAACCGAAGGCAACAAATAATCACAAACGGACATAATATCCATTCATAGGGAAATCCTATCGAGTAATGAGGGTTTGGTCAAACCCATATATATATATATATATATATATATATATTTATATATATATTATATAGGGAGAGGTTCTTATAAACCAAAACTTAAAGTAAAATAAGTAAAAAAAATATGAAAAAATAATTTATTATATGTGTAATTTTGTATTATGTTTATTTATTCAATTATAACAAACTTTAAAAAAGCAAGTTTTGATATGCATCAAAATATATGTCGTTTAGGGACTGTGCATCAAAATTCTTTGTTTTTGTGCAGTAAATATTCAAAGTTGATGCACAACGGTAAAACTACCCATTTTATGATGTACAACAAAACTTCGTTTGTTTGAGATATGGTTAAAATGAACGATAATCCAAAATATCTAACGTTATAAATTATTTTTTATTTTTTTTTTACTTATTTTACCTTAAAGTTTGTTTTACAAGAACCAACCTATATATATATATATATATATATATATATATATATATATATATATATATATATATATATATATATATATATATATATATATATATACTATTGCACATATAGTAATATACTTATATGTATTCGAAATGTTCAAAAAGTTGTATTACATAAATATGTATATAAGGTTATATATACTAAGTAGGTAACTTTTACATCATAATAAGTTAAATTACATAAGATTTCATATATACAAGTTTATGTATGTTAAATATGTGAACTTTAAATAAATAAAACTTATAATACTAATTAGTGCCAAAACGTCATACTATAACTTATTTAGTCCAAAAAAGTCCAAAGAGTCCAATAATTCCGATAAGTTCGATGACGATATACTTTTACTATTATTACATCTTTTACGAATAACCCACCGTTTTATAAATTTATTTTCATAACTACACCATTTTATGTTACTATTAACTAATAACTTATAAGATGAAGATTTTATGTGTGATATGTTAAATAATTAGGTTTTCATCCATATTAATCTATTTTACATGTTACTTAACCAAATTTTAAGATTTATTAAGGAAAACGTAAGAGAAATTAAGGAAAACTTGGAGAGTACCGAAGATCTCCGCAAGTATCAACAAATCACCGAAACGAAATCATAAAAATGGACCCAAAAGATGAGCTCCTATGGTGGTGGTGATGAAAAAGCCAATTCCAGATATACAAAAACGCCCACCATTAGTTTAAGAGCTTAAAATAGGAAACATAGAGAAATAGGTGGAAAATTTGTTACTAAAAACTCAAGGTGAGTACATCTTTAAGGTGGTAGATGGAATCTTGGATATGGAGGAAGAAAGTGGAAGGAGATGAAACCTTGTAACCCACAAGAAAACATATGTTAGAAAACTCTCCATAACTTAGAAGAAGAAGGGTAAAATATGAAGATTTCATGGAGAAAAACTTACCGAATGAAGAAGAATCAAAGATGATGTTGATGGAAGGTGATGTATTGATCTTCTAGCTTGAAAACTCACCCAAATATGTGATATTTTCCCTCATAGTTTTTGGAAATTGAGAGAGTATGGAGCGAAATGTGGTTTGAAATGAAAGAAAAGTGATGGATGAAATGTAAAAGAGTGATTATGGGATGAGAGATAAAGTGAATATGGTCTTAGATCTAGATCATGATCAAATGCCCACTGAATAGGTAATTTCCAGACCCAAAATGTTGGGATTAAAACTGTTAGTTTTATATTTCAATTTCATTAATATTGCTTATTAGTACTGTTGATTAATACTGTTGAAGTTAATACTGCTTGAAGACGAAGACAGTTACTACTGCTCAGTTAATACTCCCGAAGAAAAACTGATGGTTACTACTGCAATAACTCATTACTACTGCCCGCTTCTCATTACTACTACTGATGGAGTTTTAGATAATTACAAAATGTTTTGTAATTATCTATTCCGAAAGTTTAGCAATTGTAATTAGAATACAATTGTAATTGTTTTTTGATGTTTCCTAGTTTAGCTAGGTTTAACCTCAACGTCTATATATACATAGATACTTGTACTAGGAGAAACACGTATGTTAATCTTTTCTTTGTGATTAATATATTGAGGCTTAATATTTGACAAACATTATTGTTCATTCATCTTTATACAATATTTGTTTTATCGTTAAACTTGTACTATCAAAGTGTTTATCCGCTGCTAAACTTCTTTGATAGATCAAGATATTTCGTTAATGTGTATTGGGTTTATATAACTCAAACGATCCTGAAAAGTGGTATCAGAGCACAGGAGGTGCTCAAGATCAACTGATTTACAAGTTTTGTTGAAGCCTCAACAAGAAGAAAACTACTATCTATTATGGCTGATAAGGTAGTAAACAAAGTTCATGTACTCAACAACAACGATTTTGATCTATGGGAGCTACAGATCAAACAACACATACTGCTTTCTGATTATGCAGTATGGGATGTTATCGTGCATGGCAACAAAGAAGCTCTAACTTTATTTGCTAATGGTACACATGGAGTTGTTCATCGTCCTACAACAGATCAAGAACACAGAGAGAAGTAAACCGAAATCAAGGCATTAAGTATCCTTCTAATTGCTATTCCCACTGAATATCAAGCACAATTTGAAGGATACAATGATGCAAAATCTTTTTGGGAAGCACTGGAGAAGAGATTCAGTGGAACAAAGAACACAAAGAAGAATAAGAAGGCTCTTCTCAAGCATGAGTATGAGAACTTCAAATCTCTAAAGAATGAAAGAATGACTCAGACCTTTGACAGATACAAGAAGCTTACTGGAGAATTAAGAAGTGCAAGAGTAAGAATTGACAAGGATGATCTTAACAGAAAATTTCTCAGATGTTTGGGAGATGAATGGATCATCTATACAGTCTCTTACAGACAAGGTGTTGTATTGGAGGATATGGAGCTGGATGATCTATACAATGATCTAAGGATGTTTGAAGCTGAAGTTGAAGCCAAAAATCCAAGCAACAACAACAACAGTATTAACAATTTTAATACCGAAGATGCGATAAATGTGGAGAAAGAGAAGGAAGAAGAGATGATTGTTACTAATGGAGAGGATGTAATAACGCAAGAAGGAGGTGATGAAGTTGAACTGGAAAAGGGGGAGAAAGAGCTAGAAAAAGTTGAAGATTTTGATGCTAAGGCTAACCAGGACTGGTTACAACAATTGGAACAATTAAATATGGAAGTTGACTTGGAAATTGATGATGAGAAGGAAAAGGATGATGATCAGATGGTTAAGGGGGAGTAGAAAGAAATAGAAATTAATGATGAATCAGTTAAGGGGGAGCAGGAAGAAATCAAAGAAATAGTTAAGGTTTTGATTGAAGAAATGGTTTCTACTGCTGTTAATACTGGAGAAAGCATTACGACTGAAGTGTCCATTTCTACTGCAGTTGAAGTGATTACTACTGCAAATCCTCTTACTTCAATTGTCTCTACTGAAGAAATCAACATCATTCCTACTACTACTGAAGACATTGTTTCTACTGCAGTCCCTGAGATGGTTTCTACTGCTGAAGTCATCATTCCTACTGTGATTATTCCTACTGCCATTCTTACTGAAGCTACAACAATTACCACCATTCCTACTGCAGATCCTACTATCATTCCTACTACAAATCCTACTACAAATCCTACCACATTTCCCACTGCAACTGAAACTCCTTTAGTTGAACCATCTGTGGAGGAAAAGACTCTTTCTGTAGAGTTACTTAATATCAAGAGTAAGATAATTCAAAAGGGGAGGATAGAACAAGCCCAAAGACCCAAATAGAAAGGGATTACTATTCCTACTGAATATCAAAGCTCAAGAATAGAGGAAGGGGTGGATTATGTTCTAGATCCAAATGCAAGGTTTGGAGTGGTTCTAATCATTCCTCAAGATACAAGGCAAATTAACATATCAAGACCACACTATATTGGAGGAAGAAGGATCAGTCCATCTGACTCAGCAATCAAAGATAAGGGTAAAGGTGTGTTAGTGGTGGAAGACAAGAAAACAAATGAAGCTTCAAAGAAAATCAAATTGGATGAGCTTGCTGCACTTCAATTAGCTTTAGAGACTGTGGATGTTGGAGGAGATCCTGCAACAACAAGAGAGGTACATGCTCAACTCCAACATGGTGAGCTTGATAGGATTGAAAAGTTGGAGAAAGAAAGACTATTTTTGCTGGCTGAATACAATAGAGAATTAGCCAAGATTAGAAGGGCTGATGAAGCAAAGAAGTCTCAGTTGGTGGTGAAGAAACAAGTAAAGAATGAAAATATGGGAAGTGATAAGTAGAAATTCATGAACTACTTGAAGGGTAAGGGTTATAGTGGAAAATCCTTAGGACCTATGAATTTTGGAAACCTCCTTAGTTTAGTTGAGAAGGAGAGGAAGAAGGATAAAGAAGAGGCTGCAAGATTGACTAAAGTTGAACAGCAAGAGAAGTATGAAATGGAAAGACTGGTCAAAAGAGCACATGAGTTTTGAGCAACATTGTTTACATATCAAGGTCAGTTAATTCTAAATCCTTTAGTTACTCAATCTGCTAGCAAGCTCGAACAGCCGAAGAGAAAGAGGTCATTTGCTTTCAAAGTACCAAGTAAAAAGCCTAGAGTAGAAACAAAAACAACTGTTGCTTCAACTACCGAAGAAAAGGAGTAACCTGCAGTTGAATCTACTCCCACTGAGGTACCTATTGATGAATCAAATAAAACATCAACTCAATTTATTCTAGTTGATCCTGCATCTATAGTAGAGAGGAAGGGAGATGTTGAAATCACTGAAGATGATTGTTCTGCTCTAATTGTGCATGAAGAGGGAATGCATGTTGAACCTATGGTTGTGGATCTTCCAGAAATCATTGACTGGGAGTATATAGGAGGTGCTAATAAGACAACCTACTTAGTGACAAGAGCTGACCAGAAGAAATATGTAATGCCAGCTTTCTACAGGATGATCAAGGAATTTTCGAGACAAGATGTGCAGAAGTTGTATGACATTGGTGTAAGAAAGTACTCTCAAAATAGAGGTACTTGTTCAGGCAAAAATCTTGCCCTTGACTGGTTGAATGGAATGTTTGATCCTGAAGTAGAGATGGTAAGTACAATATTCCAGAAAGGAGGAGCTCATAATCCAGTTATCAGATGGTTCCTATATGAAAGAAGTGGAGTCCACTCCATTGTTAGAAAACATGGTGCCATGAGATTCTACTTGGTGGACAGAAGGTATAATCTGGATTTTGGAACTCTCCATGAGATGATCACAATTAGGTTGAATAAAGTAAGAACATCCCAGATGGCGCATGATTTAGTTTGAAGGATGGGGCTTCTGCGAAATAATAACAAGCCAAGTTGAAGGAAGAGAGGGAAGCTAAAAAGAGAGAAAGTAATTGAGTGTTTTGTAATCATCATGTATTAAACTTGTTAAAGACTTGTTACTTTAATGTGATATAAAAGTTCAAGTTAGGGGGAGATTGTTGGGATTAAAATTGTTAGTTTAATAGTTTAATTTCATTAATACTGCTTATTAGTTCTGTTGATTAATATTGTTGAAGTTAATACTACTTGAAGACGAAGACAGTTACTACTGCTCAGTTAATACTCCTGAAGAACAACTGATGGTTACTACTGCAACAACTCATTACTACTGCCCGCTTCTCATTACTACTGCTGATAGAGTTTTAGATAATTATAGCATGTTTTGTAATTATCTATTCCGAAAGTTTATCAATTGTAATTAGAATACAATTGTAATTGTTTTTAGATGTTTCCTAGTTTAGCTAGGTTTAGCCTCAAGGTCTATATATACATAGATCCTTGTACTAGGAGAAACACGTATGTTAATCTTTTCTTTGTGATTAATATATTGAGGCTTAATATTTGACAAACATTATTGTTCATTCATCTTTATACAATATATGTTTTATCGTTAAACTTGTACTATCAAAGTGTTTATCCGCTGCTAAACTTCTTTGATAGATCAATATATTTCGTTAACGTGTGTTGGGTTTATCTAACTCAAACAATCCTGACACAAAATCATGTGTTTGTAACATTGTGGATCTCCAAAAAGTGAAAAATTCGTTTTTGGCATAACCTGTTCAAAGCCCGCACTGCGGCGCAGTAGCTACACACTGCGTCGCAGTGAGCACCAACTGCGATGCAGTGGTGTGGTTTTTCGGCAGATTTTCAACGTTTGATTCTTCCAGTTGTATAGTACGTGTACGATAGCAACTTAGGCACAAATTTGACTCGTTAGAAAGGATCAACTTGTAATATTAATAACGTTAATCTTATTCCATTTTCAAAGGCATAAACACCCTAACTTAATCATACGAGATTACTAACTAATTGGCACTGATATCATCAAAATACTTAATTATATTTATGCTGATATCCGTCTATATTTACCCATTTCTATTACATTTATATATTATTTGGTGTTTAATTGCTTAATAAGTGTGATAGGTCTGCAAAATGGAGTAAAGGAACAAGAAGTAGCGAAAGCGAGCAGAAAACGAAGATAAAAGAGCAAATATTGTGAAGCCCAGCAAACCTTTACGGCGTAAAGGGGGTCTGAAGAAAATTGATTTTATAAATTAAAAGATTTTGACCTAATTTGGAATCTAACTTTTACAAACGGCCGCTGGTGACAATTTAGAGGGTTTTTCACCCTCTTTGACGCTAGAGATCATGGAAAAGTAGGCTCGGGTGAAGATTTTTTCGGGAATATATTCGGTGTATTATCATTGTTTGATCATAACATGTTTGGTACATTTGTTTATAATATTCTTTCTATATTCACTATGATCATGACTTAAAACTCATGAGTGTTTGCTTAGTTTGATAAACATTCGTTGGAATATGATTTGATTATGATTATTGAATATCCTGTTGGTTTAATTATATGTTTATCGTATTATTATTCGTCTTTAAGCTTAAGATGTTAGATTTATTGCTAAGTAACAAGAATTTAGTCGATCACACTTCTTGTTACTCGAATTGGTGTTGTAAACTAAGATTATTAAGAATCACGGTTAATAGCATTAACTAGTGACGAAAATGTCCTAGGTTTAGATTGAACATGAATAAGGCTTAAATGTATAAATGACCATTTATATGATATTAGAGAATTCATTCACTTAGATAAATCGCATATTTTAGTTGAAGCCCTTAATGCATGAACTGGCTAATTAATATTGTGAACATCAATAGGTATTAACTAATTTCATAGATCTAGGTATAGTGATCAACTAATCTAGACTAACATAGTAATCACCAACAAGATAATAAATAATCATTTCATTAATCAAGTTATAGAAAACGAAAGGGAATTAATACTAAGTAAACACGCTTTAATCTTTATCGTTTTCCACTTTGGTATCTTTCGTACTTGAAGTTCATTTACCTTTAAATTGTTTTCAGTAATTAAAATCGATTTGTTCGTACGGAACTTAAGTGCCCCCCCATTTTACTCACTTTAATTACATTAATTTTGTTAATATTTTAATTAGACAATTAATTATTTTACTCCGCTCCCCAAGTGTTCGACACTCTTACTTACCAACACTATACTATTACACGAATAGTTGCACTTGCCTAATTGTGTTTTAGTAGCTAAGATAGGTATTTTCGTTTAATAAAATAAAAAGAACTTATTTAAAACACATCAAGTTTTTTTGGCGCCGTTGTCGGGGAACGGTTCTAATTTTTAATTGTTTGATTAGAATATTTATTCTGTAAATATATTAAAAATAAAAAATTCAGAAATTAGAGCTAACATACGACGTATGCTTAAAAATCACATACACCGTATACTTCAAACGTACGTCGTATACCTGACAAGGCACATACGGCGTATGCATTAGCTGAATTTTTTTTTCCGTAGTTAGTTGTTAATTTTCTTTACTATCTTTTGTATTTCGCTGCATATATGCTAATCAACATTGACGATATAAGTATGGAGGAATATGAAATACTGATTAGAGGTGGAAATAGTCCGGGATTAGGCCGACTATCAACTAATGAGATGTCGATGGATGAATACGACGAGATGATTCGAAGAAGAAATAGTTCAGACTTAGACCGACTATTGTTTCCTATCGGAGATACGCAAGGAACATTGGATTTTTGTGCCGATGAAGAAGAATTCTCTGACGAAGACGGAGATAGGGAATGGGAAGAGTTGGAAATTGGTTGACAAAGAAGATCGAAAAGAATTCAATGAACATAACTTTTCCGAATCATTTTCAAGAAAGTGGTAATTCTGTAAATTTAATTTCTTGCAATTTTACTAATGAATTGTTGAGTTTGAGCAGGAAATTATAGACGAAGCTTGGTTCGATGCTCTTTTATTGGATGATGAAGAAGATATTGACTCGAAAATAAACCAAGTGGAAAAATTTGTTTATTTGTTGCAAGATTTCGATTCAACAAAGGAGTTAAAAGAATTGGAAGATTTATTGGATGACTCCGAGGTAAAATGGAATGATGAAACCAATGGAATCGAAAAGGAGAGTAGCAAGCCGTTGTATCCGTTCATTGCATTAGAAAAAGAATTTCACACACGAGTTCCTATTTGAAACATTTGAAGACATGTGTGTAATCCATTTTAACCCAAGACGGTAGGGGTATTTCGTTGCATCTCGTCCTCACGCTCCCAAGTAAACTCAACTCCAATATGCGAATTCCAATGAACCTTCACAATAGGAATCCGAATTCGCCACGAACACTTGACCGCATGGTCAACAATCTCAACCGACTCCTCAACAACATGAAGCTGATCATCCAAACACAACTCTCCAAGTGAATAACCAAAGACCCTTCAGCAAGACACTTCTTGAGATGCGATACATGAAAAACGTTGTGCAAACTACCTAACTCAGATGGCAAATCAAGACGATACGTGATATCTTTCATTTATATGAATATGTACTCGCGATATTTGTTATGTTTTTAGTCTAAAATGTAACGGATAGGCCTTTTTGTACTTACGTTTTGTGTAAAAGTATGTATTTAGGATTTTAATCATGTTTGGATTAAAACGAGCGATATTGGACAAATGCATGCAAGGAAGGAACAAAAAGTAAAAAACGTGGCGAATCTGGAGGCTGATTGCGCCGCAATGGCCATGACTGCGACGCAATCAGGGTTTTTGGGCAGTTACAAAATTTCATTTATGGCCATCAAATTCTGCAATTGAGGGGTCATTGTGAGCCATTATTATTTCATCCCAACCAATTATTTGACATCCATTATTCACAACACAATTCTCATCTTTAGAGGCAAGAAATAATCCATTTAGGGAGCTTTGGAAGTCAATTTCGAAGCTAGTTTAATTATTCCGTTCACAAGTGTTAATTATTTTCAATTGCAAGTTTATTTTGGGTTTATTTTACATTTCAATTGAGCTTTTAGACTCAATCGCATCATTTTATTCGGTAAAATCATGACTTTTCAATATAGTTTATGTTCTATTTTTAATATAAGTAGCTAATTACCTTCACACTTGCTTGGAAATGTGATCGTTTGATTGATTGATTTTGAGTATGAAATGTTTGATAGGTGTGAGTTTGTTAATTCGGGATCCATTTGGGTTTAATCTTTAATTGTATTATTAGATAACTTATGTTCTTTATTGGTAAAGAAAATCGGGTGACAGGCCCTGATCCCGCTCCTTTCATCAACGAATCGAATCGAGCAGGTAATGATGCGGAATCTCATGACCTGAGCTTTGGAATCACAACAGAAGGAGAAACATGAAATCGAATTTGTGATTTGAACATTTGAAAGAACTGATTATAACAACGATAGGAGCAACTGCTTTGAAGATTTCATTGATAAACGGTGATTTACAGGTTTCGATCTGAGCTTTTTACAACTGACATTTTCAAGCTCAACGGAACCTCTTTGAGAGAGTTCCGGGTTCAAAGACAACAAACTCTAACAACCTGTCTCACTATTTATAGACAAAATCTAACTAAACAGACACTCTACGAATTAAATATTACAACATTATCAACATTTTAATTTCACTTCGGGGAGTTAACTTCAGTTCTGAATCAAAGTCTTCATCCTCCGAATTGATCTCTTCCATGTTGAATTCTGTTGTACCTCGGCTTATTTTCAGTTCGGAGGAACTTCATTTAGTTCAGAGTATCTGAACTAAAATGTTCTAAAAACTTCACTTTGGATTATTCCTGATGATTTTAGTTCGGACCCTCCACGAACTAAAATCATCTTTATTCCATCACACAGAAGAATCCATACCTTTTCTTGGCCCAACAATCTCCCTCTTGGATGATGCTATGATTCTTCAATCTTCATAACTTAACCATGATTCTCCATGGTCAGCCCTTGATCTTCAGCCAAAGTCACTTTTCTTCCCACAATTTGTCAACTTCAGATTCCTCAATTGAGCTGATTCAGATGACAAAAGCAAGTAATTCCATAATCTCTCTGCACTCGCTCTTCGAAGTAACCTCTGGAAAACTTGCTAGTTCACACATATCATTTATCCTTGTTGACCTTTTTCTATCAAGAAAGTGACTTGTTGTTCAAACTCATCTTTTCAGAACTCAACCTTGTTCTAGATATTTCAACCACCTTCATCAATTTGTCAACTGATTTGTACATGTAGATCATCAATATATCTTCGAATCCAGAATTTTACTACAAGTTCATCAAGTTTTCAAGAAACATGTTGAAAACATTTCGTTCTTACTTACTCCCAGAACTGTTTGTAGTCTAAATTCTTTCATCTTTTGAATATCTTCATGATCACTGCCACGCTCAATTATCTTCAATATTAGTTGAACACCTTAATGAGGTCATCCTGATCTTAGATCTGAAGCACCACGTCAAACCTCCTTCTCAAATTGATGACGTGTGGTCGAGCTCTGTTTTCTCCCAAACACACCTCTTTCTCAAATTGATAACTCGTGTTTTCACTCCTTACACACCAGCCGTCTTTGAATTTATGTGTGTAACACAAGATCCACCCTGAACACCTTGAAATATTCGCAGATCCTTCAATACAGTTCTTCAATTTCACTTCGGACTTCTTCCATTTCACTTCAGACTCCTTCGATTCACTTAAAGTTTGACCTAATCTTCGAATCAAGTCAAATTGATGAACCAGACTCAATCGAATTCAATCAATTGATTTTTCTTGATCTGATACCAATTGACAGGCCATGATCTCACTCCTTTCATCAGAGAATCGAATCGAACAACATGTCACGATGCAGAATCTCATGACCTGAGCTTTGGAATCACAAAATAAGGAGAAACATGTAGTCGAATTTGTGATTTGAACAATTGAAAGAACTGATTATAACAATGATAAGAGCAACTGCTTTGAAGATTTCATTGATAAACAGTAATTAAAAGGTTTTGATCTGAGCTTGTTAAAACTGGCATTTTCAAGCTCAACGGAACCTCTTTGAGAGAGTTCCGGGTTCAAAGACAACAAACTCTAACAACCTGTCTCACTATTTATAGACAAAATCTAACTAAAGAGACACTCTACGAATTAGATATTACAACATTATCAACATTTTAATTTCACTTCGGGGAGTTCACTTCAGTTCTGAATCAAAGTCTTCATCCTCCGAATTGATCTCTTCCATGTTGACTTCTGTTGTACCTCGGATTATTTTCAGTTCGGAGGAGCTTCATTTAGTTCAGAGTATCTGAACTAAAATGTTCCCCGAACTGAAAACTTCAGTTCGGATTATTCTTGATGATTTTAGTTCGGACCTTCCACGAACTAAAATCATCTTTATTCCATTACACAGAAGAATCCATAGCTTCATCCATACCTTTTCTTGGCCCAACATCGGGTATTTTAAAAGAACTCGGGAATTTGCTAAAATAAAGAATGAATTATTCAACTGGTTTATAGTTGATAAGGTTTATCGATATTCGAAAAGAATCGATAATAGTAATCGAAATAACTAAGTTTCAACACAAGTGCTAATTTATAAATAAGAGAAATCGGTTTATTAACTAATAAAATATTCGAAAGGAAGTTTAAAGATTAATTCTCACACATCGACTTGATTCTTTATGCATAATTATTTTGGGTGTTAATCATATTCGAAAGGAGTGGTTGCATGGTTGGGTAACTGTAGAAATCTGGTATTCGAAAGGAACTTGGTTTTTATATAAGAAGTAAATCACCATTTCATTACTTAGAAAAGGTCATACATTCGTGAACAGCCCAACCAAGCGTCTCTCTAGATCTTGAATTTCAAACAATCATTAATCGTTACTTTTAGTTAAACAATAAAACCCCCCACTTTGTTACTTGTTATTTATTAATCTATATACCCAATTTACTATAGTCCCTGTGTTCGAACCCAAAATTACCAATACTATACTACGACTGATAAGGGTACACTGCCCGGTGTTGTTGTCTAGATTACACGTTTTGGGAAAACTAGATTTTGCACATCAAGTTTTTGGCGCCACTGCAGAGGACTTCATAAATGAGTTTTTAGTTTGTTCGATTTTGTTTTGTCTTGTGTTGAATAGAATTCACGGTATTTCTTGTTTTTGTTGTAATTCTCAAGTGGTTAGTTAGTTGATGTGCACGAGGTCCAAAGGGAAACACATGGTTAGTAAGTTTTCCGATCCGGAGAGAATTTTTAGAAAATAAGGGGCAAACGCTTTATTATTTAGTGAAGAAGAATATTCCGAGGAGGAAGAATTTATTTTGGGAGAGAATTACTTTGAGGAATGTATTATGTCGGACGACGACGGAGGAGCTAACATCATCAACAACCACCCACTAGTGGACCCGTTTGACATACGAATGATCAATCGGAACCGTCGAAGATAGTTGCACCAAATTTGGGAGATGACTTTTCTGTTAAAGTTCACCACTTGAAGATGGTTCAAAATAGTTCTTTTGATGGGAATTTGATGTGTATTTTATAACATAAAATTATTTAAAGTTTAGAAAAGGATTTTACCAAAGTAGATTAACACACAATACACGCAGTGTACCTGATCGTACGATAATATAGATTCAGTAAGTCCGGATCGAACTCAGGGAACGTGTATTTATATCCGTTATCTCAAATCATATAATTAAACTAAATAAAGCAAGTAAATATGGGGGACGTTTTAGTTCTGAGAGAACATATTTCAGAAAAACAAATAACTAAATTAAAATAGCAATTGATTTAACTAAATGGATTGCGGATGAAAAACTGTCTGAAAAGACTTTTAGATTTAATTAGATATTAAAAAGCAGTGATTACTTGGAATTGCGATTCACCTGGATCATGAATAATAAGAATATGTTTGATTGGTTTAACTGTGATTTCAATAATAATTAGACTTCCTGTTAGAGTTATCTAATACTACAATTTTAGAGAAAGATCATACGACTAATCGTACATCAAGAGCTATCTTAGATTATCCACTCTAAATTGTGCTTTAATTTCACTATTATTTACAATTTAATCTGTCGACTACGAATTAACAAAAGTCTCAATTATTCAATTCTAATATAATTGTCATGTTCATTCAATTCATTAAATCACTAATATCTTAGCATATCTCAATTAAGTCTCAAGCTACAATTATCTAATAAATTATATAATCGTAAATAACTGATAAACTATAAGAACGCTAGTTATGTTATAGATCTATCAATCACGCTAAGTAGTAAATTTAATGACTTTGAATATACATGGATCTCGATTAAACGTAAATAATAACGGAAAAACCAATTAGTTCAAACATAAACTTAATTAAACATAGATCCAGGTTTAACAATCCAAGCAATCACTTAAGGAGTTTAGCTCATGTTGGATTGTAACAAAATAACATAATAAATCTTAAACAAAGACATTGTATCAAGAAAAATACGAATTAAGTGCAAACCAAAAGTAGCAAACTTCAAAGATGATTAAAAGATATTAACCAAAGCTTCCAACGTGATCAAAGGCTTCCAGGACTCTTCTTGCAGCTTTCCAGGTCGAAAGTATGATGAAAATATGGAATAAGATGATTTAAACTCGAACCCTAGAAGCCCTTTATATAGACTCTGATCCGTCCAGTTTAGCCGGCGGCTGGCTGAATTCAGCCGACGGCTGGAATACACGGGTGAAAAAGTTGCTTCCGCGGCACGTTTAGGAACAATTGTGGAAAGTTTAATCCAGCCGCCGGCTAAATAGATTCAGCCGCCGGCTGGTTCTTCAGCTTTCACTTTTGTTGCTCGTTTGTCTCCGTTTTGAGCCGGTTTCAGCTCCTTTTCGCTCCATGATCCAAATATAACTCTAATATGCAATTATAACTGAAAACATACCAGATCATGACAAAAGTTGCAGAAAACTAGTGTAAAAATGAGAAATATGATTATAAAATATTGATTATTTTAAGCATATCAAATTCCCCACACTTGAATCTTACTTGTCCTCAAGTAAACTATCAGATTTAGAACAAAACAATCATCTTCAATAAAAATAAAATACCCAACGAATCAAGTAAATTACAAAAAATTTATTTACGAAGATGAATTTAACAATTACCAAGCCACAATTTAAATGCATAACTAAACAACTCACGATTTGGGAAGTATAATACTCAATCACTCAAAAAGCTAATCTAAGTGTAATATATATGTAAAATCGCTCAAAGCTCAGTCATGACAAGTATTCTATCATAGGCTTGATAACGATACGCTTCTCCACCAATAGAGTCTAAGTAACTAGATCAGAGGACTTATGGTCATATCAATGGGTGATGGATAAAATGATGGGAAAAAAAAATGGGATGAAGGTGAATTATAATGAATGATATGAAACAAATAAATTCCAATTAGTCTACAAATCCAAATATTTAAGTCAAAAACCATATTATTTTCAAACTCGATTGATTATCCCTAATGGCTCATTCTGATGAAACTTCCAAGACCAAATTTCGCCTTAATTCTTCAACGGTTCGATTGAGAATTTCATTTCTCGCAAATTTTGTCAAATCACTTTAACAATTATTGGTTACCTAGGACGGGCTTTAATAAATATATTTTTTTCTGTTTTTTTTTTTTTTTTTTTTTTATTAAAGACACCGCTCAAAAGGTCCATCAAAATTATGAATAACTCTTAAACTTTTATCCACATGTGACTTCTTTCGTGAACTCAAGTAAATTAAACAACTCCATGCCATCATATATAACAATCCGTCTAATAATCAACCAAGTTATGAAAGAGGAAAATTTTCAACAAAAATATCTGGATTAAACGACTTAGACATTTAGGCTCAATTTATGGAATATATATATGGAAAGGTTGATAAAAGAAAAAAATTTGGCCCAAATATGGTATCTAAACGTCAAAAACACTAAAAACGAGTGTTCGATAGGTAGTGTGAGTCAAATGACCAGTGTAGCTACCGACTATAAGAAACGAATAGGCCAATCAATGGTTTAACAATCCTAATTCTTTTGCCTCTTTCCTAGTTACTAATAAGTAAAACTTATGCTCATTCATAGCCTCGAAGCGTATACAGTGTCAAGTTCTAAAGTCTACAAGTCACCGGCACACTCATAACAAATACTGATAAAAGCATATAAAATGTATGCTATAATGGCTCAAATCCTCACAAATATGTAACGGGTAGGTGTGCCTAGTTATGCAACTAGTTAAAACTAATTACGAGAAACATGTCAATTTTTTTTTAATTTTCACACAAAATGTTCCTAAGGACAAATAGATTCTTTCCTAACCCCTTCCCCACACTTAAACAATACAATGTCCTCATTGTAAAAAAAAAATTTCAGCAAATAAGTGTAAAAAGAAAAAGAGAAAGGAAAAAAAATTGACTCACCCATTTAGATGTCGAGATTCTGTGAAAGGAGACAGCAGTGGAAAGAATGTATGGCTGTAAAAGCGAAACGTCCTCAAAAAATCTGCATAGCTCTCCATTGAAATTTTGAAAATTTCGGCATTACTTCCACTAAAATCAGCGAAATTCTAAAATGAGGAACCCAATCACAAACTTATTAATCACTAAGAAATAGAAAGTACATAACAAAACCATTACAAAAATTCAAACAATAATTCAAAATGAGAAAATAAAAATAACAATAGTTCACTCAAATAAACCACAAATACATAAAAACCCATATCATCACATGTCAGGCCAATGTCCTGTCCAGGAGGCCCTCTGACGCTCCTGAATGGCTCGCTGCTCCTCCTCATCCTGCTGGCGCTGAGCCTCGGTAGGAGGATGGTACTGCTGAGCGGACCACAAATGGTGGCGATCATTAAAGGTCGAGGAGGATGGCTGATCCTGGTCCATAGGAGTGTTACTGCTAAAACTGTGATAAGACCCGTCGTACGCCTGATAGTTAATACCCGCCCGCTGATGGTACTGGTATAACATCTCATCATGGTAGCGATTCCGACTGTCAAACTCGGTCTGCAAGTGCCCCACCTGATTACTAACCATGCTAATGTTGGAGTTAAGATGGTAGTAACGATCCTCCATGCGGTCAGCAAACGTGTCGAACCTAGATGACATCTTCCCCATGCTAGATGTCAGTGCAGCGATCTAAGCGGTCAAATCCATCTCCTGAACTGGTGGAGCATCCTCGTCATCTGACTCCTCAATAACCCGACTACTGCTCGCTCCATCCACCCGTTTAATTTCAGCCCATCTATAGCTCACATGGCCCCCTGGTGCTACAAACCTAGTCACTATACCTGGTGACTTAAACCAAGCTGCACCTAAAAGGCGCATCTCTGGTGTGAAGGTGGTACACCGATCAAATCCTGCTCCACGGAGTCTCAAACGTTTACCAATAGCAGTAACAAAATGACCTCCCCTAATAACACTTCCGGGTCGTGCGCCCTTCAGTATATTGGTCATCCAACGGGCTAAAACATACGGGATATTGACGACCCGCTTTTGCACAATGCAACCAACCAAAACAACTCCTCCTTGTGGCATTTCTCAATGCCCGAATTGCGGCCAATCACAAATAAACAAACCATGGAAAAGATAGCCAGAACCTTAGGGTCTCGAATCTGAGTGTAAGATGGTGCACGTTCGGTGGTGAAGACTCCATTAGCTATAGTGGGCCACATGGCTGCGTTCTCTCTATAATCGGGAGTTTTAATCCCGGAAACCATGAAGTCATCAAAATCCGGATGTGCCAAGTCGGACTCGTAATATAACACAAGAGCTTCCCCAAACTCTTTCAGTGACAACTTCCTAAGCTCTCCCCCTAATAAAAACGACACTGTCTTGACGTCTGGATTGGGGTTGGCGTGGTTGAAGGTGAAAGAGCTGTAGAACTCGTAAGTGGCCTCGATGTATATTGGTTCGTTGATCGAGAATAACCTGTCCCAAGCTCGACAGACAAATGTCCCATAGTTAACCTCTAGCATCTCCTCAAGTTCAGCAGCCCCCGATTGAAAACGTGTATCATGTGGGATGACCTCGTTCAAAAAATTCCAATCAATACCGGAGGGAGCATAAACTGGGTACTGCTGCATGGTGGCCAATTTGGCCAGGATTTCTGCCTGCCTTTGTTGGTTAATCCCTCGCCTACGTGGTACTTGTAGGTAAGGATGATTAATTTCATAAATGGGAACGTGAGGTGGGACCTCTTGCTGAACATTTTCGTCGGCCATAATCTGCATAAAACAAGTCAGAACAACCATATTAGTAAGATAGAACAGCGCGAAAAAATAGAAAGTCGCAAAAACAGGTCGAAACAAAAAGCAATAATTTTCAGACAGCGAGATTTGGCCGCCGGCTGGCTAGATTCAGCCGCCAGCTGGCCAGAATCAGCCGCCGGCTAAATGCCCAGGTGCTGTTAATTGCTCGAATTGTTCTGCTGTAAAGGACTCCTATCAAAAATAAAATGCAAGCCACAAATTGCACAAATAAAATCCGCTGAATCTGTTAAACCCCTTCCTTAATCTACAATCCCAATTCAAATGTTAACAACTAAATCCTACAAAGAATTCAATTATCAACCCAAATTACACTTAAACATACAATTTTTCGTCAATTAAAACATGGAAATTCGAATGTAACACTCAATTTAACCAACAACTAGTAGCAAAGAATAAACCTATTAACTAATTGTAGTAATACCAAGTTACAAATTCCTAGCAAAAACCACCATTCTTCAATTACTTCTAAACAAAATTAAACCATGGAAATCGAAAATTAAGCAAGGCATAAGCATACAAATCATCTAAGGAATGATTCCTAACAATTAATTGTAAAATTAAGCCATTACATTTTCGGATTTGAAATGAAAAATCAAAGAAAAACAAGAAATAGGAGTGTAGAAATCATACCTTGGTGTTTGAATTAGAGAAGGAATAGAAAAATTGAAGGAAATCGATCGAAAAAAACTGTGTTTTTCTCTCAGCCGCCGGTTAAGAGGATAAGTGTGTGTGTGTGAATGTGGAAGATATAAAACGAGATCTATATATTTTTTTAAAACCTGGTGATCCAGCCGGCGGCTGGAATTTGTTAGCCGCCGTCTGGCTTTTAGCCGCCGGCCAAAATAATTCAGCCGCCGGCTAAAAAGTTCTGTTTCAAAAAATAATGTTTTTTCGTTCGGTGATTTAACACGATCTAACCTGGTTTCCGACATGTTTAGCAGCTCTCACATGATGAACTAAGTGAACCTGAAACAAAAAATTTAAGATTAAAAGAGGAAAACACGTAGTGTACATATATTTTTGGTTTTTTTGTTGTTTTCTAATTTTTTTTGTATTTTTTAAATTTTTCTGAACAAAACAAAATAAAAGGGAAAAGAGCGGGTTGTCTCCCGTAAGCGCTATTTGTTTAGTGAAAAGTCGTTAAGCTCGACTCAAACCATGTTTGTTAACCGTCACGTTCATGGAGATCGAGCTCCTCGTCGTCTCCAAACAAATCAAACTGGTTGTCACGTCCATCAGCATAATATTTCTTCAATCTATGCCCATTCACCTTAAAACTTTCGCCCTTTTCGTTGGCAATTTCCACTGTACCGTAAGGGAATACATCTAGCACGATATACGGCCCCGACCACCTTGACCGTAATTTCCCCGGAAGTAGCTTCAATCTGGAATTATAAAGTAGAACCATATCACCGTCGATGAAGTTCCTATCCGTCTTGATACGCTTATCGAGCCATTTCTTCGTCCGTTCCTTGTAAAATACCGAGTTCTCATAAGCGTTCATGCGCAACTCGTCCAAATCCTGTATCTGGTGGAACCTGTTCTTCCCTGCAGGTATCATTTCCATATTTGCAGCCTTCAAAGCCCAATAGGCCTTGTGCTCAATTTCAACGGGTAAGTGACATGCTTTACCATAAATTAAACGATAAGGAGTACAACCATTAGGAGTTTTAAATGCAGTCCTATGCGCCCAAAGAGCATCGTCTAACTTATCGGACCAATCCTTACGATTTGCACCGACCGACTTTTCCAAAATGCGCTTCAAGCCTCGGTTAGTAACCTCGACTTGTCCACTTGTTTGGGGGTGATAAGCTGTTGAAAACTTATGGTTAACACCATATCTTTTCAACACCTTCTCAAGTTGGGCGTTACAAAAGTGTGTACCTCTATCACTAATTAAAGCTTTAGGGGTACCAAACCGGGAAAATAATTGTTTCAAAAAATTGACGACGACTCGCGCATCATTGGTGGGTAAAGCTTTTGCTTCGGCCCACTTTGATACGTAGTCGACGGCTACTAAAATATATTTATTTCCCCGACTTGAAGGAAAGGGTCCCATAAAATCAATACCCCAGACATCGAAAATTTCACATACCTGGATATCTCATCGCGCGAAGAAATATTACCGGTCCGTTGACAAGCGTCACATTTCTTCACAAACTCGTGAGCATCCTTGTACACTTATGGCCAATAGAAACCGACATCAAAGACACGTTTGGCTGTGAAGTTCGCAGCGTGATGTCCTCCTACAGGTCCCGAATGGCAATGGCGTAAGATCTTGTCTTTCTCCGCACCAGAAACACATCTCCGAATTACGCCATCTGCACAAGCACGAAACAAAAACGGGTCTTCCCAAAAATAATGTTTCAAATCGGCAAAGAATCGCTTCTTTTGCTGATAAGTTTTATTCGTGGGAAGGGTTTTGGCAACCAAGTAATTAGCAATATCAGCAAACCAAGGTACCTCGTCACTTACTTTGACTGTCATTAGAGCTTCATCGGGGAAAGTATCCCGAATCACCGACTCATCCATCTTCTCCAATTCCGGGTTTTCCAACCTAGAAAAATGATCTGCCGCCAAGTTCTCCGCTCCTTTCTTGTCCTGAATTTCAATATCAAATTCCTGCAAAAGTAAAATCCAGCGGAGTAATCGTGGTTTGGCATCCTTTTTGCTAAAAAGAAATTTCAAAGCAGAATGGTCAGTAAATACAAAAGTTTTAGACATAATTAAGTAAGATCTAAATTTATCAAAAGCAAAAACAACAGCGAGCAGTTCTTTTTCAGTGGTGGTGTAATTTTCCTGCGCATCTGTAAGGGTTTTGCTTGCGTAACAAATGGGTTTAAATCTCTTCTCAATCCGCTGTCCTAAAACTGCTCCGACCGCGTAATCGCTCGCATCACACATCAGCTCAAACGGTAAATCCCAATTGGGACTAGTCATAATCGGTGCTGAAATCAATCTTTCTTTCAAAATGTTAAATGCAGTTAAACAAGATGAAGAAAAATTAAATTTACAATCCTTTTCTAGAAGTTGATTCATAGGTCGCGCAATTGTAGAAAAATCTTTGATAAAACGTCTATAAAAACCTGCGTGACCTAGAAAACTCCTTACCGACTTGACATTCGTTGGTGGGGGTAATTTCGAAATAGCTTCAATATTTGATTGATCCACCTCGATCCCCACACTTGAGATTTTGTGTCCTAGAACAATTCCTTCGCGGACCATGAAATGACACTTCTCCCAGTTAAGTACCAAATTGGATTGTTCACACCTCGCCAACATCTTCTCCAAGTGTTCCAGGCACGAATCAAATGAATCTCCAAAGACCGAAAAGTCATCCATAAAGATCTCCATAAATTGCTCCACCATATCGTGAAAGATTGCCATCATACACCGCTGAAATGTCGCAGGTGCATTGCACAGACCGAATGGCATTCTTCGATAGGCAAACGTGCCAAAGGGACACGTGAAGGTGGTCTTGTCTTGATCTTCCGGCTCAATGGGAATCTGGAAGTAACCTGAAAAACCATCTAAGAAACAATAAAAGGCTTTCCCGGCTAACCGTTCAAGCATTTGATCAACAAATGGTAAAGGGAAATGATCTTTGCGGGTGGCGTCAGTTAACTTTCGGTAGTCAATGCAGACACGCCACCCTGTTACCGTTCGTGTAGGAATCAGCTCATTCTTCTCGTTGGCAACGACTGTCATACCTCCCTTTTTCGGAACCACATGCACCGGACTCACCCATGGACTGTCAGAAATAGGGTATATGAGTCACGAATCCAGCAACTTGATGATTTCCTTCCTCACAACATCCTTCACTTTCGGGTTTAAACGTCGAAGCGGTTGAACGACCGGCTTGAAGTCTGTCTCCATTAGAATTTTGTGCGTACAAAATGATGGATTAATCCCCCGAATGTCAGTGATCTTCCATGCAAGAGCTTGCTTATGAGCTTTAAGTACCTGTAACAAACGATCTTTCTCCCCACAAGATAAGTTAGAAGAAATAATAACGGGTAAGTCACTTGTACCTTGCAAATATGCATACTCCAGATGGGATGGAAGTGGTTTCAACTCCAGTTTGGGTGGTTCTTCAATCGATGTTTTAATCTCCATTATCTCAGCTCGTGAACATGGAACACCGTGAACCGAAATCCCGGAACTGGGTAATCCAGCCGCTGTCTGGGCACTCCCAGCCGCCGGTTGGCTTTTCAGCCGCCGACTGGCTTTAGACAGCTGCCGGCTGGATTTAACTGGTGGTTTTTCTTCGTTTGTTTCCTGATTTTCGGTGGTCAATGTAGATTTGACTTCCTCCAATAGCATATCAAACTCAGCTAACTCTTTTGCAGAGTCGAAATCTCCACTCCAGCCTTCAGTAATGAATGAATCAGTTTGATCATCCTCCAGTAACATCTGCACAAACTCATCATCGGAAATGTCATAGGCATTTAAATAATAACAAGTATCATCTACTACAGAAGGATATTCCATTGAATCATTAACATTTAAAACAACTTTCTCGTCTCCTACTTGCATGGTGATTCTACGGTTAAAAACATCAATCAAGGAGTGAAGAGTGGCTAAAAATGGACGTCCTAGAATTATCGGTACTCTAGGGTCTTCAACCATATCAAGAATCACAAAATCACAAGGGAACACAAATTTGTCTACTTTAACAAGAACATTTTCAACAACTCCCTTAGGATATTGAACAGAGCGGTCAGCTAATTCAATGCACATACGAATAGGTCTGGGTTCTCCTAAACCTAATCTAGCATACATGGAATATGGAATCAAAGAAATACTTGCTCCTAGATCAGCTAATGCATTGTTCACAGTTAAATTGCCAATTAAACAAGGAATAGAAATAGCGCCTGGATCGCTTAATTTCGGAGGTAACTTGTTTTGCATCAATGCGGAACAGCGGGCATTCATGGTGACCTTGGAAGCGTCTTCCAGCTTACTCGTATTTGTCACAAGATCCTTCAAATATTTCGCATACTTCGACATTTGAACAATCGCCTCAATAAACGGAATATTGATGTGAAGCTGTTTCATGTTCTCGAGAAATTTGTGGTAAGTGACATTGTCTTTGTCCTTCTTCAAAGCAGCAGGGTTTGGAACAGACTTTAACCACCGGTGTGGTTTTCGGCTTCGTAGTAGCAACCTGTGGAGTTTTCTTCAAGACCAGTGGTTCAGCCGCCGGCTGAGTAGATTTGGCCGCCGGCTGGATTCCAGCCGCCGGCTGGTCTTCAGCAACCGCCGGTTGAAATGCAGCAGTAGCAGAATTTCTCGGTGCATCTGCGTTCTCGTGTTTGTCTTCTTTGTCAACCTGTTCAAAATTAATAGGAATTTCGTTAGTAACAACTGTAAAAGAAGAATTGAGAGTTTTACCACTTCGGGTGGTAACTTCTTTGACGTGATCTCGAGGATTTGTTTCCGTGAAGCTCGGTAGCTGTCCCGGAAATCTTTCTTGTACTACTTTCGCTAGTTGTCCCATAGTGCCTTCTAGTTGCTTAATCGAAGCGCTTTGATTACGGATGATGGAATCAGTGTCATCCATTCGCTTGATCGTGGTTTGCATAAACTGATTATTTGTTGTCATGAGTTGTTTCATCAGTTCATGCATGGAAACGGTGCCTTAGGAGCCTCCTTAGCATAGAACCCCGGTGGTCCTTGCCGATATGGTTTCCGCCCATTTGAATTTCCCTGATTGTTGTTGTAGGGCTTGCGATAACCGTTGTTGTCTCCTCCTTGGCGATAGTTGTTGT
>CAJVGC010000592.1:7129331-7188382 GCA_910822075.1 Senecio squalidus
TTTTGAACAATCGCCTCAATAAACGGAATATTGATGTGAAGCTGTTTCATGTTCTCGAGAAATTTGTGGTAAGTGACATTGTCTTTGTCCTTCTTCAAAGCAGCAGGGTTTGGAACAGAAGGTGTGAAGTCTTTAACCACCGGTGTGGTTTTCGGCTTCGTAGTAGCAACCTGTGGAGTTTTCTTCAAGACCAGTGGTTCAGCCGCCGGCTGAGTAGATTTGGCCGCCGGCTGGATTCCAGCCGCCGGCTGGTCTTCCGGTTGAAATGCAGCAGTAGCAGAATTTCTCGGTGCATCTGCGTTCTCGTGTTTGTCTTCTTTGTCAACCTGTTCAAAATTAATAGGAATTTCGTTAGTAACAACTGTAAAAGAAGAATTGAGAGTTTTACCACTTCGGGTGGTAACTTCTTTGACGTGATCTCGAGGATTTGTTTCCGTGAAGCTCGGTAGCTGTCCCGGAAATCTTTCTTGTACTACTTTCGCTAGTTGTCCCATAGTGCCTTCTAGTTGCTTAATCGAAGCGCTTTGATTACGGATGATGGAATCAGTGTCATCCATTCGCTTGATCGTGGTTTGCATAAACTGATTATATGTTGTCATGAGTTGTTTCATCAGTTCATGCAAATCGTCCTTTGGTGGAAACGGTGCCTTAGGAGCCTCCTTAGCATAGAACCCCGGTGGTCCTTGCCGATATGGTTTCCGCCCATTTGAATTTCCCTGATTGTTGTTGTAGGGCTTGCGATAACCGTTGTTGTCTCCTCCTTGGCGATAGTTGTTGTTATTCCTGTCTCCTCCTTGGTAATCTCCATACATTAACTCTTCAGTGGCTTCTTCCTCATCCTTCCTAGGGCAATCCTTGGTCAGATGGTATTCGTTGCAAATGTCGCAACCGACTTGAATAGCATGAACTTTTTCATTGACGCGCTTGATGTCTCTTCCCATACTATCCAGCTTGTTAGTTATAGTAGCGAGACCGTCGCTGTTATTAGCCATTTTACTTCTTCCCTTACCACCGTCTTCCCATAGCTTGGAGTGCTTAGCATGTCCTTCGATGGCAGCCCAAGCATCAGCTGGAATTTTCCGTGGGATTTTGCCTTCAGAGTCTAACTCGTTACGAGTTTGATGATCAACCCCTTTGTAAAATGTCTTGATAACCTGTTGATTGTTGAGATCATGTTGGGGACATTTGTGTAACATATCTTTGTAACGCTCCCATGCTTGATAAAGTGACTCATCAACGTCCTGTGTGAAGTTCCTGATGTCATCAATCATTTTAGAGGTTTTTGAAGGGGGACTGTAGTTCTTCAAAAACTTGGCCCTCAGATCGGCCCAAGTAGTGATTGAATTGGCCGGTTCGTTCCCAATCCACCGTTTCGCGTTTCCTTTGAGTGTCATCGGAAACACTCGCAACATAACAGTCTCCTTCGTCACACCAGGAATAGTGTAAGCATCTGCAATCTCGATGACCTTCTCCACATGAACATTAGCATCTTCATTTTCGTCTCCATTCAAGGGGTTCTCTCTAAGTTCTTTAAGAAACTGGCCCTTAAGCTGGAAGTCGGCTCCTCGAGTGATAGCTGGGTTGAGAATGTCTGTTGCAACATTCGGGGTAAGAGCATACTACTCCTCCAAGGTGATCTCATTAATGTTAACTGCCATTTCGGGTTCTGATTCTTCGGATCAATCGGAATCTGTTACGGTGACTGGTTTCTCTTCTTCTTGATCAGACAACGGTTTGTATTCCTCTTCAGAAGATGGCATAAAATCAGATTCGTAACCTTCGTTTTGGTGAATTTTAAAACTGGTGATGGGTTGAGCTTTTGGGGAAAACAATCTGCGTCGAAAACGAAAAACTTTCTCCGGATCTTCGAATGGTTCTACAAGATTTGGATTTGAACTCCGGGTCATGCAAAACCTATAAGAACAGAAGAAAATATGTCAGTAGCCCGTGATAACTGAAAATTAAACAAACCGAAATATTAAAACTACAATTAAACGAAAAATAAACAAAGAGCTGCTAATCAGCCGGCGGCTGGGTATATTCAGCCGGCGGCTAGTTATCAGCCGGCGGCTGGTTTACTTCAGCCGGCGGTTAAAAAGTACTGTGTGCAATTTTCCTGAAAAATTGTAACCTCAAAAATCCGATTAGTCCAATTAACAATTATCACGTAATAAACAGTAAATTTAACTTCCAGAAAGATGAATCTTTCCAAAAGGATCGAATAATTAAAAATTCAAAATTACGAATAAAAATAGCTACCGTTCCCCGGCAGCGGCGCCAAAAACTTGATGTGTATTTTATAACATAAAATTATTTAAAGTTTAGAAAAGGATTTTTCCAAAGTAGATTAACACACAATACAGGCAGTGTACCTGATCGTACGATAATATAGATTCAGTAAGTCCGGATCGAACTTAGGGAACGTGTATTTATATCCGTTATCTCAAATCATATAATTAAACTAAATAAAGCAAGTAAATATGGGGGACGTTTTAGTTCTGAGAGAACATATTTCAGAAAAACAAATAACTAAATTAAAATAGCAATTGATTTAACTAAATGGATTGCGGATGAAAAACTGTTCGAAAAGACTTTTAGATTTAATCAGATATTAAAAAGCAGTGATTACTTGAAATTACGTTTCACCTGGATTATGAATAATAAGAATATGTTTGATTGGTTTAACTATGATTTCAATAATAATTAGACTTCCTGTTAGAGTTATCTAATCCTACAATTTTAGAGAAAGATCATACGACTACTCGTACATCAAGAGCTATCTTAGATTATCCACTCTAAATTGTGCTTTAATTTCACTATTATTTACTATTTAATCTGACGACTACGAATTAACAAAAGTCTCAATTATTCAATTCTGATATAATTGTCATGTTCATTCAATTCATTAAATCACTAATATCTTAGCCTATCTCAATTAAGTCTCAAGCTACAATTATCTAATAAATTATATAATCGTAAATAACTGATAAACTTATAAGAACGCTAGTTATGTTATAGATCTATCAATCACGCTAAGTAGTAAATTTAATGACTTTGAATAAACATGGATCTCGATTAAACGTAAATAATAACGGAAAAACCAATTAGTTCAAACATAAACTTAATTAAACATAGATCTAGGTTCAACAATCCAAGCAATCACTTAAGGAGTTTAGCTCATGTTGGATTGTAACAAAATAACATAATAAATCTTAAACAATGACATTGTATCAAGAAAAATACGAATTAAGTGCAAACCAAAAGTAGCAAACTTCAAAGATAATTAAAAGATATTAACCAAAGCTTCCAACGTGATCAAAGGCTTCCAGGACTCTTCTTGCAGCTTTCCAGGTCGAAAGTATGATGAAAATATGGAATAAGATGATTTAAACTCGAACCCTAGAAGCCCTTTATATAGACTCTGATCCGTCCAGTTTAGCCGGCGGCTGGAATACACGGGTGAAAAAGTTGCTTCCGCGGCACGTTTAGGAACAATTGTGGAAAGTTTAATCCAGCCGCCGGCTGGTTCTTCAGCTTTCACTTTTGTTGCTCGTTTGTCTCCGTTTTGAGCCGGTTTCGGCTCCTTTTCGCTCCATGATCCAAATATAACTCTAATCTGGAATTATAACTGAAAGCATACCAGATCATAACAAAAGTTGCAGAAAACTAGAGTAAAAATGAGAAATATGATTATAAAATATCGATTATTTTAAGCATATCAGAATTCGAAGTCCGATCCGCATAAGCATATTGCCACTTTTATGGAGATATGCAAAATGTTCAAGTATAGAGTTGGTATGGAGGAGGGAATCATGCTTAGCTTATTCCCATCATCTTTACGGGGACAGGCTAACACATGGTTCAATGAGTTGGAGCCGAATGCGATCGAGACATGGGAGGAGTTAAGGGAAATTTTCGTGACCCGTTTCTTTCCGCCCATCTTGGGTAGGAAACTGTTGAACCAAATATGGGGGTTTGCACAATGGGATAATGAGACCATTACGGAAGTATGTATTAGAATAAAATATCTCCTTAGAAATTTCCATGGACACTGGTCGGATATGGAGCAAGTGATAGACATATTCTATCATAGTTTGGACCAACAATCACAACATGATTTGGACTTAAAGGGTGTTGGAAATTTCTTATATAAATCACCCAATGAGGATTATAGGATGATGGAGGATCAAGTCCAAGCGGGGATAGCTAGAGATAGAATTTATCAGAATAGAAAGGTTCGGGGCACGGTAGCTCGAGTAGAAGGAGGTAGTGGAAGTGGAACATCGGAGATCGTAAGTGAAATAAAATCTATGTCAAAGAATATGGACAAACGAATGGGTCGTGTGGAAAAATATGTTCACTTGGTTAGAAATGGATGTGGAAAATGTGGAGGTCCACATTACTCGGAGGATTGTGAATCAAAGACGGAGGATGTAGATATTGTACACTACGGTTATCAAAACTGTGGTAACTATCAAAACCGAAAACAAGGAGGAGGTAATTTTGGGTATGGTGATCAAAATCGAGGGCAAAGAAATGATGGACAATTTCAGCAACATCAACAAAAATCGAGGAATGACGAAGAGGATTCAAGCCTTAAGGATATGATGAAAGACTTTATCCACACTCAAAAGGCGAAAAATGATTCAATAGCTAACTCGATTAAGGGGATAAATAAGAAGCTAGAGCAAGGACAAAGGAACACTCAAGCGGGTATGCAAGATTTAGAACGAAGGTTTGAGCTAATGAATGAAAGGTTTGCAAATCGACTACCAGGTCAACTACCAAGTTCTACCCAACCAAACCCAAGAAATCCGAACAATCAAAACAGCCAAGGTGGTCAATCTAGTCATGGCTCAAGGTACCAAACACCACATCATCGGGATGAACAAGTGAATGCGATCAAATTACGTTCAGGTCTAAAGTATGGGGGCGTGCAAGAGCAAAAAGTGAACGAAAACGGAAAATGTGCAACAAGGAGATCCACCACACCCAGTCCCAGCCAATGGGACGCATTGGAAACTCAGACGCTAACCCTTTTGTCCAAAATCATGTGACTGCGTCGCAGTCACATGGACTGTGCCGCAGTGAGCCTGTGGATAACTAAAACGAATGCGAAGTTGAGATTGAGATGGAAGATCGACCCGAAGATGAACCAATAGTCCAAAGCAAAGCTGAAGAACCGTAATCGGACACAAACACTCCTCAGAAAGCATACAATCCACAGATACCATATCCTCAAAGGTTACGAAAAGAGAAGATTAAAGAGCAATACGGAAAGTTCGTTGAAATGATCAAGTCGGTAAGAATTAACGTAACTTTAATTGATTTGATTGCAGGTATGCCGAACTATGCTAAATTCATCGAGGAGTTAGTGAGTGGAAAAGGAGATATTTCTGATAAACGAACCGCATTTCTAAATGTCGAGTGCTCGAAAATCGTGAAGAATTCAACTGCGCCATAGCTTGAAGAGTTAGGAAATTTTCTTATTACTTGCAATTTTAACGATAAATATACTTGCAGTGCATTAGCGGATTTGGGGGCAAGAATTAATTTAATGCCATACTCTGTATATGCTAAACTATCTTTGGGTACTTTAACACCAACTAGAATGAGCATAAGATTAGCAGATCGATCTTATCAATATCCTTTGGGTATTTTGGAAAACATGTTGGTTAGGGTGGGTGCTTTTTTTTATCCGTTCGATTTTTTCATTCTCGAGATGGAGGAGGATAAAAAAGTTCCTCTCATCTTGGGAAGACCTTCCTAAACACCGCAGATGCTATCATCCGTGTTAAAGATAGAGAAATTTCGTTGGGGTTGGGTAATGAACGGGTCACATTTTCTTTAAATCAAGCTATGAAACATTCTTACTCACCTGACGAAACTTGTTTTAGGATTAATGTTATTGATGCAGCATATTATGACTTGGATTGGGAAGGTATACTCGAAGAGGAAGCGGAAATGAAAATGGAGGAGATGAATGCAATGGAAGAGAAAAACATATTATTTACAATCCTCAAAAGCCATAAAAAATATTTTGCTTGGCGCATCTCGGTTATTCCCGATATTAGCCCCGATTTTTGTAAACACTAAATCAATTTTTTTGAAAACATAAAAGTCATTGTTCAAAGACAACGAAGACTAAACCCGAATATGCAAGATGTGGTCAAGAAAGAAATGGTTAAGTTTTTGGTGTTGGGCCAAGAAATTGACTAGATGAAGCTATGGAGTCTTCTGTGTGTTTGAATAAAGATGAGTTTAGTTCGTGGAGGGTCCGAACTAAAATCATAAAGAATAATCCGAAGTGAAATATTCAGTTTGGGGAACAAGTTAGTTCAGATACTCTGAACTAAATGAAGTTCCTCCGAACTGAAAATAAGCTGAAGTTTAACTTAAGTCAACAGAAGTCAACATTTAAGATATCAATTCGGAGGATGAAGACTTTGATTCAGAACTGAAGTGAACTCGCCGAGTTGAAATTAAGATGATGATATGTTGTAATAATTTAGTTCATAGTTTTTAGATTTTGTCTATAAATAGTGTGATAGGTTTTTATCAGTTTGTTGTCTTTGACCCGGAACTCTCTCAAAGAGGTTCCGTCGAGCTTGAATGTCGGTTGTAACAAGCTCGATCCAAAACTAGTTCACACTATCAATGAAATCTTAAACAGTTACACATTTTGGTGTTTATCAGTTCTTTCAATTTCAATTACAAATTCGATTTCATATTTCCTTCATTTTGATTCCAAACCCAGGTCTTGAGATTCCGCATCATGACCTGTTTCAATTCGATTCGCTGAGTGTGTGAGAGATGAAATTCAGGACATGTCAATTGGTATCAGAGCCAGACAAATCAATTGATTGAATTCGATTGAGTATGGTTCATCATTTTGACTTGATTCGAAAATTAGGTCAAACTATTAGTGAATCGAAGGAGTCCTAAGTAAAATTGAAGAAGTCCGAAATGAAATTGAAGTGCTATATTTAAGAATCTGTTAAGATTTCAAGGTGTTCATGGTGGATCTGGTGTTACACATATGTATTCAAAGACGGTTGGTGTATGGAGCGAAAACACGAGTAATCAATCTGAAAAAGGGGTGTGATTGAAGTAGAACAGAGCTCTACCTCACCTCATCAATTTGAGAAAAAGGTGTGACGTGAAGCTTCAGACTTAAAATCAGGATGACCTCATCAAGTTGTTCAACTGACAGTGAAGACTATAGAAACTGACAATGATCATTCAGATATACAACTGATGAAGAAATGAAAACTACTAGTTGATCCGGGAGTGACTAATAACGAAATGTTTGAATAAGATTTTTCTTAAAACCTGGATGAACTTGTAGTTAAGATTTTAATTCGGAGATGTATTGATAATCTACATGCACAAATCAGTTGACAAATTGATGAATCTGGTTGAAATTTCTGAAAGCAAGGTGGAGCTCGTTTGAAACTAAGTTAGTATGGCAAGTCACTTCTTTGCACAAGATGGCCAACAAGGATCAAAGATCAGTTTGAACTAGCAAGTATTCCAGAGGTTACTCCAAAGAGTAAACGTAGATAGATTATGGAATTACTTTCTTTTGTCATCTGAATCAGCTCAATTGAGGAATCTGAGGTTGGCCAGTGATGGGAAGGAAAGTGATTTTAGCTGCTGATCAAGTGCTTACCATGGAGCAGTTGATTTTGAAGAATCAAGAAGATAAACTGGTGATTCTGTAGCTATTTCTCCTTAATTTGTTTAAGTGACCGAAATGATGAAAAAGGAGGAAGCCAAACGTGGAGGGTAAGTTATGAAGATTGAAGACTCATAGCATCATCCAAGGGGGCGATTTTTGGGCCAAGAAATTGACTGGATGAAGCTATGGAGTCTTTTGTGTGTTTGAATAAAGATAATTTTAGTTCGTGGAGGGTTCGTACAAACTGAAGTTCCTCCGCTCTGAACTAAATGAAGTTCCTCCGCACTGAAAATAAGCTGAAGTTTAACTTAAGTCAACAGAAGTCAACATTGAAGATATCAATTCGGAGGATGAAGACTCTGATTCAGAACTGAAGTGAACTCCCTGAGTTGAAATTAAGATGATGATATGTTGTAATAATTTAGTTCGTAGTGTTTGAGATTTTGTCTATAAATAGTGTGATAGGTTGTTATCAGTTTGTTGTCTTTGAACCCAAAACTCTCTCAAAGAGGTTCCATCGAGCTTGAATGTCGGTTGTAACAAGCTCGATCCAAAACCAGTTCACACTATCAATGAAATCTAAAACACTTACACATTTTGTTGTTTATCAGTTCTTTCAATTTAAATTACAAATTCGATTTCATATTTCCTTCATTTTGATTCCAAACTCAGGTCATGAGATTCTGCATCATGACCTGTTTCAATTCGATTCGCTAAGTGTGTGACAGATGAAATTTCGGACCTGTCAGTTGGACGAAAGTATTATCTACCCGATATCGGATAGATTATGGGTTAGTTGGTTCATTGGGTGCCAGAGAAAGGGGGTATGAGTTGGTCCTAACTAGGACGGTAATGGGGTGGAGGGTATGTATCTACTATAGAAAGTTGAATGAGGAGACAAGGAAGGATCACTTTCCCCTTCCTTTCATGGATCAGATGATAGAGCGTTTGGCGGGCAACGAGTTTTATTGCTTTCTCGATGGTTTCTCAGAGTATTTTCAAATTCCAATTGATCGCAAGGACCAAGAGAAAACAACATTCACTTGCCCGTTTGGAACGTATGCTTATAGAAGGATTCCGTTTGGACTTTGTAACGCACCGACAACAATTCAAAGGTGTATGATGGCTATTTTCCAAGACATGGTGGAAAATTCGATGGAAGTCTATATGGATGATTTTTTGGACTATGGGAATTCGCTTGAGGCTTGTCTATGGAACTTGAATCGAATGCTAGCTAGGTGTGAGGAGACCAACTTTGTCTTGAATTGAGAAAAGTGTCACTTCATGGTCAAAGAGGGTATAGTGTTGGGACATAAAGTGTCGAAGACTGGTATTGAAGTTGATAAAGCGAAGATAGAGGTAATATCGAAGATACCACCTCCAACGAACGAGAAATCTGGTAGGAGCTTTTTGGGGCATGCGGGGTTTTATAGGAGGTTTATCAAGGACTTCTCAAAGATCATGAGGCCGTTAACTAAGTTGTTAGAGAAGGATATTGGATTCGAGTTTTCAAGGGAGTGTATGGAGGCGTTTGAATTATTGAAGTAGAAATTGACGAATACACCTATCTTGGTTTCACCCAATTGGAATTTACCTTTTGAGCTCATGTGCGATGCGAGTAATTTTGATGTTGGTGCGGTATTGGGGCAAAGAATTGGTAAACACTTTCAATCAATTTACTTTGCAAGCAAGACATTGAACGAGGCACAACAAAATTATACCACTATGGTGAAGGAGTTACTTGTGATGGTCTTCGCTTTTGATAAGTTTAAATCATATTTGGTTTTGAGAAAGAAGGTGGTGTTCATGGATCATTAGGTTTTAAAGTTTCTGTTTTCAAAGTTGGATACAAAACCAAGGCTTATTCGATGGATTTTACTTCTCCAAAAATTTGATGTGGAGATTCAAGACAAAAGAGGAAGGGAAAACGTGGCGGCGGATCATCTAAGCCGTTTGGAAAATCCGAGTCTTGGGGAGCTAAAGGAGGAGGAGATACATGATACTTTCCCGTCAACAAATTAAACTCATCCTCACTATAACGAAGAATCAAAATCGCGTTACAAAAACGTTCACTTCAAAGAAAATTATAAATTACAAATCTTTATTATTTGAAGTGAACAAAGTGAGAGGGGAGCAACAATAAGAAGACTAACCAATAATTTTCAAAGGAAATAGAGGTTGTCATATTTAGGTATCCCCCGAACGCATAGGCATATGGGTTGGCCCAATGGTAGATTGACCGCTCTGACTTCATTTGGTGAGTAAAGGAAAATGGGTGGTTATTTGGACAAATCTAAACTAGGGGATAGAATGGGAATTAGAGTTAGAATATTGCGGTTTTTGTTTACTTACACAATTTAGTAGCATTTGATATTCGTAATCGGTTTAGGATCTTGCAATTTCACGCAAATATTTAATTATTAACACCGGAATGTAGTTAAATGTATGAGCCCGTGATGCCTTGATTTTTCTTAAGTTGTATGTTTGAAAAATTAAGATTAGTTTATATCGGACTTGCTTGGGGGCAAGAAAATGCTTAAGTATGCGGGTTTGATATCTCTCATTTATATGAATATTTACTCGCGATATTTTTTATGTTTTTAGTCTAAAACGTAATGTTTAGGGCCTTTTGTACTTACGTTTTGTGTAAAAGTATGTATTTAGGTTTTTAATCATGTTTGGAGTAAAACGAGCGATATTGGACAAATGCATGCAAGGAAGGAACAAAAAGTAAAAACACATGGCGAATCTGGAGGCTGACAGTGCCGCAATGGCCATGACTTCGACGCAGTCAAGGTTTTTTGGGCAGTTACGGAATTTCATTCATGGCCATCAAGTTCTGCAATTGAGGGGTCATTGTGAGCCATTATTATTGCATCCCAACCAGTAATTCGACATCCATCATTCACAACACAACTCTCATCATTAAAGGCAAGGAATAATCATTTTGGGGAGCTTTGGAAGTCAATTTTGAAGCTAGTTTAACCATTCCGTTCACCAGTGTTAATTACTTTCAGTTGCAAGTTCACTTTGGGTTTATTTTACATTTCAATTGAGATTTTAGACTCAATCGTTCATCATCTTATTCGGTACAATCATGACTTTTCAACATAGTTTATGTTCTATTTTTAATATGAGTAGCTAATTATCTTAACGTTTGCTTGGAAATGTCATCGTTTGATTGATTGGTTTTGAGTATGAAATGTTTGATAGGTGTGTGTTTCGTTAATTGGGGATTCATTTGGGTTTAATCTTTAATTGTATTATTAGATTACTTATGTTCTTTATTGGTAAATAAAATCGGGTATTTGAAAAGAACGTGTGAATTTGCTAAAATAAAGAATGAATTATTCCACCGGTCTATATTTGATAAGGTTTATCGATATTCGAAAGGAATCGATAATAGTAATCGAAATAACTAAGTCTGAACACAAGTGCTAGTTTATAAATTAGAGAAATCGGTTTATTAACTAGTAAACTATTTGAAAGGAAGTTTAAAGATTAATTCTCACACATCGGCTTGATTCTTTATGCATAATTATTTTGGGTGTTAATCATATTCGAAAGGAGTGGTTGCACGGTTGGGGTAACAGTAGTAATCTGGTATTCGAAAGGAACTTGGTTGTACATAAGAGGTAAATCAACATTTCATTACTTAGAAAAGGTCATACATTCGTGAACAGTCCAAGCAAGCGTCTCTCTAAATCTTGAATTACAAACAATCATTAATCGTTACTTTTAGTTAAATAATAAAAACCCCCACTGTGTTGTTATTTATTACTCTAAATACTCAATTTACTATAGTCCTTGTGCTCGAAGTGAAACTTACCAATACTATACTACGACTGATAAGGGTACGCTCCCCGGTGTTGTAGTCTTGATTACACGTTTTGGGAAAACTAGATTTTTCACATCAATACGCCACGGGACCAACACGAGCCAACACTCTAAAAGGACCCGTGAACCGTGGACTCAACTTTTTGCGCTTCTAAAAACGGAACACACCCTTCCAAGGAGAAACCTTCAGCAAGACCATATCACCAACCTCGAACTCAAGATGTCTCCGACGTAAATCAACATAATTTTTCTGTCGGTGTCTAGCAACTAGTAAACTATCCTTGATCCTATGGATCTTATCGGTGGTCTCTTGAATCAACTCCGGACCCGCAATCTGACTGTCACCAACCTCATCCCAACAAAGAGGAGACCTACACTTACGACCACAAAGAGCCTCAAACGGTGCGCAACTAATAATATGGTGGTAATTGTTATTGTACAAAAACTCGACCAAAGGGAAATGTCAATCCCAACTCCCACCAAAATCCAATGCACATGCACGCAACATATCCTCCAACGTCTGAATAGTACGCTCGCTCTGACCGTCAGTATGAGGGTGATATCTGTACTTATATCCAATCGAGTACTCAACGCCCGCTGCAAAGACTGCCAAAATCTCGAAGTAAAACGCGCATCGCGATCAGAAATAACAGAAACTGGAATACCATGCTTGGACACAATTTCATCAATATAAAATCTAGCCAACTTCTCTACCCGATAATCCTCTCTAATCGGAAGAAAATGTGCTGACTTTGTCAGCCGATCCACAATAACCCAAATGGTGTCATAAAATCCAGAAGATCTCGGAAGTTTCGTAACAAAGTCTATCGTGATCCTTTCCCACTTCCACTGTGGGATCTCGGGGTGCTGAAAAAGTCTAGAACGCTTCTGATTCTGAGCCTTAACCTTGGAACACGTCAAACACTTGCCAACATATTCGGAAATCTTCCGCTTCATGCCAAGCCACCAATAAAAATCCTTCAGGTCATGATACATCTTATCTGCACCGGGATGTACAGAATAATTGGATGTATGAACCTCATCCAAAATCAACTGCCTAAGACCAACGGGAACCCATATACGATCCAAGAAATACAAAACCCCTTCATCTTTCGGCTCTAACTGTCGTACTAACCAAAATAATCCCTCGTCCTTAAGACGACTGTCGGTGAAAGCCTCATGCTGAGCACGACCAACCTGAGCTTTCAAGCTCGACAGAATAGAAATAACCATGGCTCGAACTCTCACCAGATTTACCGTCTCCTTACAACTCAACGCATCGGCAATAACGTTCGCTTTACCCTGATGGTAGAAAATCTCACAGTCATAATCGTTGAGCAACTCAAACCATCGGCGTTTCCTCATATTCAACATCTTCTTATCAAAAATATGCTGCAAGGACTTATAATCAGTAAACACAGTACATTTCGTACCGTAAAGATAGTGACGCCAAATTTTTAAAGAAAATACGACCGTGCCCAACTCCAAATCATGTGTCATATAGTTCTGCTACTGAATCTTCAACTGACTAGAATCATAAGCAATGACCTTCCCGTTCTGCATCAACACACACCCGAGTCCCTTATGCGACGCATCAAAATAAACAACGAAATTCTTGGTACCCTCGGGAAGACTCAATATAGGAGCATCACACAAGCGTTGCTTCAGCAACTGAATAGCCTCCTCCTGCTCAGGACCCCAAATAAACTCCTCGCTCTTCTGGATCAATTTCGCATCGGCGAGGCTATCTTTGAGAAATTCCTGATAAAACGACGATAGTAGCCTACCAAACTCAAGAAAGAACGGATCTTCGTGGGTGTCTTCGGAGCACCTAATCTCTGACGGCCTAAATCTTGGCAGGATCAACGTGAATACCCTTAGCGCTAACCACATGTCCAAGAAATTGAACCGCAGTCAACCAGAACTCGCACTTCGAAAAGTTCGCGTAACGCTGCTCCTTCCTGAGCAACTCCAAAACCAATCGTAAATGCTCCTCGTGCTCCTCACGGCTACGAGAATAAATCATAATGTCGTCAATGAACACAATCACGAATCTATCAAGGTAAGGGCGACATATACGGTTCATAAAGTCCATAAAAGCTGTAGAAGCATTCGTAAGCTATAAGCTGTCTTCGGAATATCATCCTCCTGAACCCTCAACTGGTGATAACCGGATCGTAATTCAATCTTCGAAAAGAAGCAAAAACCCTGAAGTTGGTCGACCAAATCATCAATATGCGGCAAGGGATAACGATTCTTCACTGTCACCTTATTCAGCTCTCTGTAGTCAATACACAATCTCATGGAACCGTCTTTCTTCTTCACAAAGAGAACAGGTGCGCCCTCGGAGAGAAACTAGGTATAATGAAGCCCTTATCTACCAACTCATGAATCTTCCTTCACAAGTCAACCATATCCGAAGGTACCAAACGATAAGGAGCCTTTGCCACAGGCGTTGCCCCAAGAACTAAATCAATGCCAAACTCCACTTGTCTCATAGGAGATAGACCGAGTAACTCCTCCGGAAAGACATCGGCATAATCACAAACCACCTTCTTCTCCTCGATCTTCGCCGCATAATCTTTCTTCACAAGACGTGCAAGAAAGAGTGAACAATATCTCTTGATGTACTCCCGAACCTTCAAGCAAGAGACGATCTTAAGGAGTTTCCCCACCTTATTGCCCTGAACTAACAACGAACCTCCATGCGGTAGAGGAATACGAATAATCTTTTTGAAACATACGATCTCCGCACGGTGAGCTGAACCAATCCATCCCAATGATGATGTCGAAACTACCCAAAGTCAACGGAATCAAGTAGATGGGAAAAGTATCATCACCTAAACTAATAGTACAGTCACAAATAATCTCAATGGAATATGCAAACTCACCATCAGCTAACTTTATCTCAAAAGTAGACACTAAAGGCCTAGAGGCACGTGGAATAAAAGACCTAAACTCATCTGATACAAAGCTCTTATCCGCACCAGAATCAAATAAAATAAAAGCAGGCTGGTCATTAATGAGAAATGTACCAGTAACAACACGAGGATTCTGCTGAGCCTCATGAGCTCCTATCACAAAAACTATACCACGAGAACCAGAACCGGAAGTAGTACCAGAACCAGAGCCAGATGAAACCAACTTGGGACACTTGTCCCAATACACCACACTCATAACAACTACCACTCGAAATCTTGCAATACCGCTCTATGTGCCCCAGCTTCGTGCACCGACCACAAACCCAACACGAAACCTCTCTAGCATGATGATTACCTCACCTATCACACTTCGGATGCTTCCCCATAGCACTCGGAGTCATTGTAGCTTAAGACTGAACCATCTGAGGAGTATCATGTCTCCGACTCTTTTTCCTAGAGTCACCATGTCGGAAACCACCACTCCGCTTCCCACCAGAACTATGCCTAATATCTACCGGCGGAAACATACCATCTCGAACCACGTTGTGAGTCAACATGGTCGCAATCTCAACAACACTATGAAAAGTATTAAGTCTAGAAGAAATGACATCGCTACGGATCTGCTGAGGTAACTCGTGGATATAGCGGCCAATCCGCTTAAGCTCTGGACGAACCAAGTGGGGAAACTGAGATAATGCGTAAAAACGAGTAGTATACCCATGAATATTCGAACCCTGCATGGTCAAACCCAAAACCTCCTACTCGAGTCTCTGAATCTCCGACTTGGGAACATACTCCCTAGTGATCGAAACTCGCAACTGCTCCTATATCATAATACCGATCTCGTCCTGACCACGGACACCAACCACTGAATTCCACAAAGTCAATGTAGTAACCTGAAACACAAAGGTGACGAATCTTACTTGATCCTCGTCAGCGCATCCCACAACCTCGAATATGGACTTAATCTTCTCCATCCACTGGAGAGTACCAATCGCATCCTCAGTGCCACGAAACTCTGGGGACTTACAACCCATGAACCTCTTGAGAAAACATCCTCTCCAGGGAACATCGTCAAGAACAATAGTGTGTCTCGCAGTACCATCAACTCTAACAGAACCCATACCACCAACATCCGTACAAACAATCTCATGACCACCAGATCCGGTACCAACAATTTCAGGACGACCATGTCCATAACGATTAGATCCATCATCGACTACCTCGGTACCATCACCATATCCAACAACGACAAAATCGGGACCACCATGTCCGAAACCACCGGATCTAGTACGAGTATCCTCTCCTCCGTGAGGGGTAGTCCCTCCGATACTCTGTAAGATGCTCTTCCTAATCTGAGATCCAATGTCGGGCATCGTCGCAGCCATGTGCTCGGCACATAACTGGCCGAAGTCTGGAGTCGTACTCGGACTCGCACCGCTCGCTCTCGCACTAGGACGACCTCGTCTCGTCGACTTCCTCTTCGCAATGGCCTTCTTAGGCGGCATCAACTAGAAACGTAAAACGTAATAATTAAGAGTATGAAAAAAAAAATCAGGCCAAAAGCAAAATAAAAGCAAGGAAATTAGTGCACACATAGCAAATTAGAGAAATCTTTTAAAGCCTACGCTCATAGTCTAGGTAATTCACTCAGTAAGACACCTAGTTCTCTGTGACCATTGGCTCTGATACCAATTTCTGTCACACCCCGCATAAGCGGAAACACGAGGTGTACAGTTTATGATATTAGGAGTCAAGGTTACAACAAATAACCATAACAAAAAAAATAACATCATCATAAATAAATCATGCCAAAAGTTCACAATACAACGTAATCGTCTATAATACAATATCAAATCAAATACACGGATCACCTAGGAACTACATCATACAAAAAAAAGTTCATAATAAATAATCAACGATCCGCATAACAAAAGCATGGCATGAACAAAGGCAATCATCAACCTCAATCTCCTGAAAAGCGTTAAAACGACATTAACAACATGTTGGTGAAGTATTCGCATTTTAAGTTTGAAAGTGATCCATTTTAAATATAAAGATTAGTGATAAATTTCCAAACAAATCTTGTTTAACATCCATAGTGCGACATATATTTCCTAGATAAACATACATCTGATCCTAACCACAATAAATAACCTCAATGCTAAGGAGATCAACCAAAGGCAACAAATAATCACAACCGTCCATAACATCCACTCATACGGACATCCTATCGAGTAATGAGGGTTTGGTCAAACCCATATAGATCTATATATATACAACCGAGGCTCAAAGAATTAACAGGTATAACAGGGGGGCCTAACAAGGCCTAATGATCATATAATTCAAGACAATTCTGATCCACTAGGTAAACAAGACTATAATAATAATAAGTTTCAATTACGCTTTCCAGCCCAAAGTAAAACAGTAAAAGGGGCTCAAATAACTCACTGAAAGCATTAATGGCAGTGTCGGGATGACAACCATGAGAGATCACTCTAACGCCTAAGTGCCCTACATAAGTCCAAGTACTTCTATAAGTCTAGTGCGGTTAGCCTTTTTTAAATTAACGTTATATTACATTTTATATTGAAGAGTCCGAAAGAATAACATTGCGAGTCGTTACCGACAAATAGGAGGTAATGATAGAAGATTGAATATTGAAAACCGAAGTTTAGTCGAAATTAACCAAAATCAACGTAGTAAGATAGTTGACTTCGGTGAAAGTCAACGATAAAAATAAGGAGTGAAAGTCAACTAAAGAATCAACATTTGAAGAATTTAAGCATATTTAAGATTATACTTAAATATTTCGAGTATTTTAAGGTTAAAAACACCTTTATATAAGTTTAAAAAAAGTTATAATTTATTATTAAAAGTTTGAGATTACGATTGCGTTTTGAGTAAAAAGTACGTTTGTCGAAAATATACAAGTTTAAAGTTTATCATAATAATAAATAGTATGTTTATGATTGCGACTACGTCTTTGAGTTTAAACACGTCTATTTGTCAATATATATTATTTTACATATAGTAATATACTTATATGTATTCGAAATGTTCATAGTTAGTTTTTTAAGACTTATTTTTTAAACGTTTTAAGAATCGTAAATTTTATAATAAGTTTTAATGATAATAAGCTATATGTCCAAAACGTTGTATTACATAAATATGTATATAAGGTTATATATACTAAATAGGTAACTTTTACATATTAATATGTTATATTACATAAGATTTCATATATACAAGTTTATGTATGTTAAATATGTGAACTTTACACATATAATACTTATAATACTAATTAGTGTCAAAAAGTCATACTATAAGTTATTTAGTCCAAAATAGTCCGACAAGTCCAACGAGCCCAATAATTCCGATAAGTTCGATGACGGTATAATTTTACTATTATTACATCTTTTACGAATAATCCACCGTTTTATAAACTTATTTTCATAATTACACCATTTTATGTTACTAATAACTTATAAGATGAAGATTCTATGTGTAATATGTTAAATAATTAGGTTTTCATCCATATTAATCCATTTTACATGTTACTTAACCAAATTTTAGGATTTATTAAGGAAAACGTAAGAGAAATTAAGGGTAACTTGGAGAGTACCGAAGACCTCCGCAAATATAAACAAATCACCGAAACAAAATCATGAAAATGGACCCGGAAGATGAGCTCCTATGGTGGTGGTGATGAGAAAGCCAACTCCAGACATTAAAAAACACTCACCATTAGTTTAAGAGCTTAAAATAGGATAAATAGAGAAATAGGTGGAAGATTTCTTACAAAAAACTCAAGATGAGTACATCTTCAAGGTGGTAGATGAAATATCGGATATCGAGGATGAAAGTGGAAGGAGATGAAACCTTGTAACCCACAAGAAAACATATGTTAGAAACCTCTCCATAACTTGGAAGAAGAAGGGTTAAAGATAAAGATTTCATGGAGAAGAACTTACCGAATGAAGAAGAATCAAAGAAGATGTTGATGGAAGGTGATGTATGGATCTTGTAGCTTGAAAACTCACCCAAATATGTGATATTTTCCCTCATAGTTTCTGGAAATTGAAAGAGTATGGAGAGAAATGAGGTTTTAAAGTAATGAAATGAAATGTAAAAGATTGATTATGGGATGAGAGATGAAGTGAACATGGTCATAGATATAGATCATGGTCAAATACCCACTTAATAGGTAGTGTAACATTGTGATCTCCAAAAAGTGAAAAAAAAAAATTTGGAATAATCTGTCCGAAACCCGCACTGCGGCGCAGTAGCTACATTCTGCGTCGCAGTGAGCACCAATTGCGGCGCGGTGGTGTGGTTTTCCGACAGATTTTCGACGTTTGATTCTTCTAGTTTTTTAGTACGTGTACAATAGCAACTTGGGCACGGATTTGACTCGTTAGAAAGGACCAAATTTTAATATTAATAACGTTAATCTTATTCCATAATCGAAGGCATAAACACCCTAACTTAATCATACGAGAGTACTAACTAATTGACACTTAGGTAACTAAAAGGCTTCCGTCACGGAGGACGAAGCAACAAATATAATAAAACCCGACATATCAAATAAAGCGTGAATAATCACAAAGGAAAATCAATTGGTCAAACCAAAGCGATAAAAATAAAGATAAACAGTAATCGATTAATACCTCAAAATATGGGATATACAAATAAAGACTTTTTTCCTCTAGTTAAGCGATTTTTTCTAGTATGGATCTCGAACAGATTCTCTAAACACGGGTGCTAGTTGGTCTACTTAGATCGACAACCCAATGAGGATTTTTAATTCTTAAAATTTTCTTAGGTCAACGGGTGTCTTTTGGGTTTGATGTATATATCTTATTTTTGGTTTGTGTAGTTCTTCTTTATTGAGTGTGCTTTTTGATTTTGTTTTTTTTTTCTTTTTCTTTTTTCGGATTATTTAATCAAGCTTTGCATTTCTAAAAAATATGATATTATATCATAGGAGAAATCATATATTTTGTTGACAATATATATATTACGTGCAGCATAGGATAAAAAAGTTTGTAAAAGTTTATATTTAACCCTCAAAGTTTTATGAAAAATACACAATATACCTTTATAATTTAATTACTTTTATCTTGCATCATCTTATCTTAATATATAATAAAAGAGAGGCCTAAAATGCCACTTGGCAAAGCAGATGGAAATCCAGCTTTAATTTGAACCATTAGATCATTTTGATGTTGTCATCCCTAATAATTTTATTTTAATCCCTTTACTTTAAATAATTTAACCCTTATTTTAAATAGTAGTAATTAAATAATACTAATTAACCTTTCTACTTTAAATAATCTAACACTTATATTTTAAATTAATTCTAAAAAAATTCAAAACATAGTTTTTCTTCAAACACATACACATTTTTAGTATAAAAAGAAACTAAAATTATTTTATTGTTTTACGAGTGTTTTACATATAAACGGAAAACATATCATATAAAAAAATCTTCTGTTTTTTTTCGTCCTATTTACCCAATATTTTATATATTATAGAAAGAAAATAAAATTATTTTATTGTTTTACGAGTGTTTTGCATATAAACGGAAAATATATCATATAAAAAAATCTTCTGTTTTTCTTTTTCGTCCTATTTACGCAATAGTTTTAGTTTTTTTTTATAGGTTTTAAATTCCCAGAAACCACACGATTATATAGCCAAAGGGAATACGCCGCGCCTAAAATCACCTGCTTTGTGAGCGAGAAGAGTAATATTTTATTAGGGAAAGTCGGGCTCTCATTATGACTCCAGCCTCCACGCATGAAATGTTTGCATGCATGTTCCGACATCCATGGTCTATAGTGCTTTTTTCGATCATTCAATGTCGCAACCTCTGAGAAGGATCCATCTTTGTCTTGGTTAGAAAAAATGGAAGATGTCGAGGTACCAGGAGCTCTGTTTTCGAACAGATTTGTCCATCAGTAATGGGGATCACATTAGTAGGAATATAGGCTGATACGTCTCCAGCTTGTATTATAATTATTTTTTTTTTAATAAGGTTTTTTCCGAAATTATACAGTAAATGTTTTATTTAACTTCACATTTGCTAACATAATCATTTTTTCTACATAACTAATAGTTTTTTATTAATCTTTTTATATAAGTTATATGTTCTTTGTTAACATTATATTTTTTTGATATAATTTTCCGTATATTAGGCGGGTCAATGAGCTAGTATAATAATAAATGCAAGATGCTACACCTAATATTTCCTATATATTATATGGCTAAGATATAAATCTTTTGAAATACTTAGTATTATGAATGCCCTAACTCATATATAAATCGTTTAATTATCTACTCCTAACTTCTAAAATAGTTAGAACAATTTGCATAATCGATGTTAAGAGTTTCCTAATATTTACCCTTTGATTTGAATAATTGATTTAAACATAGTCATTAATTTGCAACCTATGAATAAATAATTAATAATGACATGGAAACACAAGAAAAGATTATACTTTTTACAAAATTACGTCACGCGGAATAAAGACTTATTTGACAAGACTAGAATATTGTCACATAAACACTCAATTATTCTTTTTTACTTACATAAATAGAGGATTTGTTAAGAATACTTATGTCAGGATCGGATTAGCCAATATAAACTAACTAATTACCTACGTTAAGATCGTGATCTATTGAAGAAGTTCAGCAGCGGATGAACACTTCAATATTAACGAGTTGTCGAACAATATAATGTTATATGAATAACAATAAGAACAAACAGAATATCGTCGAATTATAAGCCTCAATTGTATTAATGAAAGTATCAATACAACGTGTTTTCTATGATAGAAGGATCTATCTTTATATAGATCTTGAGGCCGACCTAGATAAACTAGGAAATATCATCTATCCTTATCTAAATATATCGTTATCTAGAATAAGGAAACTATATTTAATAACAAAAGGAAACTTAAGTATAATCTAATTACAACTCTAATTAGATAATTCTTGCACGGCAAGTTGGTCTTCCGTATCACTTTACTTCTTCCGTAGCAACTTGATCAGCCGTAGTAACGTTGTTGGACAGCCGCACTAACTTGTTCTTCCGTAGTAACTCTTAATGTCTTCCGCATTAAACGTTTAAGTTACTCTTAATGTTGTTAAGCGTATTGTTTATAGGTTAAACGATTTTGTCTATGTTATAACCCAACAATCTCCCCCTAACCTTGAACTTTTATGACACATCAAAAGTACAAGTTTTATGCTCCAACCGTACTAACTATTAACAAAAGATGATTTAACTATTACAAACTTTCATTCATCTTTGTTTAGGCCAATCACCTTCTTTGCCTTTATTCTTTTCATCTATGATTTGCACCAATATCCTCCAAACTAATTCATGTGCAAGAGGTGAATCATGAAGTCCATTGAGCTTGACTTCAACCATCTCTTCCAACGTCTTCAATCTATGTGGATACCGCACATCTACCAAATAAAATTCCATGACTCCCTCCTTTCTTCTAAGAGAGTAGACACCACTTCGATCATAGATGAACCACTTGATTACTGGATTACTTGGACTTCCTTTCTTGAATACTGAGCTTTTCTTTATGTATCCTGGTTCAAATAGTCCACATAGAACGTCCATAGCAAGATCAGTTCCTGAACATACTCCTCTTTGATGAGAGTACTTCGTTTTGCCTATGTGATACATTCTTTCCAAGTCATCCCTGTCAAAATCTCTTATGGCTTGATGGAAGGCATGAAGTATCTTTCTTGACTTGTCGTGTCTGATAACTTCATATTCAGTCTTCATTTGCCCACCAATAAAATTCCAGTCAATGATGATTGGAGGTTTCACTGCCAATGGAGTAAACCTAAGTCCTTCTGCATGATTTATGTATGCAGAATAATCTCCCCCTTGAGTAGTCATAGGAGGATCTTGTTCCATACTTTCAGGTTCTTGTTTAACATTCATAAATGGAATGTTAGGACTTTCTTGTTGAGAAGCAGCATCATCATTCATCTTCTGTCTTTTAGCTAGAGGCCTTGGAATCCTCTTTGATGCTAACTTTTGTCTTTTGGGCTTCTCACGTGGTTTCTCTACAACAGGAACAGTATCAACAGGTTCTTGCTCAAGGAACACTTTCCTTCCAGTCTTCAAAGCAGCTTTTAATACCTTTTCTGCATCTTGCTTTTTCTTCTCTTGGATTTTTGCAAGAGCAGTTTCTTTTTTTTGCTTCCTTCTGTTTTTCTTCCTTCACAAGATCCAACATGTTAGCTAGTTTCATAGGACCTAAAGATCTACCACTGTACCCTTTGCTTTTGAGGTACTTGGTGTATTTCTGCCTATCTTCAGCTAATTTGACTTGTGTGGACTTGGACACTTTCTTCTTCTCAGGCTTGGCTTTGGCTTTTGCTTGCTGCTGAAGAGCAATTTTGTCATCTTCAAGTGTCTTCATAGCATACTCTGCATCTGCTCTTTCCTGACCTTAACAACTAAGATCATACAAAATCTCCTCATTCTCCATCTCCTGAGCATGAATTGCATCCTCCTCAGCAATTCTATCCAGATTTTCTCTTTCAGATGGAGTTGGAGACTGATTCAGTCTAGCATGGAGCTCATCTTCTTCAGCTATCTTCCTTTTTCTTTCCTTTTCAGCCTGCTCATGCTCAGCAGCCAATCTGAGTATCAATTCAGCTTCTATTTGCTCTTGTCTTAGCTTTTCATTTTCTTCAGCTGTAAGATTTTGAAAGTTCATTTCTTCTACAGCTTTCTCCTTAGCAAGCCTTTCTTCTTCCTGCTTTTCTTCCTTTGATTTCTCCACAACTATACTTTTGCCTTTGTCTTTATGTTCTGGAGCATCAAGGTCAACCCTCTGAATCTTCTTCTTCTTCTTATCCACAGTAACATATCCATATCTACCTGTAGAAACAGATACACTAGCAGATTGTTCAGGTAAGGTTAGATAATTTGCTGATGGTTTAGCAACCAATGCAGCTGCTGCTCTTTGTCGAGCAACTAGTTCAGCTATCATCTTCTTCCTTTCCTCTTCTGCTTTCTCCTTTTCTTGTTTCTGCTTCTCTTCTTTGATCTTAAGCAGCTGTGATGCTATAGTGTCTTCATCAGCCATGACATTTGTTCTTGTCATCTCTTGTTGAATTAACACATCTGCAGCTTCTTGTTGATCAATTGTAGGAACATGAGCTTCTGTTGTTGTGGTTGAAAGTGTTGTAGCTTCAGAATGTATTGCTTGTAAAGGATTTGAAGCTTGATAAAATGTGGGAGGAGTGGTTGTGAACAGGTATGATTGATCCGTATCATCTGCAACTGGACTAGTAATCATAGGGTCAGTAGTAACTGTGTCCGCAACAATGGAGTCCGCATCAACTGGACTAGTAACCATAGGATCAGTAGTAACTGTGTCCGCAGCAATTGAGTCCGCAACAACCATCTCATCATCCGCATTAACTTGGTCAGCAGTAAGTGAGTCAGTAGTAACTTCAGGATTGATTTCAGCTTCAACTTCCATTTGTTCTACTGTTTCTTCAACCATTTGCTTCACTTCTTTCTGCTCCCCCTCAACCAATTGTTCATCTATTGCAATCTTCTCCCCTTCTTCATCCACCACCATATCAACAGTCTCTACCTCTATCTCCCCCTCAAATGCACTGCCTATCTCCATATCTTCATCATGTTTTGAGGTGGCAGTGATCACAGTATCTGCACTTCCCTTATCTTCACCCTTGCTCTCTTCAGATGAGAACAAAACAATTGGTTCTTTCTGCACCCTTGCTCTCTTCAAATGAGAACAAAACAATTGGTTCTTTCTCCCCCTTGTTATCATCTGCAGGAGAGTCATCTGAAGATGAGGAGCTGGAAGGTCTTGGTGAGTTTCCAACACTTCGTGTGGTGATTCTTTTGGGCAGTAACTGGGCTGATAATAATGCTTGTTGTGCCAGCACCTGTTGCACCAAAGAGGTTAGAGTAGACAGCATTTCACCCTGTTTTTCAACCTTCACCATTAGAGATCGGTACACATCCATCAATTCCAAAAACTGACCACCACTACCCTCACCCCTTTCCTGTTGGGTACCAACAGGCGGTTGATCATAGGGAATAGAGAAACTCTCCTGCCTGGCAGAAGCATGTAACTCTCCCATGGTCTCTTGGCGCCAGGGACCACCTTCCAAAGATGAGAACAAGTCCTCAGCAATGGATGGTGTTGCCGTAGTTTGGGTCTTAGTTATGTTGATACTATCCTGAGCTTCACTATGAGAAGTGAAAGCTGCAGTAGTATCAGCCCTCTCTACATGGTCTCCCCCCTCCTTATGGACCAACTCAGTGAACAAGGGGGTATGTTCAATGTTTTCCCCTAATGTTTGAGTCATTCCTGAAGATGTTTCAGGTAATGATTTTGCAGTGTGAGAGTGGGGGATGGTTTTAGAAACAAGAGACTGAGTAACCCTCTTGATTCTTTTGAAAGTAGGCTTGGATGGTTTGTGAGGTGATGAAACTGTGGGTTTAGTTACTTTAGAAGTAGTAACTGGTGCAGTAGCAACTGGAGTAGAACTCACAGTAGCAACTGGAGGTACATTGACAGTATCAACTGCCGTAGTAACCTCTGGGATAATACCCTCAGTACCTGCTACAGATATGGCACTAGTGCTCACAGAGATTGCAGTAGTACTGATGGTGGCAGCTGTGGGTTGGGACAGAGGTGAAGTCACTTGTCCTTCAGCTGGAGGAATGGTGATCACCAACATTGTAGAGAACAATGGTGTCACTTTAGATGAGCTGCCCTTATTAAATTGCCTCATATTTGTAAAAACTTTCTTTGAGTGAGCATGTGAGAAAAAGCATTTTTCTGATCTAGTAAGATCTTTAAGCTCACAGTTAAAAAGGTGTTGAAGAAAGCGAGGATACATTAAAAATTTAAGTTTTGGGTTTAAAATATTCCATCGCATTCCTTCAAAGATCATGTAAGAAAAATTGTATGTTCTTTTTGTTGCCAAACAAACCATGGCATTAGCTAGAGCAGAGCTACCTTCATGCCATCCTGTTCGTTTTTGGGATATACATTGTTGCAAAGTATGCAACATAAATTTCCATTGAGGGGAGAGTTTTGCCTTGAGAAAGGTCGAAAGATTTAAGTCCCCCTCATATCCCATTTTTGTAAAATTTTCAACCAGGATGTCATAAGGAAGTTTTACCATACCTCTGGAGTCTTGCAGTTGTAGATGTTTGCGTAGAGAAGACTCCGTAACTTTGATTGCTTTGCCATCCACCACCGCATTAATGGCCGCCTCTGTATCATCAAGTTCAGCGGATGTCCAGAAATCCCTAATGTGAGATTCATCAATTTCTGGATTAATGGTTAACGCCGTTTTTATTTTCGATTGATTCAAGAAATCAATGATTTGGTGAAAGTCAGCGTTTTCATCATTCTTTTCCAAGAAAGCTACCATGTTGTGAGTTTTGTGAATCAGTAGTTCTGCCATTGTTGTAATTTGATGATCGATTATGAGAGTAATGAACAAGAAGGCAAACAGTTAGTCACAAAAATAAAGAAAATTGAGAATTTTGAGTCTAACGGTAACTTTTTAGGAAGATTTAGGGTTCTTTATAAAAGGTAATTCTAAAAAGGTTAAAATGAACCCCTATTTATACTGAAAATTCGTAACCACTTGTGGACTCCGATTAGACGCGGGTAATGATTTAAATGTAACGGTCCAATTAAAAATTGCCACGTGTCAGTAGTAGCTGTGCCTCGCGCCTGAATTTTAAAAAATAGGTCCAATCGGAACTTGCCACGTGTAAAAGTTGGTTACAAGTTGTATTTTGACTTGTCAAATCACCATTAATTAGGGTAAACTTATTGTTTAAGAAACCTTTTAATATGGTAATCTGCAGTATTAACAAATGAGTCCGTAGTAAGTTGGTTAAGCGTCCGTAGTAATGGTTCATAGGCCGTATTAACTGGACTGTCCGTAGTAATGTGAGTTACTGGCAGTATTAATCCAGAGGTCCGTAGTAACACATTATTTGTCCGTATTAACCATTCCGTCCAAATAAATAGACTTAGGGCAGTAGTAGTTAAACCTTCCCTTAGTGCTAATCGTTTGGTCGTACTAATCATACTTTGGTCACGATTTGTTTTTACTATTAATGTTGCAGTAGTAACATAGTACAATACTAGAAAGTGAGATACTTGATTTTCATCATAAGGTTACTACTGCTTCTCGAAGGGACTTGTTTTAAACAATAGAAATACTAAGAGAAAAGGATATAAGTTATTAATCCATATTGATCATTCCAATACTTGTAATCAAGAATGTGAATCTTCCCACATCAAATGCTTTTGTGAGAAGGTCAGCAAGCTGATTGTCAGTGTGGATTTTCTCAACGTGGATCAATTTCTTCTCGTTGCAATCTCTTATGAAGTGGTAGCGTATCTCTATATGCTTTGTTTTGGAGTGTTTGACTGGATTGTTGATGATGCTTATTGTGCTTTGATTGTCAATATAGATTGGCGTGTTCATGAAGGAATAGCCATAGTCCATCATTTGATTTTGTATCCAAAGTACTTGAGCACAACAACTAGCAGCGGCAATGTACTCAGCTTCTGTGGAAGAGGTTGACACCGTTGTTTGCTTTTTGCATTGCCATGACACCAGTCTTGAACCAATAAATTGGCATCCTCCAGTCGTTGATTTCCTGTCTAAGTTTTCACCACCATAGTCACTGTCAGTATAAGCAATTAAATCAAAAGGAGAGTCTTTAGGATACCATAAGCCTAAGTTAGGCTTGCCCTTTAGGTAACGAAAGATTCTCTTGACTGCAATGAGGTGTGACATCTTGGGCCTTGTTTGATATCTTGCACATACACAAACTCCAAACATGATGTCTGGTCTTGAAGCTGTGAGATACATGAGAGATCCAATCATTGATCGATAGTTATGTATATCCACATCCTCCCCCTCAAGATCAGCCGTCAATTGTTTGTGAGTTTCAACCGGAGTGCTTGCAACTTTGGCATCCATGAGTCCAAATTTGGTGAGGATGTCCTTGACATACTTGGATTGGCTAATAAAGAGGCCATCCGTCTTTTGCTTAACTTGTAGACCCAAGAAAAAGGTAAGTTCTCCCATGGAACTCATTTGAAACTTGGTGTGCATTAGGTCTTCAAATTCCTTGCACAAAGAATCTTTGGTAGAGCCAAAGATGATGTCATCAACGTAGATTTGAACAAGAAGAATATCTGAGTGAGATTTCTTGAAGAATAGTGTCTTGTCAATCGTTCCTCTTTGAAAGTTGTTTTGAAGAAGGTAGTCTGAAAGAGTGTCATACCAAGCTCGTGGTGCTTGATGAAGCCCATAGAGAGCTTTGATCAATTTGTAGACTTTGTGAGGATGTTGAGGGTCCTCAAAACCAGGAGGCTGTTTGACATATACCTCCTCTTCAATGACACCATATAGAAAAGCACTCTTGACGTCCATTTGATAAACTTTGAAACCCATGAATGAAGCAAAGGCTAGAAATAAACGAATTGCTTCAATCCTAGCCACTGGAGCAAAGACTTCTTCATAGTCGATTCCCTCTTCCTGTGTGTAGCCTTGTGCAACCAGTCTTGCTTTATTCTTAACCACAATGCCGCGTTCATCCTTCTTGTTTCTGAAGATCCATCGTGTACCTATCACCTTCTTGCCATATGGGACTTCCGCTAGTTCCCATACCCCTTGAATCTTGAATTGGAGTAGCTCAGCTTGACATGCCTCGATCCAATGGGGATCTAGTAATGCTTCTTGGATTTTCTTGGGTTCCATTTGAGATAGGAAGCATGCAAAGAGACATGTGTTAATAAGAGCAGTCGCTGGATCCTTCTTGGACTTGGTTTGACTTCGAGTCTCCATTGAGAGATCCAAATTTCCAATGATTTGAGTAGGATGGTGGTTCTTTGCAATACGGGAAGATGGAATCTTCTCAATCCTTAATTCAGAGCCTAAGTTTGTGTCATTCAAATCCGGCTCATCATTAGTTGGATAATAGGCAGTGTTTGGAGGAGTAGTAACTGAAGTAGGTATATCGGTAGTGTAAGGTTCAAAATCTTCACGGACTAGTTGTTCAACGCCATTGTCATCCTCTTGAACTAGGTGTGGAACACCATTGGGGCGTGTTGTACTATCCGTAGCAGTTGGAGAGGGTGGTGGTACTGCTTCATCCTCCTTGGTAGAGGCTGCCTCGTGATGTGAAGAAGCTGGTTCTTCTGGTGAGATGGGATTAAATGATTGAATGGGATCTTCCATAGAGACAGGAAGATTGATGTATTCCATCACATCCAATCGAGCAGTACCTGTGATGGGAGCCGCAGCAACTGGCTCCGTAGTAAGTGAATCAGTAGGAATAGATCTAGCCGCATTAACAGGATCCGTATTAACTGAATTAGATTGAAACTCAAAGTTAGAGTTTAACGATTTGGTCAAGGCATCCAAATCAAAAACCCAGTCTGGTCCATGTCCCTTCTTGGTATAAGTGTGTTCATTGAAGGTCACATTGGAGCTTTCCTCTATAATCTTCGATTTGTGATTGTAAACTCGATATGCCTTGCTTTGGGATGAGTAACCAACGAATGTGCCTTCATCAGCTTTGCTGTCAAACTTACCAAGGTAGTCTTTTGAGTTTAGAACTGTGCATGGACATCCAAATGCGCGTAGGAAACTTATCAAAGGTTGTTTCTTGTGGAGAAGCTCATATGGAGTTTTGTTGTGTGCCTTGACTAGAAGAACCCTATTCTGAACATAGCAGGCAGTGTTAACTGCTTCTGCCCAGAAAAAGATGGGAAGATTGGAATCAGCCAACATGCTTCTGGCTGCTTCAATCAATGTCCTATTTCGTCTTTCAGCAACTCCATTTTGTTGAGGAGTCCTAGCAGCACTGAATTGTCTCTCTATTCCTTTCTTGTCACAGAAGTCATTCATCACTTGGTTCTTGAATTCTGTGCCATTGTCACATCGAATTTTCTTGATCTTCAGGTTGAGTTGATGTTCAATCTTGGTGACAAAAGTGATGAGGAGCTGACTTGTTTCATCCTTGGTACCAAGAAAGTACACCCATGTATATCTTGAGAAGTCATCAGTGATGACAAGGCAGTATGACTTCTTCGCAATACTCTTTACATTGGTAGGACCAAAGAGATCCATGTGGAGTAAATGTAAAGGTGTGGTGTTGGTGTTGATCTCCTTTGTCTTGTGAGAGGATTTGTGTTGCTTGCCCTTCAAGCATGCTAAGCAGTTGTCTTCAAGGTTGAACTGCTTGTTTGGGAGACCTCTAACCAAACTAGATTTAACTAGTTTATTGATGTTCTTCAGGTTCATGTGGCACATCCTCCTATGCCATAAAGTGGATTCATCTAAAGTAGCTTTTGAGAGAAAGCATGCTTCAGGTGAATTGAGTTGAACCTTTGACATGTCAAGACAATAGACATTGTCTCTCCTTGGTGTTCTGAGTAGGATCATGCTTTCATCTATGACATACCCAGGCTTCATTATAATACATTCAGTAGCAGTGAAGATTGGTGTGTGTTTCTCATCACAGACTTGAGAGACACTCAACAAATTATATTGAAGCTGTTGCACATAGTACACGTCTTTGAAGTGTAGTGTACCATTGCTTATTGTTCCTTTCCCAGTAATCCTTCCTCCTTTTGGATTGCCTCCAAACGCAACATATCCTCCGTTGAACTTTTCAAAGTCCTGAAGGCATGACATGTTGCCCGTCATGTGCCTGGAACAGCCACTATCTACATGCCAACTGTTCTCACTTTCTTTTGTTGGCTGAACCTGCACATAAACGATAGAGATTAGTTTCTGGTGGGAACCCAAGCCAAAGTTGACTTGGGTTTGCCCATTTCATCAAAGTAACTCACCTTCCTTTGTACTAGTTTTGAAAAATCAATGGGGATAGGTGGTTGAGTTACTTGGATCTTTGGTTGCCACACTTGTTTGAAAGATTTAGCTTTTGAAACAGTTTTAGTGTTAACAACTTTTGATTTAACAATAGGAACAGGTACTGGTGTGACATGCCTTTGTTTCTTAGTGTTAATAGTAGTCTTAGTAACTAAGGTACTTTTGGCAGTATTAACACGAGCAGTATTAACACGGTTATTTTTCACAGTATTAATACGGGCAGTATTAACACCATTATGTTTGGCCGTATTAACCTTTGCAGTAGAAACAAATTTTTGTCTGGCAGTAGGAACTCTATTCTTCTTGTTAGAAAATATGTTTCTTTTGTTAACACTTTGATTTCCTGAAGGCATGTTACTGTGGTTCATGAAATTATTTTTATGGGCAACCCTTCCAGTGTATCCCACCCCATGATGTGGTTTTTGAATCACTTGCACTTGATTTTGAGGATTATGATAACAGATTTTGGCATAGTGATTTGATTTACCACAAATAAAACATCCCTTCCCTGAGCTTTTAACAATTTGGCCCTTTTGAGTTTTGACTTGATTCATGTTTCGTTGGTTTCCTCTTTTACCTATGTGTTTCCAAGTCTTTTCGTTTTCCTTAGGGACTGTTTTGTGCTTTCTTTCAGTTGGTGTTTTAATCTTGTTAATGGGGTCAGGACGTGGCATAGACACTAAACTTTGTGAAGATTGTTGAGTGCAACCTTCTATTGTGATAAGGTGATTTTCTAGAGGAATGTCCTTGTTTTTCACAATATTAAGTTGACTCTCTTCAACTAAGTCCTCAATTAGAACTTCATCATAGTTGATTGGATCAACATTGAATGATTCCTTTGGAGGTGTCTGAGAGATAGGAAATCTAGGTTCATCTAAAGATGGTGGGATGTAGTTTTGGTTAAATGGAGGGGCAACTTCTTTGTAACCTAAACCGGCTTTTACCTTTCCATGTATTTGTTGTTGGCATAGGTCATTTACTGATTTTGAAGCAAATTCTAATTTCCCTACATCTAATTCTACTTTTTCATGTTCTTTTTCTAATCTTTTGATTTCTTCCCTAGCCATCTTAAGCTTAAGTAGTAAGTCCTCTCTTTGCCATTCAACTAGACTAAGTTTCTCTTGATAACTTTGTTCATTGATTTTGTGTGACTTGATCTGATTTTCTAAGCTATCAATTACCCTAGCTGCTGATCGTCTTTGTTCTTCTAAGATTTTGATTGAATCACTCATCAACTGATTATGATTTTTGTATTTAACAATTATAGCTTTACACTCAGAAGTACATAGTTTAGAATTTACCTCGGCCATAAGAGATGGAGTTTCTGGAGTTGGTGAGTCAATAGCCATTAGAGCATCCTCTTGTGTTGCTCCTTGATCATCATCATTCCAGTCATATCCAAGTACGTTGTTGCCAATTTCGGTAATTCCAACATCAGTATAAACTAGCTCCGTAGAAACTAATTCCTCCGTAGGAACTAATTCCTCCATAGAAACAATGTCCGTATCATCCATTACTACGGCTATGCATGCATGGTGAACAGTAGTAATATTTTCTACGTGAACAGGATTTTGTTCTTCAGAGATTAGTGCCCTGTTTTGACTTGTTTCTTCAGCTAAGTCACTCCAATCATATCCAAAGATGTCTTGCGACATAAGTGCACTCTGATTTGTGTCTTGAGTGGAGCGTGAATTGTTGGTTCTTGACTTGTTTGGACATTCTCTAGCAAAGTGACCTAATTCGTTGCATTCGTAGCACTTCACCTTGCTTTTGTCGAAAGTGATTCGTTCGTTGTTTCGTGGATTGAATCTTCGTCCTGTTCTATTTATAAATTTTCGTGCTCGTAGTGCCAGCATAGCAGATTGCCACTTTAGGTCAATTTCATCACAGTCATCCTGATGCATCTGTTTTACGTCTTCACCTGTGAGACTTGAACACTTACATATAAAGGCTTCGAATGAAATTTCTTCACTGATTTCATGTTTTGGTCCTCCAGATGTTGTGGCAAGTGCAGTATTAACATTAGTAATACTGGGGCTGCTATTGCCAGCTTTTTCTGCTTCTACTTCTGCCTCAAAGACTCTTAAGTCGTTGTAAAGATCATCCAATTCCAGTTCCTCTAAGGTGTCCCCTTGTCTGTAGGAAACTGTGTATACTTTCCATTCCTTGCCTAGAGCTCTTATGAACTTTCTGTTGAGATCATCTTTATCATACTTAATGCCTGCGCTGATCATCTCTCCGGTGAGCTTTTTGTATCGATCAAACGTCTGTGTCATTCGTTCGCCATTCAGGGAGTTGAAGTTTTCATACTCCTGTTTAAGAAGTGCTTTCTTGTTCTTCTTTGTATTCTTTGTTCCGCTGAATCTTTTCTCCAAAGCTTCCCATAGCGATTTTGCATCTTGATATTCTTCAAATTGCGATTGATATTCATTAGGGATTGTAATTAGAAGAATGCTAAGCGCCTTGATTTCGGTTTGTTTTTCTCTTCGTTCAAGATCAGACACTGTTTGTCGAGCGAGAACTCCAGGTTCTCCATCAGCTCCATGGGGGGTAGGGCGTTTGTTACCATTGATGATCACGTCCCAAACTGTATAGTCAGATAGCAGAATGTGTTGCTTGATGCGTAGCTTCCATAAGTCGAATTCGTTGCTGTTTAGAATAGGAACTTTGCCGATTGCAATTTCAGTCATGATGGTTATATTGATTCTTTGGTTTATGAGGATTATAAACTCGTTGATCAATGGATCTAAAGCACCTCCTGTGCTCTGATACCACTTGTCAGGATCGGATTAGCCAATATAAACTAACCAATTACCTACGTTAAGATCGTGATCTATTGAAGAAGTTCAGCAGCGGATGAACACTTCAATATTAACGAGTTGTCGAACAATATAATGTTATATGAATAACAATAAGAACAAACAGAATATAGTCGAATTATAAGCCTCAATTGTATTAATGAAAGTATCAATACAACGTGTTTTCTATCATACAAGGATCTATCTTTATATAGACCTTGAGGCCGACCTAGATAAACTAGGAAACATCATCTATCCTTATCTAAATATATCGTTATCTAGAATAAGGAAACTATATCTAATAACAAAAGGAAACTTAAGTATAATCTAATTACAACTCTAATTAGATTATTCTTGCACGGCAAGTTGGTCTTCCGTATCAACTTGACTTCTTCCGTAGCAACTTGATCAGCCGTAGTAACTTTGTTGGACAGCCGCACTAACTTGTTCTTCCGTAGTAACTCTTAATGTCTTCCGCATTAAACGTTTAAGTTACTCTTAATGTTGTTAAGCGTATTGTTTATAGGTTAAACGATTTTGTCTATGTTATAACCCAACAACTTATTAGGGCTATAGTTAATAGATTATTAAACTCATTAAAAACTTGTGTTTTTAATAATAAATAACTGATTAATATACATATAAATGTTCTAGTCATTTATTAAAAACCGCAATTATCACTTCTTTTGTATTTTATAAACATTGAAGACGTATTCCCCGATTCAATGCATGTGTTGGATTTCAAATCCAAAGTCAATGGTTCAGGACTGGCCGAGACTGGCGCTTCACCCTATGAATTATATGTAATTTTGTTAATTTCTTGTAGGCCTGGCAAACATGACCCGCACCATATTAACTCGGGTCAAATGGGTGATAATTTTCCTTTTTTGGGTTGATCTGGGTCAGCAATTTAGTCTTCAGCGGGTCCAACGGGTCAATACACAAATTCGAAAAATTAGAGACAGGGTTGTACGGGTCAAGAAAAGGGTTGAGTAGATTGTTTACCATGTAAATTTGTTTTTCCATTGATCACCACTCTACCACTTTTTTCAAACATAAAAATATAAAAGAAAATAAAAATCAAAGCTACAGAGAGAGAATAGAAACCACAACCAAACAAAATTTAAACCAAAAAAAATAAAAAACAAATAAAATCAGAATCACCATTAATGGATTTCATTGAAGCTTTTTTGAGAAAGAAAGATGTACAGTAAGATAATAGGGATTGAAAATTGATGCTGACAAGTTTTACTTTTAGGTTAAAAAAATTGGTCCACACATTTTGTTGTATATATATATATATAAAAAAGTTAATTTATAATTTATTATATTATATTAAATTAAAGTAAAGAATTTAAAATTTAAAATAATAATTTAAATTCTAAATGTAAGGATTTTTGTGGTATTATCATATTATATTATAATGAAAGTAAAAATGTATTTTTAAAAAACAAAAAAATGAAAAAAGAAGCGGGTCAACCCGACCCGACCCTTTCCAACCCGTTTGACCCGTGACCCATTTGACCCATTTTCTAAATTGACCCATTTGACCCATGACCCGAATTGACCCGAACCAGAATTGACCCATTACTCAACCTGACCCGACCCATCCATTTTGCCACCCCTAATTTCTTGTTGTTTGCTTTTTTGGATGTTCGCTTCTCCTCTAAGCCTTTGTTTTGCTAACAATAGGTTTCATACTATTATTTATTTTTAATCTATTTAAGTCGTTAAATATTATGAACATGATTTAAACTTATTTCCTCCCACTTTCAAAATTTTCAGCCTTCATACTATCGTTAATTAACAACCAACTCTTATTAACATAATTCGAAATTCTCTTAAAATTTGTTGTTTCTTTTGCATTTTTTCGGCGACGACCAAAATTTGACTAACTCTACGTCAACTAAAGCCACGTGGGATTATTTATGCCAAATGGCAGTGCTGCATATGTTGATATTCTCAACCAAAGCATTTTACTATTTTAGCCATGGTCACATGGGTTTAGTCACATAATCGGTGACCAAACATATCTTCATCTACCATCGTTCATCAACTTCAATGTATTATATGTAACAATTCTTTATTTGATTTTGAGATCTACAACAACATATTAAACATATATTTGAAGAAAAATAAGACCATCCTCATATATATATATATATATATATATATATATGTTCAACAAAATGGCTTGAGTATGGTGCGGATTTTATTTAAGACAAGTCAAACTCATCATTTATGTTAACTAGAAAATAGTTTAGATGTTTGGAATAAATCATAATTAGCTGAAATGATTGTTAATAAAATTAAAATCAGAAACTAGGTTAATCCTTTTTGTTGAGCTTTAATTTGTTATAAAATTTCATTTAAAAGTTAACTTAAATTAAGATGGGGACCAACAAACAAGTAACATGGAACTTTACTCGACTCTTACTCTTTGTTTTTTTTATTGGTGGGGATAACTTCAAACCAAATGCGCCCATAAATTTTGCATTACACTTTTCTTTAAAAGGATTTGAAGCATTTTATTTACTAAGTGGCAGACTATAGGCATCCCGAGGAGTAATAGCGGATTTTCAATTTTGATTATCGATTGATAACAACTTCTTTTTTTTTCATAAAAGCAAATATTACATTATACAAAGTATATATTCACATTTTTTATATTTAAATTGCGTCTAAATTAATATTCCCTCTGTCTCAAAAAAATGTTCAACTTTCTATTTACGTTTGTCCCAAAATAATTGTCCTATTTCTAATTATGAACACTAAAATGTAGTAATTTTCCGTTTTACCTTTAAAAAGTTTTAGTTTTTTAAACTAAAATAACCGATATTTTTAATGTAGGAATAAAATAGATAATTTAATTAAAAATCACTACATTAACGGTAACTTATTACAGTGAATGTGTGTTTGATTCATTACACATAAGTTAAATAAACAAAATACAAGGAGTCATCATAACATGGACTACATAAAGCAAGGGCCAACAATATAAGGCTAGGTATAATATACTAACATGCCCCGCACTTTTATTAAGAGAAGTAATTCGTACGTTTAAAATGGAGTAGAAATCCGTAAAAAGTGAAGATGGAAGACTTTTGGTGAAAATATTGGCATATTGAGATCGCGGCGGTATGTGAAGGACCAGGATATGTCCTAGTGCAACAAGATCGCGTACAAAATGGATATCCATTTCAATGTGTTTTGTCATTTGGTGTTGAACCAGCTTTGGTGTCATATATACATAGCTTATGTTGTCACAATATACAATGGTTGCCTTGGATGGAGGTGAATAAAGTTCTCGTACAAGGTTGCGAATCCAACATGTTTCTAGAACAACATTTGTAACGGTATTCAGTTTCGACACTTGACCGAGAAACAAAAGCCTATCGTTTAGATGACCATGATATGAGATTATCGCCAAGGAATACACAGTTTCCAGAAGTGGAATGGCGAGAAGACGGGCATCCCTCCAGTCGGCATCATAGTACGCGATAAGACTAGAGGATGATGATGTGTGAATCTGGAGTCCATGGTCAATGGCGCCACGAATGTATCTCAGAATCCGTTTAAGTGAATTCAAGTGTGGCTCGCGCGGATCGTGCGTGAACAGGCAAGTTTGTTGCAAAACACAAGAGATATCTGGTCTCGTGAATGTTAGGTACTGTAAGGCTCTTGTAAGGCTACGATATAGTGTTGGGTCAGCAACAGGGGTACCCGAGGGCTCAAGTTTGGACTGAGTATCATCTAGGGTGTGACATGGGTTACAGTTAAGCATGTGAGCTCTCTCAATTATATCGGTCGCGTATTTCTGTTGTGATAAAAATAGCCCAGATGAAGACCGAGATACAGAGATGCCCAAAAATTAATTTAGTGGGTCAAAGTCTGTCATGGAGAACTCATGATTTAGAGCAGAGATGAGATGGTGCATACCGTTAGACGATAATGTCATGGGGATAATATCATCAACATAAAGTAACAAGTAAGCCATGGATGATCCTGAGCGGTAAATGAATAGTGATGAGTCAGTGCGGCTACGATGAAACCCTGTACGACATGCAAAGTCGGTAAACCGCTGCTACCAGGCACGCAGAGCCTGCTTGTGACCATATAAAGAGCGTTTGAGGCGGCACACATAATCAGGATATGCAGGGTGACGGTAGCCAGGTGGTTGTTGCATATAGACAGTCTCATGTAGATCACCGTGTAAGAATGCGTTCTTCACGTCAAGTTAATGAATAGGACATTGACGTGAGACCGCGAGGCTGAGAACTGTCCGATTTGTGTCAGGTTATACCACATGGCTAAAGGTTTCGTCACAGTCAATACCGAGGAGTTGGATTTTGTCATTCGCGACAAGACGGGCTTTATTTCGAGCGAGAGATTCGTCGTCATTAATTTTTTGTTTGAATAGCCACATGGAGCCCACAACATTTACATCTTATGGTCGTGGTACAAGATCCCATGTACCATTAGAAATGAGTGCACGGTATTCCTCGTTCATAGCATTATGCCAGCGAGGGTCACGTATAGCCTGTAAGTAGGATCGGGGCACATGGGGTGTTGTGGAGATGTGAAGATTAAGGCGATGCACGGGTTTCATGATGCCACTTTTGGCGCATGTGGTCATGGGGTGTGATGGTGGTGGTTGGACTGCAGTAGGAGGTTCGGGTGGAGATTGTGGCTAAGAAGGAGGTGTTGGCGATGGTGTTGGTGGTGGAGGTTGGAAGTGTGGGTGAAATGGTGCAGATGGTTAGTGGTAATCTAGAAAATCATAGGATGGTGGCTGAGACGGTGTGATAGAACAAAAGGGAAAAACGGGTTCGTCAAAGATTACATGGCGAGCGATAATTATTTTTTAAGAGGTGAGGTCTACGCATCGGTACCCTCGATAGTCAGAAGGGTAGCCGAGGAAGACCGATGGGGTGAATCTAGGTGCGAGCTTATGGGGGGTATTTAGGTGAGGGAAGCAGAGACATCCAAACACACGAAGGTGTCAGTAGGATGGGTGGCGGTGGAAAAGGCTGTAGTAGGGGGTATCTAGACCGATGGCAGTGGATGGAAGAATGTTTAGAAGGTTAGCGGCCATGTGAAGACTCTCGGCCCAATATGTGGGTGGGGGTGAGCTTGAAAAAGGAGAGTGTGAATTACATTATTAATGGTGTGTAGCATACGCTCAGATTTTCCGTTTTGTTGTGAGGTGTGGGGACAAGATAAGCGAAAGTGTATGTCGTGTGTGGAAAAGAAGTCGTGGAATGGGTGATTTTTATATTCTCCTCCATTGTCACACTGTAGGGTTTTGATGGTTTGGTTAAATTGAATTTTATATTCTCCGTCGGTGTGAGTCTTGTTATTCGTAAAGATAATACCCTGCCACTAAGAGAAAAAGAGAATTCCGAAGAAGCTTGGACGGTTAGAGCAAAAATTTAAAACCTTTTTTTTATTTAACTTCCAATCATTATCTATAAAACTATCCGTTAGAGTCATGTAGCTTTCTTTCTTTATCGATGCCCACGTATTCGTAGTTAAACAAATCCTACCAATATCTTTTTTAAGAGTATCACGTAGTTTTTTTTTCTTCCTCTAAATACAAAGCAAGACAATCTTTTGTTACGGTACCTCTACAAGGAACTTTGAATGCCGGTTGATTAACTCTATTAAAGTGTCTAAATCCCGAGCCTTGAACATGACTAAATGCCAACTCATCAACAATTATCATGTGTGCACAAACTTTCCTACTTTTTTTTTTTATCAAATCTCGAAGCCGTTATCCTACTTTCTTCATCATATTGAAATGTTATTTTAGTTTGATCCTTACTTATTTTTTCTAAATTAGGTTGACACTTTTTCAAATTATTTGTTAAGTTTTTATATCCATACTTTTTTGCCTCACATAAATACAAAATACCACAATATAAACACTTGGTTTTTTTTATTTTCAATTGCCTCACCTTTTTTGAGTTTTTGCTCCTTAAAATCAATCCAAATTTTAGATCGTTTCTTGACCGTCCTAGTTTTTGAGGGTAATGGTTCTTGTTCGTTATTTTCATCTTGTTCCACAAAATCCATTGTTTCTTCGTCTGACATCTAATAAACAAAAGAATAAAAAAACAAATTAATTAACAGTAACCTTTGTATTAAGATTAGGGGTGGTAAAAAAAGCAAAAAAACAAATTAATTAACATGAATATGCTAACGGACATCAACTAAACAAACTTATAACCAATGCTTAAAGAAAAGTCATATTCCAATTGAATAAAAAAATGTACAAACAGATGCCATACACTGTTTTTGTCCCGATCTTCAATCTTTTCTGAACATACCTAAAGTTACCAAACAGTAACACTACCTAAAGTTAAGCATTACCAAACACTATTTAAAGTTAAGTACCACGTACTACGTGAAAGTAGAGAACATAATGCTAAAAAAACTTGTTAGCAGATGAAGTTTACTGAAATTGTTCTGCTCATAAATAATAGCCTTAGTGCCTTGCCATAAGTATTAGTCAACACTAGTAAGCAAGAGAATTTCAACAATCTATTTAAGACAGATGAACATCATAATATATATCCAAGTATTTGCTTTTAATAACCTTGTTCCCACAACAATATATCATAACGACTTAATTTCTAAATATAAGATGATCAAAATCAAAAAGCGAATTAATTAACAGTGACATTGTAAAATATAACTAATCTTTGTATTAAGATGATTAAAATCTCCAATATATTTGTTATTGTATACTCCAAATTTTCGAATAACAGTCCACAATAGGAGAATTTGATTATTTTGGTGTTATTTAATTAGTAATGGGGTTGGGAATTTGAGAAGGTGGTTTTTTGGTTTTCAAAATCCTATTATATAGTAATTTTTTTACTTCATAAATGGGCTTAAAAATCTACTTGTACTATTTCAAAAAACCTTTAAATGGTCCTACAAATCCATAATTTTTTATTTTTTTTAATAATTTCGGGTAATACGAGTTAAACCCGAAACCCGTAATTTTTAATACTCTAAACCCGAACCCTAATACTAATCGGGTCTTCTCGGGTCAACCCGAATGACCAGAAACACAAACAAAATCCGATTAAACCTGACCCTAAAATGATTGTTCGGATTTGGGTTGGATCGGATCGGTTTTTTTACCACCCTATACAAAAGGTTAATAAATAGAGTACAAGGAGCTATCATGGGCTTAATGTTGGACCCATATTATTTGTGACCCTCATTGATCATTTGTCCTTACTGATATGATGACTGACACTAACTGAAATCTGTGTCTAGTAAATATTCGATGGACGTAGTTACCTTAACGACACTATAGATTTCCCATTAGGTGATCGGAATTATGAGAGCTTAAATGTAAACACTTATTAAACACCATTGGACTAAATAATACACACTCCTAATTTGAGTGTGTATATAAGGGATATAATAAACCCTTAGAAGGGTTGGTCATTCTAATACCATCATCACTTTTATCCTAAAACACACACATAAGTGTGCTCTCTCATTTTTGGTTCTAACATAATCAAAATACCATCCTAATACGATCATCTTGTTTTGGGAATCAATGGCTAATCTATTCAACAACATCACAGGATCATCAGGAGGTATGTAAATAACATGAATCAATCCAATTTAATCCAACATGTGGTATCAGAGCCAATGGCTCGTGATTATCCATTGGTTCATGTTTATTTATTGCTTGGTCTATTGCTATTATTATTTTGCAAATTATCTAGCCGGCGATTTTGATTTCTGATGGAAAAATGGTGTTTTTTGAGACCTGCGGCGGCTGGACAGTAACCCTAATTTCGACGAACTTCGTCCGTGCGGATGAAGGCTCATAAGTACGAATGAGTTTCTTGATTCGTACGAACCTAACCTGTTCATTAGCACGAACCAAAGATTATCTCATGCGAACCTGATTTGTTCATACGTACGGATGAAGTCTCATACGTGCGAATGTGTTGCTTGATTCGTGCGAACCTGACTTGTTCATTAGCACGAACTAAGGATCATTTCGTGTGAACCTAATATGTTCATACGCACGAACCTGGACTTACATCCATACGAATCAATACTTATCCGTACGAATATAATCTCATCCGTACGGATGACTACAGACCCTAATTTGGTCGGTTTTTTAGAGTTTTACTGGTTGCCTTATTTGCCGTCTGACCCAAAATTAGTCGCCTAACTTGCCGACTGTATTATAAATCGTTTAGGTTTTGGGGCGCTGCCCCAAACCCCGCGAGGGCGGCCTCCCCTCGACCTCAGCCCCTTGACCCCGCAAGGGGGCGCAGCCCCCTTGACCCCTGCTTTACTGTCGTGGTAACTCTGTCACCTTATTTATATGTGACCTTATTATACTTATGCACTAATATTCATGTTTTCATCTTTTGTTGCCCAAAGGTCAAAGGTGATTCCTATGATTGCATTTTTTCCTTTAGCATAATAAACACGTAGGATATTAATTCTGCCCAAAGGTGATTTAATATACTTGTGTGCTTAAAAGGATTCTTTTATGCCTTAAAACACGATGTTCTATTTTGTTGCCCAAAGGTCAAAAGACAAACGTTGTGTTGCATAAACCTTATGCTCATAATTTTACTTAGATATTAGTTATTTCTGCCCAAAGGTGATGTAACATCTAAGTAGAGCCTTACTTTAGCTTATTAATTTGGTGTTTTAATAGGCTTACCTATCATTAGCTTCATTACTAATATGGTCTTAGTCTCAGGAACATTACTATTAGGTCTACTTATTTTAGACATTACTCTAGTTCTATTACCTTAAGGGACATTACTTAGTCTGCCTTATATAGCTAACTCTGTCACTATAAAATCTTCTAAGACTCGTATCATAAATCTAAATCCTCCTTATTCTCCACTACAGTACCAAACTTCGGCATTGAGGCACTTACTGGTGCTAATTTCACCTCTTGGAAGGATCAACTTTACTTAACTCTGGGAATGCTTGACATTGACTACGCTATTCGCCATGATGAAACCGCTGCTATTACTGCTGCGTCTACTGCGACTCAGAAAGTGGACTTTGAGAAGTGGGAAAGGGCGAATCGTCTGTCACTAATGATGGTCAAGAACTCAATTCATCCCAGCATCCGAGGAGCTATCACTAATAACGACAAAGTGAAGACTTACCTCACATCTGTTGAGGATCACTTTAAGGGATCGTCTAAGGCAACTGCCAGTAGTTTAATGCTACATATGCTAACTCTTAAATATGAAGGTTCTAATGGTGTCCGTGAACACATAATGAAGATGGTTGACATGTCTCATAAGCTTAAGAGTTTGGAAATGGAAGTCTCAGATAATTTTCTTGTGCATTTCATAATGACTTCCTTGCCTGCTCGGTTCGACACTTTCAAAGTGAATTATAATGCTATGAAAGATAAATGGTCGATAAGTGAACTGATTGCTATGTGCATTCAAGAGGAAGATCGTCTTAAGCACATTCAACCTGAAGCTGCTGTTCACCTTACTACCACTTCAAACTTCAAGAAAAGGAAAGGTAACTACAGTAATAAGACTGAAAATAAAGTCCAAAATCATGGTGCTGCTACCTCTGGCCCTAAATCCTCAACAGGCAATACTAACTGTAAATTCTGCCGCTCCAAAGGGCACGGACAGAAAGATTGCTCTAAATTCAAGGACTGGCTAGCTAAGAAAGGTAACATTCTTTACGTAGTATTTGATTCCTTTACTACTGATGTTCCATTTAATACATGGTGGGGTGACTCTGGTTCTATGGTCCATGTGACCAATTCCTTACAGGGATTCCTTACAATCCAGAAGCTACCAAAGGACCAAAGAAAACTTAGAGTTGGAAATGGTGATCTCTTAGATGTCGAAGCCATGGGGATTTTAAATTTACATATGAATACCGGAAAGTGTTTAGATTAATAGATACCTTATATGTACCGAGAATTACTCGGAACCTTGTATCTATATCTAGACTTGATCTTGAAGGTTATGTAATTACTCATGGTTGTGGCAGGATCACTTTTACTCTTAATAATGAATTGTTTGGTTGTGGTTTTTTGGATGATTTGCTGTATAAATTAGAACTGGATCATAATTTCTCACAGTCTTTGTTGTCTCTTAATATTGATGACATAACTAAAACAAAGACAAAATCACCTAAACAAGCAGAGAATTCCTCCACATTGTGGCATAAACGTCTCGGCCACATCTCACGAGATCGCATGACACGACTCGTAAAAGAAGGAATCTTACCCTCTCTTGATTTTAGTGATTTTGAAACATGTATTCAATGCCTCAAAGGCAAAATGGCTAAAGGGAATAAGAAAGGAGCCACCAGATGTTCCAACTTGTTGGAAATAATTCATACTGACATTAGTGGCCCCTATCCCGCATCAATAACAGGACATACATCATTTATTACATTCATTGACGATTATTCACGTTATATGCACCTTTATCTGATTAAAGAAAAATCTGAATCCTTACAAACTTTTGTCGATTATAAAACTTTGGTTGAAAACCAACTTGATCATAAGATAAAAGTTGTCCGATCAGATAGGGGAGGTGAGTATTACGGTAAACATACTGATATTGGTCAAGCTCCTGGTCCCTTCTATAATTTTTGCAAGGAACAGGGCATAATTAACCAATACACCATGCCAGGTTCTCCTCAACAGAATGGTGTTGCTGAAAGGAGAAACCGAACTTTAATGGACATGGTGAGAAGTATGCTCGCCAACACTAACCTACCCCAATTTCTTTGGACTGAGGCCTTAAAAACAGCTGTTCATATACTCAATAGGGTTCCATCAAAATCTGTCCCTAAAACTCCTTATGAGATCTGGACAGGTAGGAAACCGAGTCTAAAATATATGAAAGTATGGGGCTGTCCTGCCGAAGCAAAAGTCTATAACCCTAACTTAAAGAAACTGGATCCTAAAACCCTTACATGTTTCTTTATTGGTTATCCCGAGAACTCAAAAGGTTATCGGTTTTACTGTCCTTCTCACTCTACCCGCATCATAGATACGCAACATGCCACTTTCCTCGAAATTCAGAGATCAGTGGGAGCACGACAAATCCTGATTTAGATTTGCAAGAAGTACAAGAAGCGGGGGGAAACCACTCGTCGGTTATTATGATTCCTCCGATAACTCCTCTTGTACCCAACGCTGCTCCCGTTACGCCTGGATCTCCTAATGAACCGGTTGAACCTCCCATGCCTCCTAATCTAAACGCCGAAGAACCCGTAATTCAGCTCAGGAGATCATCAAGGGCTCGCAGAAACACAAATTTTGATGATTTCGAAACTTATCTGGCTGAAGTCGAAAACATTAGGAAACTGACTGATCCAACCTCTTACCGAGAAGCTATTAATAGTGATCAGGCCACTCATTGGATTGAAGCCATGATTGAAGAGCTCAAATCCATGGAGCGTAATGGCGTTTGGGTATTGGTTCCTCTTACTAAAGGATCCAAAGTAATTGGTTGTAAATGGGTCTTCAAAAGGCTTTACTCAAAAGGAAGGAATTGATTATCAAGAGACCTTTTCCCCTGTCTCTCGTAAAGATTCCCTAAGGATCGTCATGGCACTCGTAGCTCATTATGATTTAGAGTTACATCAGATGGATGTCAAGACCGCTTTCCTAAATGGTGACTTGCAAGAAGACGTATACATGCAGCAACCTGAAGGATTTATTCCAGAAGGTAAAGAGCACATGGTCTGCAAGTTGAATAAATCGATATATGGGTTGAAACAAGCATCACGACAATGGTACCTTAAATTTGATGAAGTCGTGAAATCTGATGGCTTCCTAAAGAATCAAGTGGATCAATGCACCTATCTCAAGATCAGTGGGAGTAACTTTATTATCCTTGTTTTGTATGTGGATGATATTCTGCTTGCAAGTAACAGCTTGGATCTGCTACATGAGTCGAAGCGAATGCTTTCGCATAATTTCGACATGAAAGATCTCGGTGATGCCTCTTATGTTTTAGGTATCGAAATAAATCGAGACAGACGTAATGGTGTTCTAGGTCTTTCCCAAAGGGCTTATATTGACCGTATTCTAGAACGCTATAACATGCAGCACTGCACACCCACTGTGGCTCCGGTAGTTAAAGGGGACGTATTTGGACCTCATCAAACTCCGAGCACTGAAACTGAGAAGGTTGAAATGAGGATGATACCTTACTCATCTGTAGTTGGGAGCATTATGTACGCTCAGGTCTGTACTCGACCAGATATCGCTTACATCGCTGGTATGCTGGGGCGTTACTTATCTAACCCCGGATTAGCACACTGGAAAGCGGCTAAAAAGGTTCTACGATATCTGAAAGGGACCAAAGACTACAAATTAACTTATAGAATAAGTGACAACTTGGAAGTAGTAGGTTATTCTGACTCTGACTTTGCTAAAAGCAAAGAAGACCATAAATCTACTTCTGGGTATATTTTCATGTTAGCTGGCGGACCAATCTCTTGGCGGAGTCATAAACAGAAACTGACCACGACGTCTACTATGATGGCTGAATATGTTGCCGTTTATAATGCAACCTGTCATGGGATGTTGTTAAGGAACCTGATCAGTGGACTCAAACTCGTCAACTCAATCTCTAGACCATTGAAGCTTTACTGTGATAACTCAGCTGCTGTAACTTTCTTGAACAGTAACAGTTCGACTGGCGCTGGGCTGTATCTCGACACAAAGTATCTGTTTGTACGCGAACGGGTTGAGGAAAATGTTCTTTGTGTTGAGTACATAAGTACACATGACATGCTAGCGGATCCGATGACCAAAGGTCTTCCTCCTAATATATTCGTAGGACACGTGTCGAATATGGGGCTTACAAAAGACTTAATTTAATAGCATGTTGTACTTATTGGTCATTATTATTTATTAATGAAAAATTTTCCTCCTTATTCAGATTTTGTTTGTCTATTATTTACACCTTATGCGCATAACTGTGTTGGACATTATTATAACAAAATTTGTCTTAGTTGGTCTATCATTGCTTATTCAGTTTTGAATTTGAGTCATAGTTTGACTAGTGGGGGTCCTGAGTAGATGTTCTTCTCTACGACTGTACTTATCAACTATGATTTCGGTTTGAAACAAAATGAGTATTATCTCGTACGGACTTATTAATACTCATAGATAAATGATCTACTCGGTCAAGTGGGAGAATGTTGGACCCATATTATTTGTGACCCTCATTGATCATTTGTCCTTACTGATATGATGACTGATACTAACTGAAATTTGTGTCTAGTAAATATTCGATGGACGTATTTACCTTAACGACACTATAGATTTCCCATTAGGTGATCGGAATTATGAGAGCTTAAATGTAAACACTTATTAAACACCATTGGACTAAATAATACACACTCCTAATTTGAGTGTGTATATAAGGGATATAATAAACCCTTAGAAGGGTTGGTCATTCTAATACCATCATCCATTTTATCCTAAAACACACACATAAGTGTGCTCTCTCATTTTTGGTTCTAACATAATCAAAATATCATCCTAATACGATCATCTTGTTTTGGGAATCAATGGCTAATCTATTCAACAACACCACAGGATCATCAGAAGGTATATAAATAACATGAATCAATCTAATTTAATCCAACACTTAATACAAGGCATGTGCTAACAATTTTAGGCTAAATATAATATACTAACATTACACTTATTTTATTTAGAATATTTTTTATTTTAACATATTTTTAGAACGGAGAAAGTAAGTAATTCATATATCGTCATAATTGAAGCCCTTAATCCATGATGAGTGGTTCCCCCTTTGAAAATCTACGCTTCCTAAACGGCTGCTACTCCACGTACCGCGTCTGCATGCACATGTCCTTTCACGTGCATGGTTCATCCCCTTTTACACGTCTCCTCTAAGTCTTTATCTTCTTGTATATATTCAACTCATAAACCTCTCTCACACACACACACACTTTATATGATCTTAATTATTAACCAAAAAAAGAAACATGACCGGTGTACTATTCCGAACCGGTTCTGGACCGCTTCACACCTCACTATACCCCGGTTCACCTAAACTCACCATTCCAATCCGTCACGAATCGTTTTCTCCGGAAACTAATTGTAGGAGAATTACTAGAGCTATATCTAACCTGAGAGCAATTACTAGATTCGGATCGATCAGTTCCGGATCACAAACATTTAAGGAAATGTTACCGGAGTTGGAGGAAGAATCGTTTTCGCTGTTTCCTGGTGTTGGTAATGGTAGTGGAAGAAATCGCGATGGTTTTGGTTACGGAGGAAGTAACAATAACGATAACGATAACGATAATGATCAGAACAAGATTGGCGCATATTATAAGAAAATGTTGAAGTTAAACCCTAATGATCCTCTTCTTCTTAGAAACTATGGCAAGTTTTTGCATGAGGTATATGTTTCTTGTAATATATTTACTTTTGTTAGATTAGTATTTAAATGATATTTGTATTAGCTTAATGTTTGAAGTACTACAATTACTTTTTTTTTTTACTTCAACTTTTTTCTTAGTTTCTATACTATGATTTCAACATTATACATAAGTATGTATACAATTTGATCGATTTTTACGTCTCTAGTTTTTATACAAGAAAACATATGAGGTTTTCGCTGTTTAGATTACACGGAAAGGCGATTCTTGTGTCACTTTTATCAAAGGAGTAAATTTTTCCTCACCGTTTTTTAATCCGCCACACCCAAGATGTTATCTAATTAATTAAGGAGTTATAAATATGTGACCTTATGTGAGAATATAATGATGTCTTACGGCTAGTCCAACTTGATAGGGTAAATTTTTTAAAATGTTTCTTTAGTTTTGTTCATATGCTGTAAATGGTAAGTTTAGGTGGAAGGAGATGTTGTGAAAGCGGAAGAGAATTACGGAAGAGCGATACTCGCAAGTCCGGGAGATGGTGAGCTTCTTTCATTATACGGGAAACTAATTTGGGATACACAACGAGATGGAGAACGAGCTCAATCTTACTTTGATCAAGCGGTTATTGCATCTCCTGATGACTGGTATGTTAAATAATTATCATAAATTAATCGATCTGATTCGATCAATTAATTATGTAATTGGCTAATTAAGTCTAATATGGGCAGTATGGTGATGGGATCATATGCACAATTCTTGTGGGAAGCCGAAGAAGAAGAAGATGAAGATGAAACTAAGGTCACGGTTTCTGTAACTCAATCAATGATTGCAACGTTCTAGGTTTGGATCGATCTCATTTTCGGATCTCTCTAAATATCAATCAGTAGCTTAGATTGATGAGAAGTTGCTAAGTATGATGTTTAACTTTGTGAAGCTAATTTCGTAGATTAATGAATTAAATACCGATAAAAATTCGGAATGATCATCTAATTATCTAGCTGATAGCTTATGTAAGTTGTTAATTCCGAGTAAATAATTAATTAATGGGAATGAATAATCTAGGAAAAGGAGAGATCTGAAAATGTTTTCTACGTTTTAAGTATACTTTGTTTTGAACAGACACGTTATAAAGGTTGTGCCCAATCGTTTAAATAAAAATGTTAACTCTCCCACCCATAATTTTCTTGAGACAAAAAAACATAATTATTGTCTTTATCCCATTTTAATCTAATGGCTAAAATTAAAACCAAAACCCATTTTTCTTTTATTTTTTTAAATTAATTTATCTCACAAACCGTTGATAATTAGACGAAACAAAATACACCGTTGCGATCGTCTCGTTTTTATCTTTAATTAGAGCAGTGGTGTTATATACTTTTGATGACTTTTTTTTTTCTTTATGGGTATTGAAATTATAACGATAATATCATATATGATATGTACATCATTACGTAAAATTGAATAAAAGAGAATTACTATAAAATGTATAAACTACCTAAATCTAGAAAAAAAATCGAAATTTAACTAGTTTTATTTTTTCTCGTTTTTTGACATAAAATGTGATATACTAAAATCACATATGATACTACTATATCATATGTGATAATACTGTAAATCATATATGATATGAATATAAATCATATGTGATATATATTAAAATCGCATATGATAATATTATATCATATGCGATATTACTGTAAATCATATATGATATGAATATAAACCATAGTGATATATACTAAAATCACATATGATAATACTATATCATATGTGATATTAGTGTAAATCATACATGATAATACAATATCATATATGATATTACTGTAAATCATATATGATATAAATATAAATCATATATGATATTATGTATGCAAAAATTTTAAAACTTAAAAGACAATAACACACATGATTTTAACTCTAAATTTGAATTTTAATACACAACAATTTTATACAATGTATAACCTATATAGACCCAGAAAAAAGTTCGAATTTTGACGACTTTTATTTTTTCGTTTATGGCCAAATGTTGAAATTCGTAAGACAATATCACATATGATTTGAACACTAAATACGAGTTTCGAAACATAGATTTGTTATATTACATACATTCAACTTAAATCAAAAAGAAAAACAAAAAAATAATATGTCAAACTACTGATATCACATATGATAAAACAGTGATTTGTAATATAAAATTTCAAAACTCGTAAAAAAAACCCGAAAATAAATTTCGTCAAAAGTATATCGAGTGGGTACTCTATACAAAGGTAATTTAATGCTCGTTACAATGGTATAATTTATTCGTTTAATACATTTACAGTTTTTGAAATATTTAATTTTTAAACAAAATTATATTTTAAGTGGATTTTTAAAATTGAGTGTTATGATTGAGTCTTTTGGACTTAAATTTTTTTATGGTCTTTCTTGATGTCAACACATTATTATGTTTTGTTGTTTTTAGTAAATGGTTGGATGTGGGTATGTGTTAAATATTAAATATAATAATTATTTTTTCTCTAATTTTTTTTTCTTTATAAATGATATATGAATGAGCTTTCATAAACTAATTATACGTCAGTAAAAATTCTGTTATATTATTTGTAAAAAAGTAATAGTCAAATACAGATAATACATAGTCTAAAAATTATATACATAAACAGAAAATAAATTATCATCTTTTTATGCACTTGATCCTAAATTTTATATATGTTGAACTTAAATATTTATTAATTGTAATAAACAATAGAGTTAATTACATAATTGGTCCCTGTGTTTGTCGCAAAACAACGGGTCCAGTCCCTGGGTCGCAATTCCTTCGGACCCAGTCCCTGGACCCTATCTTTGGTTGCACGTTTGGTCCCTGCGTCTAACGACTGTTAATTTTTAACGTTAAATGGTGTCACATGCCAAACATGTGATGGGTAAATTAGTAATTTTACCTCATATCTGAATCTCAATCTGACTCTCAATCTGAAATTACCTCATATCTGAATCTCAATCTGAATCTCAATCTGAAATTACCTCATATCAGAAATTACCTCATATCTGAATCTCAATCTGAAACTAATCACCACTTTCAATGGCCGCCAATTCACCCCAATCCCAAACCCTAACCCTAACCCTAACCCTAAACGTCGAATTCACCGATTACACCGCCGTCGTCGATCAAAATATCCAAGCTGAGCTCCGAAGAACCTCAGAAAGCCTCGCCGGAGACTGACGAAGTGTCGCCGTTGAGTATTGTGAGGTCTATGGTGGCGGTTTGTTTGTTGGAAAGGATTCCGTTTACTGAAATTGATTCTGTTAATGTTTTGAGTAAATTGGAGAGTGAGGGGTTTCAATCGGTTACGGTTTCGGAGAAAGCCGCGTTACGGGAGGTTAATGGAGGTGTGGAGCCGATTGTGGCGGTGGAGATGGCTTTGCGGTTGAGGTGGTGGTGGGAGCCACCGTCTGCCGTTGTCAGATGTGGTGAGTGAGTTGCTTCGTGATTTGATTCAACCGAAGAAACTATTTGGAGAGCAGTCGATTCCTGCTAAGAAGCCTTTGAAACCCGGGAGGGTGATTGCAAGCCGTTATAATCAGGCAACTACTGAGAATTCGTTGGTGAAAAAGAGAGTCAAGAAGAAATGGGAAATTCCAAGTGAGGTTAAAAGATTGGATTTTGATGAGAATGAGGTTTGTGTGCGTCCAGTTGATGTTGTGGTGTTACCTAAGATTAGAGGTTTGTAGCATTTTGATATTTGGAAAGTTTCATGTTTTTTGGTAGAAAAGAAAGGTGAAGAAAGATGAAGAAGAAGATGGAGCAAGGTAAAGGGGAAAAGAAAAGGAAAATTACCTTATTACCCATCACGTGCCAGACATGTGATGTATTTAACGGGATTTTTTAACGATTGTTAGTGGGAGGGACCAAACGTGCAACCAAAGATAGGGTCCAGGGACTGGGTCCGAAGGAATTGCGACCCAGGGACTGGACCCGTTGTTTTGGAACAAACACAGGGACCAATTATGTAATTAACTCTAAACAATATGAACATGATCCTTAAAGAACTCAATATACATGCACCTAAAGAAAATTGAACGTGATATGTCACTAAGACATGGCTTGGGATTATAAAAAGCATGCGTTTGTATCTTCTTAGTATATTAATTAGTAAGGTTACTTTTTGATCATCATATTTTTAATAATGACAAAATAAGATTATTAATAACATAATAATAACTATCAACAAACAAAATCTTTAACTATAGATCATTTTTCTGATAATAAATTATGTTTATTCAACAACATAGATGGCCGTAAACTCAACCACTCTCCGTGTTATAATTTTCTAACTTATGCAACATGATTTATGCAATTAGGTTGTTTTTTATTTTTTTAATTTTTCCTCCCTATATAGCCCACTACTAACATCTCCTCCTTGGAATTAAATGTGGTGTTTATATTTTTGGTCATCCCATGTTGAGTTTGGGTATTTTCAATGAATCGGGATAATTGATATGTGGCTCTTCTTGGTTCATACTCTCTGTTTTCTGTTTTGAGTCTGACCCAAAAGTACATAGAAACAATTAATGCATATGTGCGCTATATGACAAACCATGTATGCACAATAATGTTCGTAAATTGTAAGCTACAAACAAAATATTTCCCAGGGAAGTATTCAATTTAACAACTATACTCTATTAAAATAAAATTATTCCACTACATAAAAAAATGGTTAATTAAGTTGAGGTCTCAAAAGATAAATATTATATTGGTCAAAACAAGTAATGTTTATAAACCTCATACCCACGAGTAGAAATGTAAATAAAATCAAACGTTTAATGAACTATTGTTCATAATTATTCGTACAAAAGGTTTTTTCCTTTAGTGAACGTGTCACAACTTCCTTCTATTATTATTCGGCAGCAGTTCATTTATGTTTGTTTATTTAACAAGAAAGTTTGTCCATTTAAATAAACGAACGAACATGAACATAAGTCTCGTTAGTTCATTAATGTTCGTGAACTTCGTTATATCCGTTCTTTTATATATGTTCGTTTGTATATGTTTGTCTCTGTCCGATTATGTTTATCCGTTTATGTAATTATCACTTATATATAATAACTTTATAAATGTATTTAATTATTCTTTATTATCTAAATTTAAATAAGAAGTGCTAACTTATTGAACGCTAATATCTAATCCTAAAGTTCACAACCCCTATACTTCAAGTCTCTTCCTTTCCAGCAATCAACCGCTTTTCTTCATCTGATCTTCAAGCTTTTATAGGTAATCAAAACAACCACTTAACCACTTAGCTATTGCCCAAAATTATAAGCCGTTTGTAGAGGTCAAGGTCAATTGAATTTAAACTTTATGAATGGAAACTCATATTCGTCACCTATGATGCAAAATTGGAAGTTTGCCAATACTAGGATGAGAGGTTATTTCTCAAATGTTTATGGCTCATGAGTTGCCTTTTAATTTTTTTCGAGTATGAGCTATTTAATGTAGTGATGAAGGAAGCTAATATGGGTTTAACAAGTGTGCTTCAATTAGACAAGAGTGTATTTCTAGTTATGAAATTGGTAAAAAAAGAATTCAAAAGTTGTTCAATACAGTGAACCGTGTAAGCATCACAACTGATATGGGGACATCAAATCAAAATATTCATTACATGGTGGTGACTTGCCCCTTTGTAGACTCGGATTTCAAGCTTCATAAACTTGTCAGGATCAAATACGTTTGTATAAACATAAACCTTGTCTTCGTTAGATCGTGATCTATTAAAGAAGTTCACCAGCGGATATGAACACTTTGATATTAACAAGTTATTCAATCAAACAATATTGTTAAAGTAAAACAATGATGAACAATAAGTTTGTCGAATTCTAAGCCTCAATTGTATTAATGATGATTATCAATTACAACGTGTTTCGTTATCAATTACAAGGATCTATATATAGACCTTGAGGTTAAACCTATCTAGAAAATAGGAAACTACATCTATCAATCATAGAAATACAATCTAACTACAATTGTAATTCTATTCTAAACTTGCATGACAAGTGTTGCAGTATTAACAGCTCCGCAGTAATGATGTTGAACAACAACAATAATGAAAAGCAGTAGTAACAATATCTTCCGTATTAACTTCAGTAGTAACTTGTCTTCCGTAGTAACTGTATGTCTTCGGCATTAATCATCTTCAGTCCGCATTAATGAACATACATTACTAGCAGTAGCTAGAAGCAGTATTAATGAAACAAAAACTATTTTAACTAAGTTCTAATCCCAACAATCTCCCCCTAACTTGAACTTTTATAATCATTGGAAGTACAAGTTTTCTTACATCAGTTTTAACTACTTTCATTACAAAACATTATCATTTATCATCTAAATTCTTCTTCTTCTCTGCTGCTTCCTTTGCTATTTCTTCATTGAGTTGCATCATGATACTCCAAACTAACTCATGTGCCATTCTGGAAGCCATAAGTCCATACAATCTAACTTTGATCAGCTCTTTCAAAGTTCTCAACCCATGTGCATACTTCTTATCAACTAGATAGAACTCCATTGCACCCTATGTTCTAACTATAGAATAAGTACCACTTCTTTCATAGATATACCATTTAATCACTGGGTTGTTTGGCCCTCCTTTCTTGAAAGCAGGATTGATCTTCTCAGTATCTGGATCAAACATGCCATTTAGCCAATCCATAGCCATGTCTTTTCCTGAGATTTGACCTCTAAACTTTGAATACTTGATCTTTCCAATGTCATAGATACGCTCTAGATCAGACCTTAAGAAATCTCTAACTATCCTGTGAAAGGCTGGAACAATAGTCTTGGACTTGTCTTGCCTGGTTACCACATACTCAGTTTTGTTTGGCCTACCAATATACTCCCAATCAATGATCTGAGGAAGCTCAACAGCTAGTGGTGCTATCCTAAGTCCTTCTTCATGTACAATCAAGGCTGAACAGTCATCTTGTGATATTTCTATATCATCATCTTTTTCTTCAATAGTAACTGGTTCCTTCTTGACTTGAACCGTTGGCAAACTAGGACTTCCTTGAGCAGTAGTTGAAGTAGGAATGTCTTCTCTTCTTTGTTTCTTTTGAAGAACTCTTGTTGACATTGATTTCTTCCTCTTCAGTTGCTTAGGAGGATTTGGCTTAACTGGAGCAAATGGGTTGTGAATCTCCCTTCCTTCAGCATCAAACATGAGTCTGCCTGTTTCATGTGCTCTCTTCAAAGACCTCTCCAACTCATACTGCTTTTTATTTTCTTGTTTAGTGAGTTGAATCTTTCTCTGAGAGTCTCTTTTTCTTTCTTTCTCCACTAAGGCAAGCAAGTTCCCCATCTTCATTGGCACCAATGATTTTCCATTGTAGTCTTTGGTCTTTAAGTATGAGATGAACTTCTGTCTATATTCAATAAGCTTGTCTTGAGTGGATTGCTTCTTTAGAACTTTTCTTTTCTTCTCCCTTTCAGCTTGGGCTAACTCAGCCATCTCCTTCTCTAGCTCAGCTTTTAATGCTAGCTCTTCTTCTCTTAACTTCTGGATCTTTTCCATTTCTTGAATTTGAAGCTTGGTATGTATATCCACAATAGTAGCTGGATCATCTCCCACATCCAAGTCTTCAGCAACAAATTGAAAAGCAGCAAAGTCAGCTAGCTTCTCCTCTCTTTCATTCTTTTTCTTTAGCTTCTCTTTCTCACTTAGATCAACAACTATTTTCTTTCCCTTATCCTTCTCAGCTGGCTCAATTTCTGCCAGAGGTTTGGGAATGTATGATCTATGAGAGGGATAATTGGTCTTATACCTGCTGGTCTTGAAGGCTCTTCTATAAAATCTACTCCTTCTACCAATTTGGTGTTGTCAGGTGCTACATGTATAACCAATGCTTTTTGTTTGGGCAGTGAGGCTTGTTCAATCTTTATTTCTTCAAGAATTTTGCTTCTTTCAAGCTTTAAGAGTTCTGCAGCAACAACTTCTTCATCAACAGTTGAAATTGATGTAGCAGTAGTAACTGTTGTAACAGTTGTTGCTTCAGAAAAGATTGCCTTTGGAGCTTCACCCATTGGAATTGATACTGTTGGTGGAGGAATTGATATTGTTGGAGGAGTTTCAGTAGAAACTTGAAGATCAGTATTAATAGAACTGGCAGTATGAACTTTAACTCCTTCAGTAGAAACAGCTTGTGTGACAGGAGCAATAGTAATTATATCTTCAGTAGTAATTGGAGGGGCAGTAGTAACAAACTCTGCAGCAGAAATTAGGACTTCATCAATTGTTGCAGTAGTAAGTACTTCTTCTTGATTTTCAATGTCAATTTCTATCTCCTTCTCCCCCTCAACTCTGTGCTCCTCTTTTTCAGCTTCTTCATCAATCACCATCTTCTCACCTTCCATTTCTTGATGTGATGATGTAGCAGTTATCACAGTGTCATCACTTCTTCTCCCCCCCCCCCCCCCCTTAGGTTCATCACTCTCTTTAGATGATAAAATATCTTCAATAACTATCTCCCCCTTTTTGTCAGCTGGAGGAGTGTCATCTGAAGAAGATGAGCTTGAAGACTTTGGTGATGTGCCAGTGCTTCTTGTAGATGGGTTCTTGTGGAACAGTTGAGCTGTAAGGATGGCTTGTTGATTTACCAGCTGCTGCACTAACTGTGTTAAAGTGGCAAGTTCCTCCCCTTGTTTGTCCACTTTAACAATGACATGTTGGTACAGTTCCATCAATTCAAAGTTTAAGTATTTCTATCCTCACTCCTTTCCTATTGAGTACCAACAGGTGGTGGATCATAGAATGTAGAGGGACCCTCTTGCCCTGCAGAAGCATGTCCCTCCTCCATGGTTTCTTGGCACCTGGGACCACCTTCCAAAGATGCCACAAAAGCAGCATCAAAAGATAGTGTTGCCTTGGATTGGGCCTTAGTGATGTTCACACTGTCCTGGGCTTCACTATGAGAAGTAAGTATTCCAGTAGTGTGAGCCCTTTCCAAATGGTCTCCCCCTCCTTATGGACCACCTCAGGGAGCACTGGGGACTGCTCAATGGTTTCCCTTTGTCTGAATTTAGAGAGTGGGGAAGTTTTAGACTGAAGAGGCTTTGGAACCCTCTTAGTCTTTCTAGTAAATGTAGCAACAATGGGTGGTGGTGAGTGAGGTGTAGAAACAGATGGTGGAGTCACAATAGTGGTGACTGGTGCAGTTAAAACTGGAGAAGAACTCTCGGTAGTAACTGGAGGAACACTTGCAGTATTAACTGTAGTTGTAACTTCTGGGATTATCACTTCAGTACTTGCAGTAGAAACTGCAGAGGTACTAACAGTATTAACAGAATCAGATGGGGGTTGAAACAGAAGTGAAGTCACTTGTCTCTCATCTGTTGCAGAACTTGTTCCCACCATCATTGTAGAGAACAATGGTGTAAGATTGGCAGAAAAACCTTTATTAACACTTCTCATGTTTGCAAAAAACCTTTTTGGTATGAGCATGGGCAGAAAAAAACGTTTTGAGATCTAGTTAGATCTCTGAGTTCACAATTAAAGATGTTCTGTAGAAACCTTGGATACATTAAAAATTTATATTTGGGATTTGCCAAGTTCCACAGCATTCCATCAAAAATAAGGTTTGAAAAATTATATGTTTGGTTTGTGGCCAAACATACCATGGTAGTTGCCAAAGAAGAACCCGTTCGTTTTTGAGAAAGACATTGTTGCAAAGGTATGCAAAAAGTACTTCCATTGGGGGACAATTTAGCTTTTAGAAAAGTTGAAGTGTTTAGGTCCCCCTCATACCCCATTAATCTGACATTTTCAAAAATTGTTTCGCTTGGTAGATCACCTATACCTGCCTCATCTTGTAAGTGATGATGAGTACGGATTGTATCCTCTGAAACAATGATTTCTTTGCCATCTATTGTGGCCTTGATCACAGGTACTTATCCCATAGAAGCTACCATTGCAGTATCCCAAAAAGCTGTAATATGATCTACATGTAACTTCGGGCTAACTGTTAGAGCGAATTTATTGTGTGACTACTTCAAGAAATCGATAATGGGATAAAAATCCTCGTTTTCTTTGTTCTTTATGAAACATGCTACCATGTTACGGGTTTCGTAAAACTAGAGATCAACCATTGTTAGAGAATTGAAAGAATTTAATCAAACATTGAAGAAAACTTAGATTTTGACGGTAACTTTTTATCAATTAGGGTTCTTGAGAAGAAAAAGGTAATTAAATAAAAGATTAACTTGGACCCTATTTATACTGAGAAGATTATACAACTTGGCGAGTTGGATTAGACGCGGGTTATGATTAAAAGTACGGTGCAATTGTATGTTGCCACGTGTCAAAAGTTGTTGAACCCGCTCCGAAGATTTAAAATTGAGGTCCAATCACAAAGCACCACGTGTTAAAAGTTAGTTACAAGTTGAGAATTGACTTCTCAACGCAGTATTAACAGAGTAATCTTATTAATTAAGAAAACTCTGCAGTACTAATCGTTGCAGTATTAACAGATAATGACCGTAGTAATTAAGTTAATGACAGATAGAAATGACGACAGTATTAACTGGTCTGGCAGTAGTAATAGATATCACTCTCTAGTATTAACCAGAAGTCCGTATTAATGAATTACTAGCAGTATTAACTATTCCTGCAGCATTAACAAAACTATGGGCAGTAGTAGTTAAACCTTCCCGTAGTAATAAAAATTTTGTAGTACTAATAAAACTTTAGTCAAAATCTATTGCTACTGTTAATTTTGCAGTAGTAACATAGAGCAATACTAAAAAGTAAGGCACTTGATTATGTTTAAGGTTACTACTGCATTTCTCGAAGGGACTATACATGAGATAATTAAGAGATATTTTAGATAAGTTAATCCATGTTGATCATGCCAATACTGGTAATCAAGAATGTAAATCTTCCACATCAAAAGCTTTTGTGAGAAGATCAGCAAGCTGATTATCAGTATGAACTTTCTCAACATGTATCAACTTCTTTCGTTGCAGTCTATTATGAAGTGATAGCGTATCTCTATGTGCTTGTCTTGGAGTGCTTCACCGGATTGTTGATTATGCTGATTGTGCTCTGGTTGTCTTGAAGATGGAGTGTTCATGAATGAGTATCCATAATCCATCATTTGATTTTGAATCCACAACACGTGAGCACAGCAACTTGCTACAACAATAACCTTTGTTGAAGAAGTAGAAACCGTTGTTTGCTTCTTGCACTGCCAAGATACTAGCTTGAGCCTCTGAATTGACATCCTCCTGTTGTTGATTTCCTGTCTAAATTTTCACCGCCATAATCACTGTCACTATAGCTAATTAAATCAAAGGGTGAATCTTTAGGATACCATGGGCCTAAGGTAGGCTTTGCCTTCAAGTAACGAAATATTCTCTTGACTGCAATGAGATTGATGACATCTTGGTCTGGT
>CAJVGC010000592.1:7188482-7242149 GCA_910822075.1 Senecio squalidus
CTACTCCTTCTACCAATTTGGTGTTGTCAGGTGCTACATGTATAACCAATGCTTTTGTTGTGGGCAGTGAGGCTTGTTCAATCTTTATTTCTTCAAGAATTTTGCTTCTTTCAAGCTTTAGAGTTCTGCACAACAACTTCTCATCAACAGGAAATTGATGTAGCAGTAGTAACTGTTGTAACAGTTGTTGCTTCAGAAAAGATTGCCTTTGGAGCTTCACCCATTGGAATTGATACTGTTGGTGGAGGAATTGATATTGTTGGAGGAGTTTCAGTAGAAACTTGAAGATCAGTATTAATAGAACTGGCAGTATGAACTTGATCTTCAGTATTAACTCCTTCAGTAGAAACAGCTTGTGTGACAGGAGCAATAGTAATTATATCTTCAGTAGTAATTGGAGGGGCAGTAGTAACAAACTCTGCAGCAGAAATTAGGACTTCATCAATTGTTGCAGTAGAGTATGTACTTCTTCTTGATTTTCAATGTCAATTTCTATCTCCTTCTCCCCCTCAACTCTGTGCTCCTCTTTTTCAAGCTTCTTCATCAATCACCATCTTCTCTCACTTCCATTTCTTGTATGTGATGATGTAGCAAGTTATCACAGTCATCACTTCTTCTTCCCCCCCCCCCCCCCCTTAGGTTCATCACTAGATGATAAAATATCTTCAATAACTATCTCCCCCTTTTTGTCAGCTGGAGGAGTGTCATCTGAAGAAGATGAGCTTGAAGACTTTGGTGATGTGCCAGTGCTTCTTGTAGATGGGTTCTTGTGGAACAGTTGAGCTGTAAGGATGGCTTGTTGATTTACCAGCTGCTGCACTAACTGTGTTAAAGTGGCAAGTTCCTCCCCTTGTTTGTCCACTTTAACAATGACATGTTGGTACAGTTCCATCAATTCAAAGTTTAAGTATTTCTATCCTCACTCCTTTCCTATTGAGTACCAACAGGTGGTGGATCATAGAATGTAGAGGGACCCTCTTGCCCTGCAGAAGCATGTCCCTCCTCCATGGTTTCTTGGCACCTGGGAACCACCTTCCAAGATGCCACAAAAGCAGCATCAAAGATAGTGTTGCCTTGGATTGGGCCTTAGTGATGTTCACACTGTCCTGGGCTGCACTATGAGAAGTAAGTATTCCAGTAGTGGTGTGGTCCTCCCCCCTCCTTATGGACCACCTCAGGGAGCACTGGGGACTGGCTCAATGGTTTCCCTTTGTCTGAATTTAGAGTGGGAAGTTTTAGACTGAAGAGGCTTTGGAACCCTCTTAGTCTTTCTAGTAAATGTAGCAACAATGGGTGGTGGTGTGTGAGGTGTAGAAACAGATGGTGGAGTCACAATAGTGGTGACTGGTGCAGTTAAAACTGGAGAAGAACTCTCGGTAGTAACTGGAGGAACACTTGCAGTATTAACTGTAGTTGTAACTTCTGGGATTATCACTTCAGTACTTGCAGTAGAAACTGCAGAGGTACTAACAGTATTAACAGAATCAGATGGGGGTTGAAACAGAAGTGAAGTCACTTGTCTCTCATCTGTTGCAGAACTTGTTCCCACCATCATTGTAGAGAACAATGGTGTAAGATTGGCAGAAAAACCTTTATTAACACTTCTCATGTTTGCAAAAACCTTTTTGGTATGAGCATGGGCAGAAAAAACGTTTTGAGATCTAGTTAGATCTCTGAGTTCACAATTAAAGATGTTCTGTAGAAACCTTGGATACATTAAAAATTTATATTTGGGATTTGCCAAGTTCCACAGCATTCCATCAAAAATAAGGTTTGAAAAATTATATGTTTGGTTTGTGGCCAAACATACCATGGTAGTTGCCAAAGAAGAACTACCCTCATTCCAACCCGTTCGTTTTTGAGAAAGACATTGTTGCAAAGTATGCAAAAAGTACTTCCATTGGGGGGACAATTTAGCTTTTAGAAAAGTTGAAGTGTTTAGGTCCCCCTCATACCCCATTAATCTGACATTTTCAAAAATTGTTTCGCTTGGTAGATCACCTATACCTGCCTCATCTTGTAAGTGATGATGAGTACGGATTGTATCCTCTGAAACAATGATTTCTTTGCCATCTATTGTGGCCTTGATCACAGGTACTTATCCCATAGAAGCTACCATTGCAGTATCCCAAAAAGCTGTAATATGATCTACATGTAACTTCGGGCTAACTGTTAGAGCGAATTTATTGTGTGACTACTTCAAGAAATCGATAATGGGATAAAAATCCTCGTTTTCTTTGTTCTTTATGAAACATGCTACCATGTTACGGGTTTCGTAAAACTAGAGATCAACCATTGTTAGAGAATTGAAAGAATTTAATCAAACATTGAAGAAAACTTAGATTTTGTACTTGTAACGGTAACTTTTTATCAATTAGGGTTCTTGAGAAGAAAAGGTAATTAAATAAAAGATTAATTGGAACCCTATTTATACTGAGAAGATTATAACAACTTGGCGAGTTGGATTAGACGCGGGTTATGATTAAAAGTAACGGTGCAATTGTATGTTGCCACGTGTCAAAAGTTGTTGAACCCGCTCCGAAGATTTAAAATTGAGGTCCAATCACAAAGCACCACGTGTTAAAAGTTAGTTACAAGTTGAGAATTGACTTCTCAACGCAGTATTAACAGAGTAATCTTATTAATTAAGAAAACTCTGCAGTACTAATCGTTGCAGTATTAACAGATAATGACCGTAGTAATTAAGTTAATGACAGTAGAAATGACGACAGTATTAACTGGTCTGGCAGTAGTAATAGATATCACTCTCTAGTATTAACCAGAAGTCCGTATTAATGAATTACTAGCAGTATTAACTATTCCTGCAGCATTAACAAAACTATGGGCAGTAGTAGTTAAACCTTCCCGTAGTAATAAAAATTTTGTAGTACTAATAAAACTTTAGTCAAAATCTATTGCTACTGTTAATTTTGCAGTAGTAACATAGAGCAATACTAAAAAGTAAGGCACTTGATTTATGTTTAAGGTTACTACTGCATTTCTCGAAGGGACTATACATGAGATAATTAAAGAGATATTTTTAGATAAGTTAATCCATGTTGATCATGCCAATACTGGTAATCAAGAATGTAAATCTTCCCACATCAAAAGCTTTTGTGAGAAGATCAGCAAGCTGTTTATCAGTATGAACTTTCTCAACATGTATCAACTTCTTTTCGTTGCAGTCTATTATGAAGTGATAGCGTATCTCTATGTGCTTTGTCTTGGAGTGCTTCACCGGATTGTTGATTATGCTGATTGTGCTCTGGTTGTCTTTGAAGATGGGAGTGTTCATGAATGAGTATCCATAATCCATCATTTGATTTTGAATCCACAACACTTGAGCACAGCAACTTGCTACAACAATGTATTTAACCTTTGTTGAAGAAGTAGAAACCGTTGTTTGCTTCTTGCACTGCCAAGATACTAGCTTTGAGCCTCTGAATTGACATCCTCCTGTTGTTGATTTCCTGTCTAAATTTTCACCGCCATAATCACTGTCAGTATAAGCAATTAAATCATAGGGTGAATCTTTAGGATACCATGGGCCTAAGGTAGGCTTGCCCTTCAAGTAACGAAATATTCTCTTGACTGCAATGAGATGAGACATCTTGGGTCTGGTTTGATATCTTGCACACACACAAAGTCCAAACATGATGTCAGGTCTTGAAGCTGTGAGGTACATTAATGAACCTATCATTGACCTATAGTTCCCCTTGGTGGAGCCAAGATGATGGAGCCAAGATGATGTCATCCACATAAATTTGTACAAGAAGGATATCTGAATGAGTCTTTTTGAAGAAGAGAGTCTTGTCAAGTGTTGCCCTTTGAAAAGTGTTCTTGAGAAGGTAGTCAGAGAGAGTATCATACCAAGCCCTTGGTGCTTGATGAAGCCCATACAGAGCTTTGTTCAATTTGTATACCAAGTGAGGGTTGTGAGGGTCCTCAACGCCTGGTGGTTGTCTGACATAAACTTCCTCCTCTATAACGCCATATAGAAATGCACTCTTTACATCCATTTGAAAGACTTTAAATCCCATGAAAGAGGCAAAAGCAAGAAAGAGTCTGATTGCTTTTATTCTTGCTACTTAAGCAAATAGTTCTTCATAATCTATCCCCTCTTCTTGAGTGTAGCCTTGAGCTACCAGTCTTGCTTTATTTTTGATAACAATTCCTCTTTCATCTTTCTTGTTTCTGAAGATCCATCTTGTGCCTATCACTTTCTTCCCTCCTGGCAATGGAACCAAATCCCAAACACCTTGAATTTTGAACTTAAGTAGTTCAACTTGACATGCTTCTATCCAGTGTGGGTCTAGAAGAGCTTCTTGTATCTTCTTGGGTTCCATTTGAAAAAGGAAACATGCAAATAAACAGGTGTTTTGTCCTTCAGTGGATCCTTTGGAGGCTTGGCGTGGCTTATTTTCTCTATTGAAATATCAAAGTTACCAATTATTTGAGAGGCATGGTGGTTCTTTGAAATACGGGAAGAAGGAATCTTCTCAACTCTTAAGTCTACACCCAAATTGATATTATTGATATAAGGTATTGCATATCCATGAAATGGATTGGATCCATGGTAAGGACTTGAAGTTGAGGTAGTGTTCTTTGGAGTAGTTACTTCAGCATCACTATCTTCAACTTCTTCAGCAGCTGGAATTTCAAATCCATCTTCATCTTCCTCTATCAATTATGGAATTCCATTAAGGTTGTGTTCCTCTTCTTTGTCAGTTGTTGTAGTTGGAACTTCTTCATCTTGTAGAAGTTGTTCTTGAGGAGCTTCCTGTTCTTGTGCCTCTTCTTCTACTACTTTGTCAATTGTGTCATACAAATTGAGTGGGTCATCAGTTGAAATTGGAAGATAAATGTACTCCTTGACATCTAATCTGTCAGTACCAATGACTGGAGGGAGAGCAGTAGAAAATGAATCAGTATTAAGTGAAGCAGTATTAACAGGATTTGATGAGGCAATAGGAACTTGAGCAGCAGGAACTGATGCAGATGATTGAAAGTCAAAGTTGAAGGATTTAGTTAAAGCATCCAAATCAAACAGCCAGGTTGGCCCTAGACCCTTTGTGTTGGGGGTGTTTTCATTGAATGTAACAATGGAGCTTTCTTCAATAATGCTTGACTTTTGATTGTAGACCCTATATGCTTTGCTTTGTGAAGAGTATCCCACAAAGTATCATATATCTGCTTTGCTCTCAAACTTGCCAAGATATTCCTTTGTGTTGAGAATAGTACAAGGACATCCAAAAGCTCTTAAGAAGCTTATCAATGGCTGATTCTTGTGTAAGAGCTCATATGGAGTCTTGTTTTGAGACTTGACTAGGAGAACTCTGTTCTGCACATAGCTGGCAGTATTAACTGCTTCTGCCCAGAAGAATATAGGTAAGTTGGAGTCAGCCAACATACTTCTAGTAGCTTCAATTAGAGTCCTATTTCGTCTTTCAGCTACTCCATTCTGTTGTGGAGTTCTAGCAGCACTGAACTGTCTCTTTATTCCCTTCTTCTCACAGAATTCATTCATCACTTGGTTTTTGAATTATGTGCCATTGTCACACCTAATCTTCTTCACCTTCCAATTGATATGGTGTTCCACTCTTGTGATGAATGAGATGAGAAGTTGACTTGTCTCATCTTTAGTTGCCAAGAAATACACCCAAGTGTACCTTGTGTAATCATCAGTAATCACCAGGCAGTAGGACTTCTTAGCAATACTCTTCACATTTGTTGGACCAAATAAGTCCATATGGAGTAAATGGAGAGGATTGTCAATGGTGTTTATTTCCTTGGACTTGTGAGAAGTCTTGTGTTGCTTTCCCTTCAAATAAGCTACACAATTATCATCCAAAGAGAATTGCTTGTTGGGCAGTCCTCTTACTAAGTTAGATTTCACCAGCTCATTGGTATTTTTGAGATTCATATAGCACATCCTTATGTGCCATAGAATGGATTCATCTAGTGTTGCTTTGGAGACAAAGCATGTTTCAACTGCAGTTGGTTGTACCTTGGACATGTCAAAGCAATAGACATTGTCTTTTCTAGGTGTCCGGAGTAGGACCATGCTTTCATCAACATATCCAGGCTTCATAATGATGCATTCATATGCAGTGAAGATGGTTGTGTGTTTCTCGATAAAAACTTGAGAGACACTCAACAAGTTATACTGTAACTGTTGCACATAGAAGGCATCTTTGAAGTTGATTCTCCCATTGCTAACAGTTCCCTTTCCAGAAATCTTCCCTCCTTTTGGATTACCTCCAAAGGCAACATAACCTCCATTGAACTTTTCAAAGTCCTGGAGGCAAGCAATGTTGCGTGTCATGTGCCTGGAACAACTACTATCTACATGCCAATTGCTCTCAATATCGTTTGTTGCCTAAACCTGCACATAAACAAGAAAGTTAGTTTCTGGTGGGGACTGATATCGCTCAATTATATGCATATTTTATCGCGATATTTGTTATTTTTTGTGTCAAAACGTAATGGATAGACCTCGTATTACTTATGTTTGTATAAAGTTTATGTTTTAGGTGTTTAAACATGTTTGGAGTGAAAAAGAATCATTTCGGGACTAAAAGAGGCGAAGAAAAACAAGTCCGGACGTATTCGGAGCAAAAAGAAGCGAATTTTGGAAATTATGAGCAATGAGCCGCATTAGAGAATGAAGCGAAACGCATTGAGCTCGCTGAAGTGAGAATGAGCCACATTGACAATAGAATGCACCGCATTATCCCAGGTGACATTACAAGTCGTTTTTTCAATGCTATTCAAGTGAGAAGTGGAAAGGACTAGTTACTACACTTCTTAAGGAACAATTTTGGGAGCTTATTGGCATCATCTTAGACTATCTTGGGCATCATTCCATCACCATAATCAATCCCTAATCATCATATTATCATCACACAATCATTGGAGATAATCAATCGTTGTAGTTTACGGTTAATTTTAGAAGTAATCTTTTGAACACTTTCGGTTTTTCTCATCATCTTGTTACTTTGGATACTCATTGGAATCTTTTTTTTCATTTGGTATTGAGCTCATTACTCTTTTATTTTCAATATAATCATGTCTTTTATTTATAATTCGTGTTTGATTAATATTATGCGTAGCTAATTTCGTTATACGTTTGCTTGGATATGTGACCGTTTGTATGATTAATCTTGAGTATGAAATTGTATGAATGATGTGTTGCGGTTAATTGGGGATCCGTTTGGGTTTAAGATTCAAGAAATTATAAAATTACTTATGTTCTTTTTTAGAAATCGGGTATTCAAAAGAAATTTGATTTTGACATAATAAGAATGAATATATCGACCGGTCTATAGTTGATAGAGAATTAACGGTATTCGAAAGGAATCGTTAATAGTAATTGAAATAAATAAGATTAAACACAAACGCTAGTTGATAAATTAAGAGAAATTGGTTTATTGATTAGTAAGCTATTCGAAAGGAAGCTTGAAGATTAATTCTCATTGGGTGTGGGTGACGACAGGGAAACTTGTACTTATCAAAAATTTAAAAAACAATCGTACTCGACAAATGAAACTTGCTTTAGGATAGATATTATGAATAATGACATGTTTGACCCAGAATTGCAGGAAATTCTTGATGAAGAGGAGTTTGAAGAAGAAGAAGAGAAGAGTTTTGAACGGGAATTGGAGGAGTTACTTGGTACGGGTGGGGGAAATATAATTGATTCAAACATCAATGTAGATGTCACCTTAGAGGAGTTTGAAAGCATGTTTGACATCACCAAGGACCCGATTGCCACCAAGAAAGGGAACGACGAGAAGCAGAACGGAAGCAAAAACAAGCATCTGAGCAAACTGGGCAGAATGCGCCGCATTCCCAGTCCTATGCGACGCATTCTGGGCTCAGTATGCCCAGATGCGTTTTCCACCTTTTCTGATGCGGCTCATTCGAATCTAATGCGGGGCATTGAGACCCCAGACCCCAAAAATGACCGAAAAGATGACTTAAAGGTGGAGAATCAAATGGGGGATGAACCAATGGTTAAAAATGAAGATGGGGAACCAAAACAGGACATAACTAAACCTACAAGCTTGAATTGGGATTGGCGGAGCTTATTGGGTCGGAAATGGTGGCGGTTGACAACCCGATTAGTGTGGACATAACTTTGGAAGATTTTGAGAAGTTGGTTGATTTGAGTACGGATACGGTTGTCACCAAAGTTGAGAAAAAGGTTGAAGTCAAGGAGGAGTTGATGCCCGAGAAAGAAATCGTTAAAACAAGTGAATTGTGCCTTAAGCTGAAAATCGATACGGAGCCGAAATTGAAAGTTAACAAAGACGAGGAGTACGTGAACTTGGATAACTTAATGGATGGAGAACCAATTGGGAATGGTACGGAAGAATATAAGTATGGGGGACTTGTTGGAGACTTTAGAGAGCGGAAAGATTGTTCGGTCATGCGGGAAACCAAGGATTGGCATGACGAATGGGCGAAAACCCGCGATGAGCTCGATGTTTCTAACAATTATATTTTGTTTGATGTATTGACTTGTAGGTGTATTGAGGAAAGTTAAGTTTTGGGAACTTCGTGTTGGAAGGAAATTGGGGGAAGCCTCGATTTCAAAGTTAGTTGGTTGGTGTGAACGGAGGACGAGTCGAGCTATAGACTCATGACAAAAACAAGCGCTTTACGGGAGGCAACCCGGGTTTTTCTTTTCCTTTCTTTTATTATTTTTGTTTCGTTTGGTTTTTAGTTTTTAGCTTTTAGTTTCTAGTTTGGAACGCATTCGGCACAATGCGTTAGATAAGTATGGTGGGGGGGGGGGGGGGGGTATCGGGAAATTTGCTAGTTTAATATTCACTCTCGTATCTATTATGTTTTATTTTGTCCCATTTGAGTTTTATCAAAAAAAAAAAAAAAAAAAAAAAAAAAAAAAAACGCTTAAACGTAGTTAGGGAAAATGACAGGGGCTTGTATATTTAACTTTATTCCGGTACTTTAACGTGAAATTGTTTAGGAACATCTCTAGTTAATAAAATATTTGTAAGTAAGAATTTAGGTTTCTTAGATTTAGTTCCTTAAGTTTCCCCGAAAAACCTAAAATCCAGATAACCGCTAGATATCCTTAGTACCGAGCCCTTGTAGTCTCTTGCACCCTTTCGGGGGTAGTTGGGGAATCTTAGTATCACTTAATCCCAAATGAGATTTAGAGGCGAAGAAAAAGGCGATAGGTGTTTCCCGTCAACAAAATTGAACTCATCCTCACTATAACGAAGACTCAAATCCCGTTATAAAAATAGTTCACTTCAAAGAAAATATAAAATTATAAATCTATAGTATTTGAAATGAACAAAAGTGAGAGGAAAGCAAAAAGATGTAGACTAACCAAAAATTCTCAAAAGAAAGAAGAAACAAAAAATGAAGAAACAGTTTTGTGATATTTTAAGGTTTCCCCCAAAAGCAAGGCGGTATAGGGGTCGGCCCAAAAGGCTGATCGCTCCAACTTCGGTTGGCGAGTGAGGGAAAAGGGGTGGATATTTAGACATATCAAACTAGGGGATAAATTAGGAATTGACATTAGGAAATTGCGGTTTTTATTTGCTTAAGTAATTTAGTAGCTTTTGTTGTTCGTAGTCGGTTTTACGATCTAGCAATTTCACGCATATCTTTATTTTGAACACCAGAATGTAGTTAAATGTTAAATCCCGTGATTCCTTAATTTTTCTTAAGTTGTAATTTTAGAGTTAGTTTGAGTCGGATTTGATTGGGGGTTTTGATATCGCTCAATTATATGCATATTTTATCGCGATATTTGTTATGTTTTTGTGTCAAAACGTAATGGATAGGCATCGTATTACTTATGTTTGTATAAAGTTTATGTTTTAGGTGTTTAAACATGTTTGGAGTGAAAAAGAATTATTTCGGGACTAAAAGAGGCGAAGAAAAACAAGTTCGGACGTATTCGGAGCAAAAAGAAGCGAATTTTGGAAATTCTGAGCAATGAGCCGCATTAGAGAATGAAGCGAAACGCATTGAGCTCGCTGAAGTGAGAATGAGCCGCATTGACAATAGAATGCGCCGCATTCTCCCAGGTGACATTACAAGTCGTTTTTTCAATGCTATTCAAGTGAGAAGTGGAAAGGACTAGTTACTACACTTCTTAAGGAACAATTTTGAGAGCTTATTGGCATCATCTTAGACCATCTTGGGCATCATTCCATCACCATAATCAATCCCTAATCATCATATTATCATCACACAATCATTGGAGATAATCAATCGTTGTAGTTTTCGGTTAATTTTAGAAGTAATCTTTTGAACACTTTCGGTTTTTCTCATCATCTTGTTACTTTGGATACTCATTGGAATCGTTGCTTTCATTTGGTATTGAACTCATTACTCTTTTATTTTCAATATAATCATGTCTTTTATTTATAATTCGTGTTTGATTAATATTATGCGTAGCTAATTTCGTTATAAGTTTGTTTGGATATGTAACCGTTTGTATGATTAATCTTGAGTATGAAATTGTATGAATGATGTGTTGTGGTTAATTGGGGATCCGTTTGGGTTTAAGATTTAAGAAATTATAAAATTTCTTGTGTTCTTATTTAGAAATCGGGTATTCGAAAGGAATTCGATTTTGACATAATAAGAATGAATATATCGATCGGTCTATAGTTGATAGAGAATTAACTGTATTCGAAAGGAATCGTTAATAGTAATTGAAATAAATAAGATTAAACACAAACGCTAGTTAATAAATTAAGAGAAATCGGTTTATTGATTAGTAAGCTATTCGAAAGGAAGCTTGAAGATTAATTCTCACACATCGACTTGGTACTTTATGCACGGTTATTTTAGGTGTTAACTATATTCGAAAGGAATAGTTACATAGATAAATAATTGGAGAAATCCGGTATTCGAAAGGACCTTAGGATTTTATATCAGAATTTTATCATCAATTCATACTTAGGAAAGATTATATATTCGTGAACGGCCCAAGCAAGCGTACTTTATAGATATCTTAAGTACAAATCAATTTTATTCGTTTTTACATCAAGTCTTCCTAAGACGAAAACCCAATTTGTTACGTGTTAATTGTTACTTTAAGCTATTTTCTCAATTATAAATAGTCCCCGTGTTCGAACTTGGAATTTTCCTATACTTTACTACGATCGATAAGGGTACACTGCCCGGTGTCGTAATATAGTAAAAAGCTAATTTTAGGAAGACTAGATTTCGCACATCAGGGACCCAAGCCAAAGTTGACTTGGGTTTGCCCATCTCATCAAAGTAACTCACCTTCCTCTGAACTAGGTTTGTAAAATCAGGTGGAGTAGGTGGTTGAGTTACTTTGACCTTTTGTCGCCATACTTGTTTAAAAATTTTAGCTTTTTGAACTTTAGTAGTATTAACAGTCTTTGTTTTAACAGTAGAAACAGGTACAATATTAACAATCTTTTGATATGCAGTATTAACACTTGTAGCAGTAACAGAGTTACTTTTTGCAGTATTAACACTTGCAGTATTAACACTATTTCGTTTAGAGTATTAATACGGGTAGTATTAACACCATTATTCTTGACAGTATTAATACGTGCAAGATTAATAAAAGGTTGTTTAGCAGTATTAATCTTGTTTCTACTGTTTTTGAATTTTTTTTTGTTAATATTGTTGCTGCTTGATACAGTATTAACAGAGTTCTTCGTTGCAGTAGTAACTCCATTACTACTGTTCAAAGCAGGTTTTCTTACTAGTGATGGTTTGAATATCTTATCGTGATGGTCAACTTTGCCTGTGTACCCCAACCCCTGTGCTGTTTTTGAGCCACTTTCTTTTGGTTTTCAGGGTTGTAATATCAAATTTTGGCATAGTGATTAGATTTGCCACAGATAAAGCATGATTGAACTTGTTTCTTAGGACTTTGACCCTTTTGAGTTTTCAACTGATTTTTGTTACGTTGATTTCCTCTTGTTCCTATGTGAACCCAAGTTTTAATCTTTTCTCTTTGACCATCGGTATATTTACAACAGTTGCATTCACAATCCTTCTTTTGACACTGGACTTTGTGAATGTGGTTGTTTAACTTCTACTGGTTTAGGCACTTGTTCTTCTACCTCTTGGTCACTTTCTTCATCAACATCCTCCATTAGAACTTCATCATAGTTGATTGGATCAAAGTTGAATGATTCTTTTGGAGGAATATAGTTGTGATTAAAAGGTGGGGCTACTTCTTTATAACCTAATCCTGATTTTATCTTTCCATGGATTTGTTGTTGAATTAGGTCATTAACAGATTTTGAAGCATGTTCTAGTTTCCCTACATTTAATTCAACTTTATCTTTTTCCTCCATTAAGCTTTTGATTTCCTCCCTAGCATTTGTAAGTTTAACTAGTAGGTCATCTCTTTGCCATTCTACCAATTTAATCTTTTCATCATAACTTAACTCGTTAGTTTTATAAGATTTAATTTGGTTTTCTAGATTTTCTATCCCCCTAGCAGCTGACCTCCTTTGTTCTTCTAAATTCTTAACAGAGTCACATAACAATTGAATATGACTTCTATATTTGGACACTACTTCTTTACACTCATTAGAACAAAGTTTAACATTTACCTCAACTGTTTACTTAGAGGACGAATCGATGGCCATCAAAGATTGGATGAGGTTTGATTCTTCAGTCGTTGGTAGAGTGTCTTCATCCCAATCGTACCCAAACACATCTTCAACAGCGTCAGTAGAAACTTGGTCAGCAGAAACACCATCATCAGTATTAATGCATGCATGGTCAACAGTAGTAACTGTCTCAGTAGAAACAGGTGTGTCATCAATAATCACCGCCATTAGAGCCCTGTTTTGACTGGTTTCTTCTGCTAGATCTGACCAATCATACCCAAATACATCCTGTGTAACTAATGCGGTGGATGTATTGTCTTGAGTGTTCTTAGAATTGTTGCCCTTTGGTTTGTTCTTGCACTCCCTGGCAAAGTGTCCTGGTTCTCCGTAGTCATAACACTTTACCTTGCTCTTGTCAAAGGTAATTCTCTCATTGGTTCGAGGACTGAATCTTCTCCCAGTTCGTTGGACAAATCTTCTTGCTCTTAAATATAGAATGGATGTCTGCCACTTTAAATCAAACTCCTTCCAATCATCTTGATGGATCTGCTTCAAGTCTTCATTGGTAAGGCAGGAACGTTGTGAGATGAAGGCTTCAAAAGTAAATTCTTCTCCATCTTCCTGTTGAGTTGTTCTAGCAGATGAAGTGATAATAGCATTATTAAAGTTGTTAATATTGTTGCTGCTGCTACTATGCTTCTTTGCTTCTACTTCTGCTTCAAACACTCTAAGATCGTTGTAAAGATCATCCAGCTCCATCTCCTCCAATATATCTCCCTGTCTGTAGGTGACTGTGTAGATAACCCATTCTTCACCAAGAGATCTGATGAATTTACGATTTATATCATCCTTATCAATCCTTACTCCAACACTTGCAAGTTCTCTTGTGAGCTTCTTGTACCTATCGAATGTCTGTGTCATTCGTTCTTCCTTTAGGGCTTTGAATTCTCATACTCTTGTTTGAGTAGAGCCTTCTTGTTCTTCTTAGTGTTCTTTGTTCCACTATACCTTTTCTCCAAGGCTTCCCATAGGGCTTTAGCATTAGTGTACCCTTCAAATTGTGATTGGTACTCGTTTGGAATTGCAATAAGAAGAAGACTTAAAGCTTTGATCTCTGTTTGCTTTTCTCTTCTTTCATTGTCAGTTATAGGACAAATAACTTGACCAAGTAGACCATCAACTGCAAGATTTTCAACTTCTTTGTTGCCATTGATGATCACATCCCAAACTGTATAGTCAGATAGCAGAATATGCTGCTTGATGAGTAGCTTCCATAAATCGAAATCATTACTGTTGAGAACTGGAACCTTCTTGACAAAAAATTCAGACATGTTGTAAATTGGATTCTTCTGTATGAGACTTCTTGAAATTGTTGATCAATGGATCTAAAGCACCTCCTGTGCTCTGATTCCACTTGTCAGGATCAAATACGTTTGTATAAACCTAAACCTTGTCTTCGTTAGATCGTGACCTATCAAAGAAGTTCAGCAACGGATATGAACACTTTGATATCAACAAGTTATTCAATCAAACAATATTGTTAAAGTAAAACAATGATGAACAATAAGTTTGCCGAATTCTAAGCCTCAATTGTATTAATGATGATTATCAATTACAACATGTTTCGTTATCAATTACAAGGATCTATATATAGACCTTGAGGTTAAACCTATCTAGAAAATAGGAAACTACATTTATCAATTATAGAAATACAATCTAACTACAATTGTAATTCTATTTTAAACTTGCATGGCAAGTGTTGCTGTATTAACAGCTCCGCGGTAATGAAGTTGAACAGCCGCAGTAATGAAAAGCAGTAGTAATAATATCTTCCGTATTAACTTCAGTAGTAACTTGTCTTCCGTAGTAACTGTATGTCTTCAGCATTAATCATCTTCAGTCCGCATTAATGAACATACATTACTAGCAGTAGTTAGAAGCAGTATTAATGAAACTAAAACTATTTTAACTAAGTTCTAATGCCAACATATTTGTTGAGCTTTATTGATGTGCCTCCACCATATAATGGACTCGGTATATATGATGCTCTATTCAAGTGTCTAAAAGAGTGGAAATTTGAGACGAAGGCGGCTATTTTGACGGTTAACAATGCTACAACGAATAAAGTGGTTGCTAAGAATTTAGAAGAAAAATTGACCGTTCACAAGAAGCTTGCTCTAGGTGGAAAGTTGTTTCACGTTAGGAGTTGAGCACATATTCTCAACTTGTTAGTTCAAGACAGTTTGGTGGAAACTGAGTCACAATGTACGTGCTAGTGTAAACCATGTGAATGCGAGTCCGGGTCGTTTGTATGTTTTTAGTGAACTTTCTAAGCATCTATTAATGCCAAAGAAACATCCCATTTTAGATGTTAGTACACGATAGAATGCAACATATGCTATGTTGCCTATAGAGTTTAGAGAAGTGTTTATAAAATATGTGGACCGAGAATCTTCATATAAAACTTTGTCGAGTGTAGAAGATTGGAATAAAGTTGAGGATGTTTGCTCTTTCTTAGCACTATTCAATAAGGCTACAAAAGTAATTCAAGGTATTAAGTAAGTTATCTTTTTTATTTAGAAATCGAATGACCTAGTAATTAGTTTCAAAATGACATAAGTGTTAAATACGTTTCTTTTTTATTTATACAGGTTCTGAGTATCCAACGTCTAATTTATTTCTTAGTGAATTATATGGGATAAAAGAATCATTAGACGAAGTCGCTTTGGATGAGAGTGAATACATACAAGCGATGGTTGATATCGCATATTTATATGTTTATTTATATGCTATATTTGGTCGTTTCGTATTTAATTATGATGGATATGATAGGATTTTTTCATTTAATCGTGTGAAAGTGTTTGATTCAAGTGACATGTTGAATATGGTCGGGAAATGGAAGTTTGGCCAAGGAAATGCATGAAAATGGTCAAAAGTACGAGATTTAGTGATACGATCAGATACCACGACGCAGTAACCATGAATGCGGCACAATGAGCAATAAAATAGAAAGAATGTTCGAGAAACACTTGACTGCGGCGCACCGGGAGTTACAATTCGATTACAATATGGAAACACAAGGACTGCGACGCAGTACCTTGTCACTACATCACAACTGATAGATTTTCAGGATTCAGTATGCGATAGGAAGTTTAATACGATCATATGCTCTTTTGGTTAGTTGAAATTCTAGGTATTCGATAGGAATCTAGAATTAGGTTAAACAATTGAAAAGAAACAATCAATCGGTCTATAATGATTAGAATTTAAGTAATTAGATTAACGAGATCGCTAGTTTACAATTACAAGAGATTAGATTAGAAAACTAGATAAACTATTCGAGAGAAGGTTTAATAGATTAAATCATAAACATCGGCTTGATTCGTAAAGCTTAGTTATTTAGGAATTTTAGTGTATTCAAGAGCAACGGTAGAGTTTAAGATAATTAAAAATAATTAGGTATTCGAGAGAAACTTAATTATACAATAAAAAAGTTAAAGAAAAAAATTCAATTGATTTCCTAAAACATTCAATCTTTCAATCATCGTTTACACGTTATAATTTACTTTCAAATTAGTTTAAGCTAAGTGACAATTCGGTCACAAACTGTGACAACCGTCTAAAATTCAGGTGATTCTCATTTACTATATCGGTTGAAATCTTTAGTTGCATCTTATCGTGATCGTATTGTTCTAGTTCGTACTTATCGTGTCTTTTATTGTGTCGGAACCAAAGTCGAGATCAACTTATAAATCCTAACGCCAAGAAACTATACAAAGAACTTGACTAAGTTCATAACGGAAACTAATAAAATTCTAGTCCACAACAAACAATAACGGAAAACTTAAAACGTCACAAAGCTGGAAAATGCCATCCAGCCGACGGCTGAAAGCTGTTAGCCGGCGGCTGGATATGGCCAGCTGGCGGCTGAAACCCGCTGACCAGTGACTTGATGAGTCATTATTGCATGAAAATTGATTGGGGCAGAGTCAAGCTCGGGGATTGGAACCCTCTCACCAGATTTGTGAGTCCCTAGAGCAGATTACCTCCCCCCTCTTTACACCCCTTTTCATTTTCATTTCATTTTCAAATCAATTTCAAACAAACACCTAGTTCTCTCAACTCTCTCTCTCTCTCAAAACAGAAAATAACCATTGATTCTCCCTTATTTACAGCCACTAAAATCACAAAAACCACCATCAAAACTCACAAAATCGTCCATAAAGTAAAGGGTAACAAGGAGGAAGCTTAAAACGGGTTTTTGAAGAAGGTTTGCATCCATTTCGAAGATAAAATCTCATCCAACCGTCCCATAGCTTTTTCCTTCGGTAAAACTCATCTATTTTACTTTTATTTCACAAATCTTTACTTGCATGGACGATCCAAAGACTGAAAAATTGTTATTATAAAAGTTTAAAACGTTTTCTTGCTTAAAATCGGGTTTAACACAAAGATCCACATTTTGATGAAATAGATCTAAAAGAAACTGTGATTTTTACTCTAAAATGAATATATTGGACTAAAAACAGTTTGCATGTAAGAATCTATCACTAAACTGGCTTAAAAATGGAAAAATAACGAAAACGTGAAACTGGCCGAAGGCCTCCAGCCGGCGGCTGAAGATATCCAGCCGGCGACTAAATATCTCCAGCCGCTGTCTGGATCTTGCTGTTCACCGAAAATGTCGTTTTGAGAACGTAAACGTTAAAATAGTGTCGAAATAAATTTACTACAGATTGTAGACTTGGAAACTTACTGTTTTTATAAATAATATTGTTTGGGTGAGTTTTATGAATAAAAACACTTGTATTATTGAAAGTCATAATTTGAAATGATTGTTAAAGCGGGAAAGTGTTGCGAAAGTGGACTAAATTTTTATAGCGCGGAAGCGCTGCCCAAATTTCACCGTAAATTTATACCGAAACTCAGTAACTTAATATTTTGGTAACTTATACACTTTGTCTTTGGACATCGACTCTTTTTGGACATAATTGGACTAATCGGACATTAAAACGTACTCGAACACGTATTAACTTATAACTTTCCCGTATTGAAACTTTTGGACAAAATTTAAAGTATAAAGATTTAATACTAAAAATGTTAAAATGGACCTTTAACATAACTTAAATCATACAATTTATACTTACACAATATTTCGGTGTTTTAGGTCGTCTTTGATTCCCGACGCGTTCCGCTCCCTTCCTCTTACTCGAGACTTCTCCGCAACCCGTGAGTTACAACCCCACTTTAATTTCTGTTTTAAACACTTATTTTGGGGGAAAACATAAGATTTTTTTGTTTATGAAACTTTTATGAAACTTTGTGCATCTCGTATGAAAACTTGTGAAACTTTTGGAAACTTTATGAAACTGTTGGAAACTTGTGAAACTTATATGCGTAAAATATGTTATTGCCCTATTGGCTTACAAGATTTCCCCCGTTACTCGGCTAAACTAAATTAAGGTTACTTGTATGCGAAACCAATCCTTGATGAGAATATAAACTCCGTAAGTGCTTATTAACAGTTTTTAGACTAAGAGTTCAAAGTGCCCCGTTTTTAGAATTAGAATCATTACACACTATTAGCAATAGCCGTTAGTATTATGGGTATCGATACTTAGGAGAGGTCACTCCTTACTTGTGGTTCACGACCTAAGTACATATTACTAAGATCAGATGAAACTCCATTAATTGTGAAACTCCTTTTTCGCAGATCCGTCATGTCTCACTCGTCTCGCTCACGATCACCATCGCGATCCCTGTCACGTTCGCAACCGAGAGCCGCATCATCCCGCGAGGCTTCCGAGGGCCACACTGCCTCAGAAAGCCTACGCCACCAGACTACCGACCCCACAGAGGACACCTCCATGGCGGTGTCGAGTAGCATCGGGTCCAGCCCGAGGTCGGTACTACCACCACCTCCACCGTTACCTGTTGCCGCACCACCCCAGTATCAGGGTCCACGTACTCGGCTGACCGCCCGCAAACAGGTCATCCTTCTGGGCCGCTTGCCGGACAGGATGGCTGCACAGCAGGCCGGTCCGTCCAGACCTGCACCACCCCACCTTCCATTCGGGCACCCGCATCCCGAGGCTCCACTCACCTCCATGTTGGACCATTACACGTGGGAGAGACAGCTCGAACGTGAGGAGATACAGCGGGCCCGTGACGCTGACGCAGCTAGGCAGAGGATGCCGCCTACCCTACAGCCTCCCCCTCCTGCCGCTTTCTTGCACCTCCACCGCGAGGTAAGGGGAATTTCTGAGGAGGCCCAGCAACAAGGGCTTCTCCTCTGTGAGGTCTCCGATGCCGCGCATCGGTTGTCGGAACAGACGTTGCGACATCTAGCTGCGGCTCAGGCCACAGCCAGGACTGTGCAACGTCTGGTTGGAGTTTGCTTGGTTATGGGGACCCTGTTGACGGTTATTGTCGCCAAGATGTCGAGTTGTAATTTGCTCCTTTTATTTATTGTACTGTAGGCCGAGTTGTAATTTTCCAGTGTACACAGCTCCGAGCCATTTCTATTTATTTCCTTTTGTATTGTATTGTACTTCATTTCCTTTAAACCTTGTATTCGACATTATTATTATTAATGAATGAAGTTTCTACCTTTATTATCTATTTTTGCTATTGTCGTATGAATCCTGCTCTATGGTTGAATTATTCTCTTGCGTGTGAATCTTTGTAGTGTGAATCCTTGTCGTGTGAATCTCTTGAATCATTGTGGTGCGTGTACTAATTGTTCTTTTAATGCTCTGGCGTGGTCATTATCTTTGTTCATGGATTATATTCTTATCATATTTCGTTCGTGCGTTCTAAATTGAATCTATTTGTCTGTTATAGAATCATGGCACCTCCGGGTTCGAACGCTAGTATCATTGCTGAACAGGTCGCTGCCCAGTTGAATGCAGCGATGCCCAACATGATCGCCCAGATCACTGCTGGGATCAATGCAAATGTCAACAACCATCACCAGCAGCAACAACAACAGCAACAGCAAAAACAGCAACAGCAGAACAACAACCAGAACCAGCAACAAAACCCAAACCCCCCTGCTTGCACCTACAAGAGCTTTATGGCCTGCAAGCCCAAGGAGTTCCATGGCACAACTGGTGTCGTAGGACTCGTGTCCTGGTTTGAGAGCATCGAGTCGGTGCTGCACATCAGCAGGTGTGCCGAGGCTGATAAAGTGCAGTACGCCTCATGCGTACTACACGGAAAAGCCCTGACTTGGTGGAACAGCGTGGTCCGCAACAGAGGTTGCGAGACCGCCTATGCTCTCACATGGGACCAATTCAAGAATCTTCTGATAGAGGAGTACTGCCCCAAAGGGGAAATTAAGAAGCTCGAGGCAGAGCTCTGGGATCCCACGATGATCGAAAACGACATCGAAGGGTATACTACCCGATTCCATGAGTTGGCTCGACTGGTCCCGACGTTGGTAACTCCGGAAGAAAACAAAATCGACCGCTATGTCTCCGGTCTTGTTCCTGAGATCAGAGGAATGGTCATCGCAACTGAACATCAGACCCTCCAGAGTGCCATCATTCTAGCTCACCGCCTCACAAGCAATCTACTCACCGCTCCTGCATCCTCCAAGAAGGAGTCGGGTGAGAAAAGAAAGACTGAACAAACCCCTAGAAGAAGCGACCGCAACAAGAAGAAGAAGACAACCCGGAATTTCGCCGTAGCAGCTGTAGCACCACCGCCACCACCACCAACTGGAGCCCGGTACACGGGGACGAACCCCAAGTGCAATAAGTGCAACTTCCACCACCACGGGAACTGCCCGGTATGCTTGAAGTGCCAAAAGGTAGGGCACTTTGCGAGATATTGCACAGAGAGAGTGATAGTCCCAGGGCAGAAGCCGGTATGCTTCGAGAGCGGGAGTGACCAGCACTTCCGGAACGCCTGTCCGAGACTTCAGAACACCCAACCGAACCAAGGCGGGCGAGGTCGAGGACGTGCATTCGCACTCACAGCTGAGGAAGCCCGACAGGACCCAAACGCGGTGCACGGTACGTTTCCTATTAATAACCACTATGCATCAGTTTTGTTCGATTCAGGGACTGAGAGAAGCTTTGTATCCTTAGAATTTAGACCTCTCATTAACTTAGGATCTAAAGTTCTTAAGGATAGCTTCACCATAGAGTACGCTAACGGTCAAGAGTTCGAAGCTAAGGATATAATCTTAGGATGTTCCATATGCCTATCCGATAAAACTTTCCCCATCGACTTAATTCCGATCGAGCTGAAAAGCTTTGATGTGATCGTCGGAATGGACTGGCTCTCTCGTTTTCGAGCCTAGATCGTCTTTTTCGACAAACTTATCCGCATCCCTCTCTCTGACACCGAAACTCTAGTCGTTCAAGGAGACAAACCCGGACGACAACTCCGTATCGTGTCGTCCATGAAAATGCGCAAGTACCTCGAGAAGGACTGTGACGCATTCCTCGCTCACGTTGTCGAACGTACACCCAGTAGTCAAGGATCACCCTGAAGTCTTTCCCGAAGATTTACCCGGGCTACCTCCGCATCGACAAGTGGAATTCCGGATAGACCTAGTTCCTGGTGCAGCACCGGCCGCTAAGACACCGTATCGTCTAGCCCCGCCGGAAATGCAAGAGCTATCGAAACAGCTACAGGAACTCTTGGATCACGGTATTATTCGTCCAAGCTCGTCCCCCTGAGGAGCCCCAATACTCTTCGTTAAAAAGAAAGACGGATCCTTTCGTATGTGCATCGACTACCGCGAACTGAACAAGCTGACCGTCAAGAACCGATACCCACTCCCGAGGATCGATGACCTGTTCGACCAGTTGCAGGGTGCAAATTATTTCTCGAAAATCGACCTCCGTTTGGGTTATCATCAGGTTCGTGTCAGTGAGACCAACATTCCTAAAACCGCTTTTCGTACTCGTTACGGTCATTACGAATTCCTTGTCATGCCATTTGGTTTAACCAACGCACCAGCGGTGTTCATGGATTTGATGAACAGGGTGTGTAGACCTTACTTGGACAAATTCGTGATCGTATTCATTGATGATATCTGTCACACCCCGCTAAAGCGAAAACACGGAATGTGAAGAGCTGGAAAATCATCACACGGGTTACATAGAACATAACGGAAATCAAGTCATAGATTAAAAATAAAAGTGTTTACAATTCAAACAACCAAGATGTTTAGTACACGAATACATAGTTTAAAGATTTCATTAAAAATTCCCAAAAGTAATGGTCAAGTCTTTTCCCAATGAGGTCCTCACACGACCGCCTCGACCCGTCCATGCCATGCACTTCATACTTACACTAAATTTCCAGTAACGTAAGATAAATTGTCAACTACGAAGGTAGTGAGTGAGTTTGTGACAACCGTCAAAAATTTCAGGTGAAAATCGTGCTCTGTATCCTTTAAAGTGTCCGTCTTGCCTTTAACCGTACTTTTACCGAGAACGTGTCAGTGTCGGAATAAAATTCGGAATCAAATATCTAAGTGCCAACTTTTTAGTATCCTCATAATTATGAGTTGGAAGGTCTATGCCAAATTTGTCGGTTAACGCGTTCTTTAAACGCGAGATATCGCCCTTTAGCTCTTGTTACTCCTTTACCGAAATCGTGCGAATCTCGAAATCAAAAGTGAAAATATAATATTAAATGAACCTAATATAAAGTAAATCAAAGTATGAACTTTCCTAAGTTCAACGCAAAAAGAATCGGGAGCTTTCGACGAACGAAACTCCTGAACGATCGAAAACAAGTCTGTCGAACCAGCCGACCAGCTACCTGCTGGCAGGGATTCAGCCGGCGGCTGAATCCATCCAGCCGATGGCTGGATGTGTCTGGTCAGCTTTGGTGACTCATTTTTTGCATGGAATTTGAGTGGTGCAACTTGCCTAAACCCGATTGGACCAACGTTTCTGCCAGAAATGCCTGTCCCAATGCCTTATTATTATCATTTCTTCTTTTCTTTCCATTTTCATTCATTTCTTTACATCAAAAACACACACACAAAGTGTGTTTCTCTCAAAACTCTCTCTTTGTTCTTCACCTTTGCTGTGATTTCCAGCCTTGTTCCACCATAAAATCACCATAAAACATCACAATAATATCTTCTAATCATCAAGGGAAGCAAGGGGAGGTGATTCATCCGGGTTGTTGCTTTGGTTTTCATCATTTTTGGGTCTAATCTCCACCAAAATCTTCATCAATCAAGCTTGATAATCTTACTTTCATTTTCCTTGAGGTATAACAAGTTTTTCCCACTGTTTTATACATATTTTTACATATGCATGCTTCATCAAAGAACAAATAATGAGTTTTTATAAAAGTTATTGGTGATTTCTTAAAAACATAAGTTTTATAAACTTTTTACATTAGATCTTTATATAAAAAAAAGAGGTTATTTGAAGGAATAAATGGATGTTATTAAAGGTTTTTAAGTTGCATGTCGAAATCTACCGAAAATACTCTTGAAAACGCTTAAAATTGCAAAAATAACGAAAATCCGGATCTGACTGTGTGTCACACCCCGCTAAAGCGGAAACACGGGGCGTGAGAGCTGGAATATCATTACACGATCGTAAGCAAATATAAACGATTCAAGTCATTTCAATTGAAAATTTAAAAAGGTAAAGATACAATATTTCAAAAAGTAACCAAGTAGTTCACGAATTAACTTAAAGTACAAATACAAGTTTTAAACAAAAATTCCCAAAATATGAAGGTCTTTCCCATTAAGCGCCTCACGTGACCATATCGACCCTCCTTGCCATGCATTCCAAAAGCTTACATTAATTTCCTGAAACATAAGATAAAGTGTCAACTACGAAACGTAGTGAGTGAGTTACAGTTTAGAGTTTGAAAGAGTTTCCAAAAATAGTAAGTTACCGAAAATAGAAGGTTAATGGTAAAAGTTTATAAGTAAGCGAGTGAAGTGAATAAATAAACTCGCATAGTAATTATAGTGGAAAAACAGTCACTAAAATAATGATAAAGCGGAATCAATCGCTAAAATAATGATAAAGCGGAGTCAATCGCTAAATAGTGGTAAAGCGGAATCAATCGCTAAAATAAAGTGAAAGCGGGATCAGGCGCTAAAATAAAGTATATGCGTATGGGATATGTGTTATAACTTAACTAAAGGTACCTTGTATATCAATCACTTGGCATAATATAAGTAGTAAGTATACACTAAACCGATTGTATGGTCGAGATGGCAGCCCAAAAACATTTAAGTAAGTAATTCAATAAGTGAGGTAGTAATATGTACTTGGGACGCTAACCCTGAGTAAGGAGTGACCCCTCCTAAGTATCGATACCCATATGACTAACGGCTAATGCTAATAGTGTATAAGAGAGAGAGAGAGATCTAAAAACGGGCATTTTAATTAAGGATTCTAAAAACATTCAAGAGATCTTACAGGCTTATATATCCATCAAGGATTGGCTACTAACAAGCATCCTAGTTTAGTTATCCTGCTAAGGCATTAACACAAATACGCATGATAGTTTGTAAGATTTAAGTTAAAATGCTTCATAGATTCAAAGTTTAGAACGAGATTCCATAAATAGTTGAATTAAAGAGATGAAACAATAGTATAAATAGAGAAGGAAATGTTTTACGCATAAGCGATTAAGTAGACGTTTCAATGTCAAAGTTTGATAAACCAAAGTTTAAGTATTGCAAGTTGTTTATAAGTTACAAAACATGATCTTATGCTTCCCCCAAATAATGTTGAAAAGTATTAAAAGTAAAACATAGTGGGGATGTAACTCACGGTTTGCGAAGAGAATAGAACTCGGAGTCGGTCGGAAATGAGCCGGGAATCACGGAATGCCTAAGAATTACCAATATAATTCAAAAGTTAACTTCTTATTAAGTGTGTTATGTATAGGAGATATTGTGTGACTTTTGTTTGTAAATAAAGATTAAGTCCAATATTGTTCCGAAAATTTGGTCCGAAGCGATTAACGTTGAGTTTAGTTTGAAAGTTTATTGTTTTTGATTATTACATCTTAAGTGCTTTTGCTTACTGAAGTGGTCTTATAATTTCTAGGGAAATTTGGGCAGCGCTTCCGCGCCCAAATTTCATGTCCAAAAATTACACTGCCACTTCCGTTCACAAATCACCTAAAACACAATAATACATATAATATAATCCCAAAATAGTCCAAATAGTCCAAAGTAATTCACCAATGTTGTAAATATTATTTAACTCAGTCCACAGTAATTAGGGTAAAAGTCCAGAATGCAAACGTAAACTTGAAACGAGTAAAAACGACGATTTTCGGGTGAACAGCAGCTCGGTGCTGCGCACCTGGTCACAGGTGCGGCGCACCTAGCTGCTGTCCGTTTCCCGTTTTGTGTTTTTCTTGCTAAAAACGTTTTGTGACTTAAGGATTTCGACATGCAACCAGTAGGTACTTTATAAAATAGTGTTTTCACAGATTCTAAACAACTTTTAACCGCAAAATCATAGATCTAAGTATTATTTAGATAAAAATCGTTTTTGTACACAAATGACATAAATCTTTACAAATACTCGTTTTTATTGTTTAGATTGAACATGCAACTGGTTGTTATCTTCCAAAACTTCATTTCAACAGTTTCTAAAATATTTTTATTCACAGATTTGTAGATCTAAAGGGTTTTTCGATTAAAACGTTTTTGACCATAAAAGTCAAAGATTTGTATAAAAACTCATTTTTAACCGTTAGATCTTACATGCAATTGATTATTTATGTATAAAAAGTGAAGAGAAAGTAATCTACCGAAAGAATAGCTTGGATGTTGAGTTTTGGTCGGATTTGATCTTCAAAAATTCTTTACAACGGTGGTCCTTTTTGAAATCTTTTGTTTGCTATAGCTTTCTTTGGATGTTATGAACGATTTGTACGGTTTGGAATTGATTTTTAGTGGTGTAAACTTTCTGGAAATGAAGAACACTTGAGGGTTTTTGAGAGAAAGTTGAGAGAAAATTATGTGTGTGTGTTTTTAGTGTGTGTTTTGGATTAATTAAAATGAGAAATGAAAATAGAAAAGAGAAGGCAATTAATCTGCCATTGGGACTGCAATTTAGCAGTAAAGGGACGTTGGTGGTTGGTCAATTGGGGTGGTGAGTGTGTAAAACGAGAAAGGGACCAAATTTGTAACATTTTTGAAATCCAGGCGGGAGGTGCGGCGCACCATGGTGCTAGGTGCGGCGCACCGGGCCATTTTTGGTCTCTTGAAATTTTCGTTTTCGCGTTATTGCTTCGTTGGACCTTTTTGTTAATTGAAAGTTCTTAAGTATGATTAGTTATGAACTTAGGAAAGTTCAAAGAGTGATTTTATTGGTATTAGGACTTATAATTTGATTCCGGAGATTATTCCGACACTTGATTCGATAAAATACGGATAAAGCGATCACGAGATTAGAACGCTACGAACACCAAAGGAGTAACAAAAGATTCGAACCGAGGAAGTAACTGAAGGGATTTCCCCAAACTTGGGACGATTGTCACACGAGTGAACATGATAAAGGAATGACTAGAGAATTTCGCCGATAGAATAACCGAACGAGTTCCTGATTTTTAGACGGTTGTCACATCATCCCCGGGTTGAAAGAAATTTCGTCCCGAAATTTGACTCGTCACATCAGGTGGAAGTATCCTCGAGAGAAAATGAGAGTACTTTTGACGTATCTGGTCTTCACGTTCCTACGTGAATTCGCGACCACGTCGGGAGTTCTAGCGAACTTTGACGATAGGAACACTGCTTCGATTGAGTTGTTGGACCTTTCGGTCTACAACTTCGAGCGGTTCCTCGATGAGATTGGCTTGCTGTCGAGCTTGACCTCGTCGGGTAGGGCGAACGATGGTCTCATCGAATGGGCAATTTTTCAAGTGTGAGACATGGAACACGTTACGAGCGTTGGAAAGAACAGGCGGGAGTTGGAGTTGATAAGCTACAGAATCAATGTGCTTGATGATGTCAGACGGTCCGGCGTATCTCGGGCTTAGCATTCCGCGCTTCCCGAAGTGGGCTATCCCTTTTCCATGGCGACGCGGTGAGAAGGATTCGATTCGCCGCTCTGGGGCTGGGAGGATTTTCTTCGGTTATCGGCGTAGCTCTTCTGCCGAGTGCGGGACATCTTCAGTCGCTCCCTGTTGGTGTGTCTAAAGGTGGTAGGCTGCGCTAAGATCCAGTCGCGCGCCGAGAGGTTTCTGAGACGGGCTCCATAAGTGAGACATGAACGACTATCTCGGTTAGAGATGATGGGTAGAGGTGTACCGTGGCAAGAGGAGATCTCATGGATGCAACCTTGTGCGAGCTTCTCCATTGAGTGGGTTCCTCGTTTCGGCGAGAAATGAGCGGACTTAATCGAACGATCCACAATTTCCCAAATTGTGTCGTTACTCTTTGCCGTCATGGGTAACCTGGTAGTGGAATCTATCGGGTCTGCGTTCGAGCTTCTCCTCGTGGTTGTATAAGGTTTCTTCCCTAGATTCCCGCGGTCGCAGTTACTTAGCAGTTCGATCCATTTCCTACGTCTTATATGTGAGGTGTAGACAAGGTCTTGTCCTCCTGGGTGAGTTCGCGGACGGCTTAGCGACCTTTGAGAAATCTCGTTGGACCTCCGAGGGCTGTCGGTTAACTCTAGGGGTTAACGGACTTCCGCAGGAGTCGTCGGGGCTCGACATTTCTCGGTCGCTTCTACCTTAGCCGGATCCACATGAATCCCTTCTGACTAACTACGTGACTAAGAGGGTGTACTCCTCGGGGCTAGATCTCTTACTTAGAGAATGTGGCGTACAACTTTTGTTTTCGAGGGAGTCCAAAAATGAGTTTCAGGTGTTCTCGAGTGGACAATAATATCTTCAATGAATACGATCACGAATTTATCCAGGTAGGGTCTACCGCTCGGTCCATTGAGTCCATGAACACCACTGGTGCGCTGGTTAGACCGGACGACATGACTAGGATTTTGTAATGACCGTAGTGGCGACGGAGAGCGGTCCTTGGAATGTCGGCTTCACTGACACGAACCTGGTGGTAACCCGAGCGGAGGTCGATTTCCGAGAAGTAAGTTGCTCCCTGCAACTGACTGAAGAGGTCATCGATCTTCGGGAGTGGGTACCGGTTCTTGACGGTCAGTGTTAAATTCACGGTAATCGATGCACGTACGAAAGGATTCGTCTTTCTTCTAGCGATGAGCATAGGGGCTTCTCGCGGCGACGAACTAGGACGAACGAAACTATGATCGAAGGGTCCCTGAAGTTGTTTGGACAACTTTTGCAATTCCGATGGGCTAGACGGTAAGGTGTCCTAGCGACCGGAGCTGCACCAGGAGTGAGATCAGTCTGGAATTCTACTCGTCGGGGCGGAAGTAACCCTGGCGAATCTTTGGAAAGGACGTTAGGGTGATCCTAGACTACGAGGATATCTTGAATACGGGTCTCCTTGGGCCTACGCTCAATGACATGGGCAAGGAATGCGTCACAGTCCTTATCAAGGCACTTACGCATTTTGGTGGATAGCACTAGTCGGAATGAGCGTCCGGGTTTGTCTCTTTAAACGATAAGGTTTCGGTGTCGGAAAGAAAAGTGTGAGTGATTTTGTCAGGACAGACGATCTCGGCTCTGGAATGGAAGGCCGGTTCATCCTGTTGCTGACATCGACGTCTTTTGGCTCGGTAGAGATTAGGTTGATAGGGAAGGTTTTATCGGACAGGTATGTGGAATGTCCTATGATTAGATTTCTTGCTTCAACCCCTGACTATTAATGCATTGCATGGGGAGGCCATCCTTAAGGACCTTAGATCCTAAGTTAATGGGGAGTCTAATTCCTAAGATTACAAAGCTCCTTCAAGTTTCCTAAGTGAATCTCCTAACGACAACTCGGATTGTTTACTAGAGGGTTTTTACCTGCGGGGCCTGAGTCCTGCTTCGACTCTTTGGCGGTGATGGTGAGAGCACCAAAGGCTTCTGCTACTTGGGATACGGAACAGTCAACACTGGGGCGTCCGTTGCTCCAGGACTGAGGAGTAATCCACCTCCTTCCTTGATTCGGCGCATACTTGCGGCAACGTCGGTAAAGGTGTCCGGTTTGGTGGCACAGGAAACAAGAGGGGCATCCACCAAAGTGGTGTAGGTAACACTTGTCGCACTTGGGGTGCGATCCAGCGTATCCTTGGCGTCTGATGACCTGTCTCTTGATGCGGTTGTTCACTATAGGTTGACAGCTAGCCTTCCGTTTCCTTTCCCTCCTTCGGGGGACAGGGACTGGAGAGGGAAGGGGGCTATTGATTTGAGAGCCTTCTTCCTTCTCAAGCTTCACGGTGGCTGGGAGGGTAGGAGAGTTACCGACATTGGTTTCTGAGTGAGGGGCGTAGGGATTCACATCCCCGAAGATTCTCTCGTTAATTCCGGCGATTACTTGAGCGATCAATTCTGGTATCGCTGCGTTGAGCTGAGCCGTGACCTGGTCGGCGAGGGTGCTGGCATTCAAGCGCGAGGGTGCCATGGTTCTACAACAGACAAGAATTTCGGTTTAGTACGCACGAAGCGGATATGATACGAATACCTTTAAATGAACAAGCTAACAATTACGCAAGAGTGATATAACAGAATAGGTGGTACGTGCACGACAAGGTTCCAAGAAGTTTACACAGTTCAGATTCATATATGAGAGATGATTTACACAATATAAGATTCACGAGACAAGTAACAATAGATAATAATAAACGAAACTTCATTCATTAATTAAGAGAGTTGGGTACAAAGTTTGAAATAGAAAGGTACAATACGATACAATAATGAAAATAAAGGAAATGGCACGAAGTTGTATACATTGAAAATTACAACTTGGCCTATGATACGGTACAATAGAGGAAAGACTAATGGTGTCTCTCCATAAACATCTTGGCCATCATGACCATCATCAATGTGCCCATCACTAGACACACACCGATAAGGTGCTGCACCGTCCGTGCCGTGGTCCTAGTCGATGCGATGACTCGCATCGACTGCTCAGACAACTGGCGAGCAGCGTCGGTGACCTCGCCAATTAGATGGCCCTGCTGTCGGGCCTCCTGGGCGAGTTCTCTTACCTCGCGGTGGAGATGGAGGAAAGCGGCCGGTGGGGGAGGTTGCGGCATCAGTTGCCTTGCAGCTTCGGCTTCGCGGGCGCGCTGCATCTCCTCTCGTTGGAGCTGGCGTTCCCACGAGTAGTGATCCATTACCGAGGTGCGTGGGACCTCGGGAATCGGGTGATGGTAGGGGTTAAGAGGTGTTGGGGGCCGGTAGGGGGCACCCTGCTGAGCTGCCATCCTGTCTGGCAGTCGGCCTGGAAGGATTACCTGTTTGCGTGCCGTTGTGACGACACGTGGTCCACGTCGCTGTGGTGGCGCGGCGTCGGGTACCGGTAGAGGTGGTGGTTGCACCGCCCTCGGGCTGGACCCGATGCTGCTGGACACAGCCATGGAGGTATCCTCCGTGGGGTCCGTGGTTTGGTGACGGAGGCTTTCCGAGGCGGTATGGCCCTCGGAAGGCTCATGTGATGATGCGGCTCTCTGTTGGGATTGGGACCGGGAACGTGAGGGAGATCGGGAACGTGATGACTGAGACATAACGGATCTGCGACGTAAAGAGTTTCGTAAGTACAGGAAGGAAATAATGTTAAAGGAAATATGTACGAAATGCAGGTAAGGGTCGATCACGTGAGGTTGGGAATAATAAGACCGGGAATTTTGTTTTTGACTCAAAACCGTTTATCTTTAGAAATTACGTTCCGTCCTTGCATAAGTCATTTTGAACTAGGCAGGGGTGGCCAGGCCATGCGTAGTTAAAAATAATCATGCAATCGCAAAATTAATTTACTAAAGTTTTGAACCCATAATGATTTTCCGAAAAGCCTTGGTTATAGTTTGGTTTCAAAAACTTTTTTTTTTTTTTTTTTTGAAATTTCCAAAACCGTTTTCACTACAACCTGTGCTCTGATACCAAGTCTGTCACACCCCGCTAAAGCGGAAACACGGGGCGTGAGAGCTGGAATATCATTACACGATCGTAAGCAAATATAAACGATTCAAGTCATTTCAATTGAAAATTTAAAAAGGTAAAGATACAATATTTCAAAAAGTAACCAAGTAGTTCACGAATTAACTTAAAGTACAAATACAAGTTTTAAACAAAAATTCCCAAAATATGAAGGTCTTTCCCATTAAGCGCCTCACGTGACCATATCGACCCTCCTTGCCATGCATTCCAAAAGCTTACATTAATTTCCTGAAACATAAGATAAAGTGTCAACTACGAAACGTAGTGAGTGAGTTACAGTTTAGAGTTTGAAAGAGTTTCCAAAAATAGTAAGTTACCGAAAATAGAAGGTTAATGGTAAAAGTTTATAAGTAAGCGAGTGAAGTGAATAAATAAACTCGCATAGTAATTATAGTGGAAAAACAGTCACTAAAATAATGATAAAGCGGAATCAATCGCTAAAATAATGATAAAGCGGAGTCAATCGCTAAATAGTGGTAAAGCGGAATCAATCGCTAAAATAAAGTGAAAGCGGGATCAGGCGCTAAAATAAAGTATATGCGTATGGGATATGTGTTATAACTTAACTAAAGGTACCTTGTATATCAATCACTTGGCATAATATAAGTAGTAAGTATACACTAAACCGATTGTATGGTCGAGATGGCAGCCCAAAAACATTTAAGTAAGTAATTCAATAAGTGAGGTAGTAATATGTACTTGGGACGCTAACCCTGAGTAAGGAGTGACCCCTCCTAAGTATCGATACCCATATGACTAACGGCTAATGCTAATAGTGTATAAGAGAGAGAGAGATCTAAAAACGGGCATTTTAATTAAGGATTCTAAAAACATTCAAGAGATCTTACAGGCTTATATATCCATCAAGGATTGGCTACTAACAAGCATCCTAGTTTAGTTATCCTGCTAAGGCATTAACACAAATACGCATGATAGTTTGTAAGATTTAAGTTAAAATGCTTCATAGATTCAAAGTTTAGAACGAGATTCCATAAATAGTTGAATTAAAGAGATGAAACAATAGTATAAATAGAGAAGGAAATGTTTTACGCATAAGCGATTAAGTAGACGTTTCAATGTCAAAGTTTGATAAACCAAAGTTTAAGTATTGCAAGTTGTTTATAAGTTACAAAACATGATCTTATGCTTCCCCCAAATAATGTTGAAAAGTATTAAAAGTAAAACATAGTGGGGATGTAACTCACGGTTTGCGAAGAGAATAGAACTCGGAGTCGGTCGGAAATGAGCCGGGAATCACGGAATGCCTAAGAATTACCAATATAATTCAAAAGTTAACTTCTTATTAAGTGTGTTATGTATAGGAGATATTGTGTGACTTTTGTTTGTAAATAAAGATTAAGTCCAATATTGTTCCGAAAATTTGGTCCGAAGCGATTAACGTTGAGTTTAGTTTGAAAGTTTATTGTTTTTGATTATTACATCTTAAGTGCTTTTGCTTACTGAAGTGGTCTTATAATTTCTAGGGAAATTTGGGCAGCGCTTCCGCGCCCAAATTTCATGTCCAAAAATTACACTGCCACTTCCGTTCACAAATCACCTAAAACACAATAATACATATAATATAATCCCAAAATAGTCCAAATAGTCCAAAGTAATTCACCAATGTTGTAAATATTATTTAACTCAGTCCACAGTAATTAGGGTAAAAGTCCAGAATGCAAACGTAAACTTGAAACGAGTAAAACGACGATTTTCGGGTGAACAGCAGCTCGGTGCTGCGCACCTGGTCACAGGTGCGGCGCACCTAGCTGCTGTCCGTTTCCCGTTTTGTGTTTTTCTTGCTAAAAACGTTTTGTGACTTAAGGATTTCGACATGCAACCAGTAGGTACTTTATAAAATAGTGTTTTCACAGATCCTAAACAACTTTTAACCGCAAAATCATAGATCTAAGTATTATTTAGATAAAAATCGTTTTTGTACACAAATGACATAAATCTTTACAAATACTCGTTTTTATTGTTTAGATTGAACATGCAACTGGTTGTTATCTTCCAAAACTTCATTTCAACAGTTTCTAAAATATTTTTATTCACAGATTTGTAGATCTAAAGGGTTTTTCGATTAAAACGTTTTTGACCATAAAAGTCAAAGATTTGTATAAAAACTCATTTTTAACCGTTAGATCTTACATGCAATTGATTATTTATGTATAAAAAGTGAAGAGAAAGTAATCTACCGAAAGAATAGCTTGGATGTTGAGTTTTGGTCGGATTTGATCTTCAAAAATTCTTTACAACGGTGGTCCTTTTTGAAATCTTTTGTTTGCTATAGCTTTCTTTGGATGTTATGAACGATTTGTACGGTTTGGAATTGATTTTTAGTGGTGTAAACTTTCTGGAAATGAAGAACACTTAGGGTTTTTGAGAGAAAGTTGAGAGAAAATTATGTGTGTGTGTTTTTAGTGTGTGTTTTGGATTAATTAAAATGAGAAATGAAAATAGAAAAGAGAAGGCAATTAATCTGCCATTGGGACTGCAATTTAGCAGTAAAGGGACGTTGGTGGTTGGTCAATTGGGGTGGTGAGTGTGTAAAACGAGAAAGGGACCAAATTTGTAACATTTTTGAAATCCAGGCGGGAGGTGCGGCGCACCATGGTGCTAGGTGCGGCGCACCGGGCCATTTTTGGTCTCTTGAAATTTTCGTTTTCGCGTTATTGCTTCGTTGGACCTTTTTGTTAATTGAAAGTTCTTAAGTATGATTAGTTATGAACTTAGGAAAGTTCAAAGAGTGATTTTATTGGTATTAGGACTTATAATTTGATTCCGGAGATTATTCCGACACTTGATTCGATAAAATACGGATAAAGCGATCACGAGATTAGAACGCTACGAACACCAAAGGAGTAACAAAAGATTCGAACCGAGGAAGTAACTGAAGGGATTTCCCCAACCTTGGGACGATTGTCACACGAGTGAACATGATAAAGGAATGACTAGAGAATTTCGCCGATAGAATAACCGAACGAGTTCCTGATTTTTAGACGGTTGTCACACTGTGAGCCTCCAGCCGGCGGCTGGATCAGTCTGTTAAACCAAAATCGTCGTTTTGAGAACCTTAAGCGTAAGAATAAGTCCAAATGACTTTATTACAGATTATGTAACTTTGAAAACTTACTGTTTTTAATAAAGAAATTGGTTGATTGAGTTTGAGGATTTGAAACTATTATATTATCATTTACATTGGTTGAAAAATAATTGTTCAAAGCGGGAAAGTGTTTGAAAAATGGATTCAATTTTTATAGCGCGGAAGCGCTGCCCAAATTTCACCGTAAACTATTACTCAAACTCAGTAACCTAATGTTTTCGGGACTTATACATATTGACCTTGGACATTGACTCTTTTTGGACATAAATGGACTAATCGGACCCTATATCGTACACGAACACGTAATATCATGAAATCTTTCCGTAATAAACTCTTGGGACAGAATCTAAAAGATAAGAAATTGAGATTTAAAATGTTGAATTGGAACTTAACCATAACTCAAATCACTCTAATGATACTTATACAATATTCCGGTGTCTTAGATCATCCTTGACTCCCGACGCATTCCGCTCCGTCCGTGCTTATTAGTATCTATCTTCGCAATCCGTGAGTTACACCCCTCCTTACTTTTACATTTTAAGTACTCTTTTTGGGGGAAACATGAGATCAAATCCTTTTGTGAACAATATCTTTATGTGAAACTGTTTTACGTGCTTTAACCTATGTACAACGTATGGTGATCTATTTTTGGAAACTTTTGAACTGATTGAACTACCCTTCTATTTTTGGAAACTTTTGAACTAATTGAGATGCCTTTCTATTTTTGGAAACTTATTGAACTTGCAACTCTCTGAACACTGGAACTTTGAAAACTTTTGAACTATTTTAGAACATGGAACTAATATGCGTAACAACATCAATTGTTCGGATTGGCTTACTTTAGACTCCCTAGGTTTGCCTCTATGGATATTTGATTAGACAACGATAGCTTGGTTGATTTTTTGAAGCAAAACCCTAGGTGAGGATATAACGCCGTAAGTACAAACAAATGACTTAAAAACGGAACGAACTAAATGCCCCACAGATTTTCTTGGAACTGAACTCTCACATTATTAACACAAGCCGTTAGCATAGATCATGGGTATCGATACTTAGGAGCGGTCACTCCTTACTTATGGGTAGCAACCTGGGTACATATTGCTAAGTTCTCGCGAACTCGAACTCTAGACTGGAACTAGTGGGCAGGAACTTGACCAGAATCGGATTAGTGTGGAAAACTAAATCTTACGTATATTAAGCTTAGTGGTTGGTACAACTTGAGGATCATAGGTCTTTATTTACGCATATACTTTCTTACTGTCTTACACATGTGGATTTATCCACCGCTGAGGTAATGACTACTCTTACTTACCGTCTTATACATGTGGATTTATCCACCGCTGAGGTAATGAATTCTTACACCTGCCGTCTTACACATGTGGATTAATCCACCGCTGAGGTAATGACTACGCACTTTTACTACTCGCTACGCGACTTGAACTTGGAACTGATCTTGAACTTTTATGAACTTGGAACTGATCTTGAACTTTTACGAACTTTGAACTTGTCTCGAACTCTTAGGAACATTAAACTCTTGAATTGAACTATTGCGACAGTATATAAACCACCTTTAAGCGATTGCTTATCCGCTTACTTCTTTTGGACAACTTTGTACTTATATATATATATACTTGTCGAACGTTTTTTTTAGAAACCTTTGGTCAACTCATAAACTGTAACTCACTCACTACGTTTTCGTAGTTGACACTTTATCTCATGTTTCAGGAAACCAAATGTAAGACACGAATTGCATTCTGTGGATGGGTTAGGCAGGTCACGTGAAATCAAGAATTGGGAAAAGACCTATTTTATCACTTTGGGGATTTTGTTAAACACTTAATTATTTACTTTGTTATGCAACTCGTTGAATACTTGGTTATTTTATTTTGTAAACCCTGATTTTCTATTTTAATGACTTGAAACCGTATGCTTTAAATTATAACTCGTGTAATGATATCTTTGCTCTTCACGCTTCGTGTTTCCGCTTTAGCGGGGTGTGACAGAGTTACAGTTTACGAAGTTTGGCAAGAATATAAGTAAAGTATATAAAAGTAAAGGTTTCCAAAAGGAGGTTACCGGAGAAAAGTCTCTTAAAATTTATATACTTTTAAAGTTCAAGTAACGGGCGAATCGGTGCCCTAAGTTCGTAAAGACTAAGTAGAGTCAAATTTAGTCAAATTGTAGTTGCGGAAATCAATCGCTAAAAAGTTCGTAAATTTATGCGTATAAATAACTAATTAGATTTCTTGTATCAACTTCTTGGCATCTATAACTTAAGTGTTCACACTAATCCGATTGTTCAACCGTGAGGCCCCTCTTCCCGCCTATCCTACGGGAAGTTGTTCAAGTTCTTAGTAATATGTACTTAGACTGCCATCTAAGCAAGGAACGGTTCTTTCTTAAGTATCGATACCCATAATTACTAAACGGCTCTGTAGTTAATAGTGTGTAAAGTTCTAGAAAAAGTAGCTGGGCACTAAGTAGTTTTGTTTTAAAGAGAGATAGTTATTCCGTCACTTAAGATCATGTTATAGTTCCATCAAGGGTCGGTCCGCATACAAGCATCAATAATTAGTTTAGCCGAAAAAGGGGGCAAGCCCGTAAGTTCAAGTAGAGTAAAAGTGTTGTACGCATAAGAGTTCAAAGAGTTTGTTCAAAAATAGTTCCATAAGTTCCAGAGTCAAAATAGTTCAAATAGTTCCAAAGTCAAAATAGTTCAATATTTGTAATAAGTCAAAGTTCATAATGTTGCAGTTTGATTCATAAAGTTTTCAAATACAAATAATCTTATTTTCCCCCAAAAATTCATGCAAAATACATTTAAAGATGAGGGGTTGTACCTCACGGATTGCGAAGAGTAAGATACGGAAACTCGGTCGGAAATGGGAGCCGGGAATCACGGATTGCCTAATAATACCAAGATATTTTAATTAGTTATTATATTATTAAGTTCTTATATAATAATATAGATAAAATATAGATAAACTTTAAGTGTCAAGGTTAAGTATAGTTAAAATAGTCCGAAAAGGTAATTGTCACGTTTTTGTCCAAAAGTTCGATTTAATGTTTTTGATTATTATGTCTTAAGTGCTTTTGCTCGCTGAAGTGATTTATGTTCGAGCAACGATTGTCAAACACGAAGGTGAGGTGATATCAACCTTGGATCTCCTGTGATGATCACAGTGCAAACCCAGCAAGTTCTTGACGAACCTAGGGTGATCAAGGTTGAGGGTGGAAGCAAGAGTATATGAACTCTGTTTAAGCTTGTATGTGTGTGTAAGTGAGATCGAAGTGAAGTCCGTCTACCCTGATTAGATTACGTATTTATACTACCCGTTTCAAGGATGGGGAACGTCCATCAATCAATGACGATCATGAATGTTTAAACTGTTATAGTAATCAATCAGTGGTATACTAATCGTCTTCACTTTATTATTTGTTAAGATGCGACGTCACACAGCCTAAGGCAACGCCTTGCAAGCTGAACGCTGAAACTGCCTTGCAGGCTGGCGGTCAGCTGAAACTGCCTTGCAGGATGACGCAAGGCTGAAACTGCCTTGCAGGATGACGCAAGGCTGAAACTGCCTTGCAGGATGACGCAAGGCCGAAACTGCCTTGCAGGATGACACAAGGCTGAAACTGCCTTGCAGGTTGACTTCATGTTGAGGCGGGCGCCTGTCAGGCGGGCGTCTGTCAGGCATGCGCTTGTCAATGGTATACAGGCTGTAACATGCATGCGTGTCTTGCTCAATGGGCTTGCTTGTCAGGCGGGCGCCTGTCAGGCAATGGCATACAGGTTGTACAATCTTGACAGGCGTGTCTTGCTCAATGGGCTTCAGGCGGGCGCCTGTCAGGCAATGGCATACAGGTTGTACAATCTTGACAGGCGTGTCTTGCTCAATGGGCTTCAGGCGGGCGCCTGTCAGGCAATGGCATACAGGCTGTACAATCTTGACAGGCGTGTCTACTAACCTCATCATGCCCCGAGTTAGGATTTGCCAAAACAACGGTTTGCAAGTCGTAACTTTCTTTACTCGTAAGCTTTTTTTTTTTTTTTTTTTTTTTTTTTCGGCTAACATTTGTATGTTTTCTTAGATGATAATACGCTGTTTCACACCCCAAATTGTGTTATTTATCCAACAACATTATCTGCTAAAAAATAAAACAAATGTGTATGCATGTGTGGTAGGGTCTTTCTACACTTTTGTAACATTATGTTTCATTGGATCATGAGCCAAGGTTTCAAAAAAGTGTACGTTCATGTCTTTCTATTGGATCATGATTCCATGCGTGTCTTCAAATGGGTACACAAGAAAACCCATGCCTGGCTTTAATAATTTCTTCATGTAGTTCCATTACCATCTATCTCTTCGGCAGTATCACCATACCGGCGGTAGCCAGTAGCCACTGACCGGCGGTGACTGTAGCAACAGACCGGCATCCACATGACCGGCGGTTAGCCGAGCCGGCTACCGGCGGAAGTTAAGCCGGAACGGTGGCAAACCTAGCCAAGCCGAACCGGCGGTATTCATTGATGGTGAACCGGCGGTATTTGCTCGAACCGACGCCTGGTAGTGAGGCAAACCGAAAGCCGAGAGCCGAAGTCGGGTACCGGCTGTAATAGCCTTGTACCGGCGGTTGAATCACAAGCCGGGTACCGGCTGTAATAGCCTGGTACCGGCGGTTTCCTTCACACCACGCGCATGACAGCTGAAGCCGGGTACCGGCTGTAATAGCCTGGTACCGGCGGTTAGGGGGTACCGGTGGTTTGTGGGTACCTGCGGTGTGGGGGTATTGACACGCAACCTGCGGTTTTGGACAAGCCCGAGTACCGGCTATTATAGCCCAGGTACCGGCGGTTGTTTTACGAATCAACAGTAGTACTGATCAAGAACATTTATGCCAAAATATATCATGGGTTCCATCTTGATTGTAAATATACATTAAATGTGATGTCTAGAGGTATAGAGAAATCGAATTGTTTTCCTTCACTCGTTTAAGGGCATCTTTCTTGATTTTTTTATTATATATATTTGTTCGTTGTAATTTGGCATGGCGTTGTGTAGGCTTAGCCTTGCTTTGAGACATTGTCTAGCTTTTTAAAATAATGTTTTATTGGGTGATCAAGCTAATAACACATTTTTATTTTTTATCTTTATGAATGTTGTGTCCATGACACCGTCTTGGGTGTGCATGACAGTGTGTATATTTGGTTGTGCGTATGACACTTTCTTGAGGGCCCATGGTTCCTTTGTATGTCAATGACATAGGTAGATTTGAGTATGCTTTACATTGTGCCTGTGACACTGTGCCAATGGCACTTTTGTTGGTTAACCTTTACTTTGTTTACTCGCGAGGATTGTCGCTTCCCAGTGAGAAGTGCTTATATTTTATCAAGTAGATTAAAAGACGAATATGATTGTATGTTATTTGGCCAGACAAGGTTGTCTTTCTTGGCTTCATACATGTTGTATTGAACTATGTTCTTAGGTGCGTACGTGCGCATGCGTGTTCAAGTTGTACAAATTGAGTCACAAACTTGGCTTTTAGATCTGCGAAATCTTGAATACTCCTCTCAGGCAAGTCAGCAAACCAATCACGAGCGAAACCTTGTAATGTTCCAGGGAACATGTGGCAAGCGACTGGGTCTAACCATTTCTCCGTCATAATAGCCTGTTCAAACAGAGCAAGGTGGTCGTCTGGATCTCGAGTACCGTCGTAAGTACCAACAACGGACGGGACTTTTTGCTTATCTGGGAGTGGGAATCTGGCAACCCAGTCACAGAACTTTGAAGTAACCACTGACAAAGGGTGGAACTGCTGCTGTCACTAAGGTTTGCAACACTCTGAGCATGTCGTTAGATGCGTCATGTGGTAGAGGTGTTGGCGGGGTGTGCGTGCTTGGTTGCCTTAGCCGCTCCAAGAGTTGTGACAACGGATCCACTAGATGTACGGGCGCTGGCTGAGGCGTTGGGCGCAATGCCTCCACTAATTGTGACAACAGATCTGACGAAGCAGGTGGTGGTGGGGGTGGTGGTGGCTGAGTGCTCTGAGCCAACCTTCTAAGTAGTTCCACAATGGGATCCTCCTGAACCCCTTGAGTAGCAGGCTGGGAAGCAATCGAAACAGGCTGTCTTACAAGATCCGTGCCATCCTCCTGAGAGCTTGTCCCATGGGACAAAAGAGGCTGAAATGGAGGGATGGATGTCACTGGCGGTGGTGAAGTGAACATACTTGTTCCCGCCAACCTTGTGGAAAAAAGGGGACTAGTTAAAGAGGGATACCCCCGCGTCGTCCTTACATCCGACACTGTATACTCAGAATCGACGTATGATTCTGGGATTGTGGTATGAACAGGTGAAGTCATCACCGCTTCCGGTGCAGTGGTAATCACAGTAGTGGTCATTTCTGGCGCTGAAGAAATGACATGCGATGAATTTGTTGCCTCCATGGAAATGATTGATTACGGAGAGAGAAAAAAAAAAAAAAAAAGGAACTGGGAAAAGCGAAACGCCGTTTAAAAAACGTGTCCCACGGATGGCGCCAATGTTCGAGCAACGATTGTCAAACACGAAGGTGAGGTGATATCAACCTTGGATCTCCTGTGATGATCACAGTGCAAACCCAGCAAGTTCTTGACGAACCTAGGGTGATCAAGGTTGAGGGTGGAAGCAAGAGTATATGAACTCTGTTTAAGCTTGTATGTGTGTGTAAGTGAGATCGAAGTGAAGTCCGTCTACCCTGATTAGATTACGTATTTATACTACCCGTTTCAAGCATGGGGAACATCCATCAATCATTGACGATCATGAATGTTTAAACTGTTATAGTAATCAATCAGTGGTATACTAATCGTCTTCACTTTATTATTTGTTAAGATGCGACGTCACACAGCCTAAGGCAACGCCTTGCAAGCTGAACGCTGAAACTGCCTTGCAGGCTGGCGGTCAGCTGAAACTGCCTTGCAGGATGACGCAAGGCTGAAACTGCCTTGCAGGATGACGCAAGGCTGAAACTGCCTTGCAGGATGACGCAAAGCTGAAACTGCCTTGCAGGATGACGCAAGGCTGAAACTGCCTTGCAGGTTGACTTCATGTTGAGGCGGGCGCCTGTCAGGCGGGCGTCTGTCAGGCATGCGCTTGTCAATGGTATACAGGCTGTAACATGCATGCGTGTCTTGCTCAATGGGCTTGCTTGTCAGGCGGGCGCCTGTCAGGCGGGCGCCTGTCAGGCAATGGCATACAGGTTGTACAATCTTGACAGGCGTGTCTTGCTCAATGGGCTTCAGGCGGGCGCCTGTCAGGCAATGGCATACAGGTTGTACAATCTTGACAGGCGTGTCTTGCTCAATGGGCTTCAGGCGGGCGCCTGTCAGGCAATGGCATACAGGCTGTACAATCTTGACAGGCGTGTCTACTAACCTCATCAATTTACATTTTTCTAAAGAAATTTGGGCAGCGCTTCCGCTTCCAAATTTCATATCCAAAAATGTACAATCACTTCCGCTCACAAATCACCTAAAACGCAATAATATACGTATTATAGTTCAATTCAAGTCCAAATAGTCCACACTTGTCCAAAATGTTATTACTTTTACACAATCAGTCCCAAAATGTCATAAGTCAAAAAGTCAGCGGTCGCAAATGGTCTAAACGTGCTAAAAACGACAAAAACGACGAGTTTTGAAAATCCAGCAGCTCTGTGTGCCGCTGTGAGCACCTCAACGGCGCACAGAAGCTGAAAATGTTGTTCGCTGCGTCGTTCTAAGCATTAGGACGGCGCACGGTTCGGGTGTTTTCGGGTTTTTGTTGCAAAACGTATTTTAAGCCATATATTTCGACATGCAATAGGTTTAAACTTATTAAAACATCATTTTAACAGTTTATAAAGCATTTTTAGTCATAAAACCGTGGATCTAAAGGTTATTTCGGTTAAAAACGTTTTTGACCATAAAAAGTCATAGATTTGCATAAACACTTATTTTTAACCGTTAGATCTTACATGCAATTGATTATTTGTATAAAAATAGTAAAAAGAAAGAAATCTACCGAAGGAAAAGCTCGGATGATGAGTTTTGGTCGGATTTACGCTTCAAAAATCTTTACAAGCTTAGTCCTTTTTGAAATAAACGACACCCCTTTGCTTCTCTTGATGATTGGGAACGATTTGTATGGTTAGAAAATGGGTTTCTATGGCTGAAGTTACTGGAAATAAGGTGGTTTTTGTGAGAAACTTGAGAGAAAAGTGTATGTATGTGTTTTTTTGGTTTGTAAAAATGATTTTGTAAAATGAAAATGAAGATAATAATGAAAGAGTGTGTTGGGGACTGTCAAAAGACACTCATGAGGGCCTGGACTCGAGTGTGAGTGGTGGATAAAGTTGGTAAATCGAGACATGCAACAAATTTGAATTTGTAACAAGAATCGTCCTCCAGAACGGCGCACATGGCCTCTGTGCGTCCTCCTGGACCTGTTTTGTAATAATTTTTGTGTTTTGGCCGATTTTGTACAGTTGTTTCGTTAGACCTTTTCGTTAACTAAAGTTTTAAAGTATGTTACATTATGAACTTAGGAAAGTTCATTAGGGGTTTTCTTGGTATTATGACTTATTTAATTTGATTCCGGTTGTGATTCCGACGTTGTCGCGGTTCCGATAAATGAAAAGTTAAAGACTAGATATACCGAAAGAGACATAGAGTATAAATGCACCTGGAAATTAGACGGTGGTCACATTCTCCCCGGGTTTAAAGAAATTTCGTCCCGAAATTTAGTTCGTCCCATCATGAAGAAGTGTTCTCGAATAGATGTGGATATTTCTGACGGAATTGGTCTTCACGCTCCCATGTGAATTCGTGACCACGTCGGGAATTCCACCGAACCTTGATTATCGGAATACGGCTCTGTGTGAGCTGTTTGACCTCGCGGTCAACAACTTCGAGCGGTTCTTCGATGAAGTTTAGCTTGTTGTCGATTTTGACCTCGTCAAGGGGGATGACGATGGTCTCATAAGACAGACACTTTTTCAAGTGTGAGACATGGAACACGTTGTGAACGTTCGCGAGAGCCTGGGGGAGTTGGAGACGATAAGCAACGGGACCGATACGCTCAATGACCTCGAATGGACCGGTGTACCTTGGACTTAGTTTACCGCGCTTTCCGAAGCGGACTACCCCTTTCCATGGCGATACCTTGAGGAGCACTCTGTTGCCAACTTGGAACTCGAGGGGTTTCCTTCGGTTGTCAGCATAGCTCTTCTGTCGGGTACGAGATGTCTTCAACCTTTCACGGATGGTGGTTGATATCGCTCATTTATATGACTATTTTATCGCGATATTCATTGTGTTTTGTGTCCCAAACGTAATGGAAAGACCCTTTTATGCTTATGTTTTGTAAAGTTTTGTGTTAGGATTGAGTTAGGTGTTTTTGGAGTAAAAAGAAGGAATTTTTGGCACTTTGACTTGAAATTGGCCAAGGTACCAGAACTGGCGACGCATTCGTAGAGAGGATTCAGCGCATTCAGCTCGGAAGCTGGAATGCGCCGCCAGTCCCACCATGGGCGGCGCATTCGTGGTCTCGACAGTTACTTGGCGGTTATTAATTATTAATCATGGGTAATCAAAAGTCTATCAACACACCACAAATACAAAACGTTGGAGACACTTGGAGAGAATCAATTTCATCATTTTCTAAGGCATTTCATATCATTGGAAGCATAGAAACACTTGTTAATTTTCGTATTTCATCAAAGATTGTTATTTTCGATTCCGTTTAGTACTTGGAGATTATTTCGGAATTTGTTACTTACGATTGGTATTACTCTTTTATCATTTTTATTCTCAATTGAATCATGTCTTTTACATATTTGATTGTGTTTGTTACAATTATGAGTAGCTAATTTCTTAATACGTTTGCTTGGATTATGTGATCGTTTATGTGTTAGGTTTTGGGTGTGAAATGAGAATGATGTGTAGAGGTTAATCGGGGATCCGTTTGGGTTAACATCTTGATTATCTTTTTAGAATTGTTTATACTCTTGTTTGGCAATCTAAAAACGGGTATTCGAAAGGAATCCGTAATTTTTACTAAAATAGGAACGAATTAATCGGCCGGTCTTTAGTTGATTATGAGTTTATGATATTCGAAAGGAATCATTAACAACGATTTGAAAAAGTAGATATTAACACAAACGCTAGCTACTAAATTAAGAGAAATCGGTTTAGGAGTTAGTAAGCTATTCGAAAGGAAGCTTATAGATTAATTCTCACACATCGGCTTGAAGCTTTATGCACAATTACTTGAGGTGTTAACGGTATTCGAAAGGAATCGTTGCATGGTTAGGTAATTGGAGAAATCCGGTATTCGAAAGGAACTTAGGATTTTACATTTGAAGTTTATCAACATTTTCACACCTAAGAAATAACACATATTCGTAAACGGTCCAACCAAGCGTCTTTTTATCCATATTTGAATTTTAAAGTATTTTTACCATTATTATAAGCAAGTCTTCATTAAGATTAAAACCAACTTGTTACTTGTTACGTGTTTTTATAAACTAATACTATCAACTATAAATAGTCCCTGTGTTCGAACCCGATATTTACCAATACTGTTTACAATTGACAAGGGTACACTGCCCGTGTCGTAATCTAGTAAAGGTTTATTTTCGGAAAACTAGATTTTTCGCATCAAGTTTTTGGCGCCGCTGCCGGGGACTTGATTTAGTTGAAGTTTTTAGTTTCTTGTTTGAATTACTTGTTTGAATATTTTTCACGGGTATTTGTTTTGTTTTGTTGTGATTTTCAGGATTATTGATTGTGGATGTACACGAGATCCCAAGGGAAACAAGTGCATAGTCCTCTTTCGGATCCGGAAAAACTTTTGAGGAAACGAGGTTTAGGAGCAGCCGCTTCGGTTGTTTATAGTGAAAGCGAATCTTCCGAGGAGGAAGTCGAGGTAGTTTTTGAAGAAGAAATGGAGGACGGAGAAAATGGTAGACCTATAGTGGAAAACGACCCACCCAACCCTTTTGACATACCGATGATCAATAGGAATAGGATAGTACCACAAACGAATGGGTCGGCCATTGTAGCACCGGACTTGGGGGCTGACTTTTCCGTTAAAGGTCACCACTTAAAGATGATTCAAGATAGTACTTTTGACGGACATTTCAAGTCCGACCCGCACAAGCATGTGGCGAGTTTCATAGAGACATGTAGAATGTTCCGATATGGAGCGGGTCAAGAGGAAAGCGTTATGCTAAGTTTGTTTCCATCGTCTCTCACGGGAGAGGCGAAAACGTGGTTTAATGAATTGGAGCCGGGTACAATTGCAACCTGGGAAGATATGAGAGAGATATTTGTGACGAGATTTTTCCCACCCATTTTGCGTAGGAAGCTATTGAACCAAATCCGTTCTTTTCAACAATGGGATAACGAGACCATAACGGATGCTTGGATTAGGCTTAAGGAATTGTTGAGGAATTGCCATGGACACGATTTGGATAAAGATGAAGTGATTGACATCTTTTACTATAGTTTGGATAGTCGTTCTCAACACGACTTAGATCTAGCGGGTGGTGGTAGTTTCTTATACAAGTCACCAAACGAGGCGCACCGAATGATGGAAGATCAAGTCCAAGCTCGAATTGCTAGGGACCGAGTGACTAGGAATAGAAGAGTAAGGGGAACGGTGAACGAAGTCGAAGAAGGAGGTAGTAGTGGTAGCAACAAGGAAGTGGTTAACGAGATTAAGTCCTTGGGTGAAGAAATGAAAAACCGAATGGGTCGTTTGGAAAAGGATGTTCACTTGGTCAAAAACGGTTGCGGGAAATGTGGGGGACCACATTATACGGATGATTGTGAGCCGAAAACCGAAGAAGCCAATTATGCCAACTATGGGTATCAAAACCGAGGAAATAGTGGATATGGAAACCAAAACCGGGGCAATAGAAACGAGGAAAGATTTCAACCCAAACAGAAGGAAGAGAATAAATCGAATTTTGAGGAAATGATGACAGAGTTCGTTTACTCACAAAAGGCAAATAACGACTTGATGGCTAACTCAATGAAGGGATTTACCGAAAAATGGGAGCAAAGCCAAAGGAACACTCAAGCTAACATGCAAGACTTGGAACGGAAATTTGAAAGACTAAGTGAAAAGTTCTCAAACCGACCAACGGGTCAAATGCCAAGTTCAACCCAACCAAACCCGAGGCAAAACCAAAATAACAACGGGGGATCATCAAGCCAAGGTTCGAAGTATGTACCACCAAATAATCGTGATGAGCATGTTAATGTGGTTGAGACTCGATCAGGACCTAAGTATGGGGGGATTGGAGAAAAGGGGCTGAATAACAAGAAAAATCAAAACGGTTTTGGAACAACAACGAATGCGCCGCCAGTGGGGGGAATGCGCCGCATTCCCACCCCCGAGGCGAATGTGATGCCTCACTCACCACCTGTCGCATCGCCTGTTGTCCAGAACACCTCGAATGCGCCGCCTGTGCCTCGAATGCGCCGCATAGAGCCCGTTGACAGCGATTCGGACGACGAGGAAGAGATAGAGATGGAGTCAAGGCCCGGGAAGGAACCAATGGTTCCTAGCAAAGAAAAAGAGTTGGAAATCGAAGCAAAAGGGCCGTATAAGCCACATATCCCATATCCGCATAGACTTCGAAAAGAAAAGAAAAAGGAACAATACGGTAAATTCATCGAATTAATGAAAACTGTTAAGATTAATGTTCCTTTAGTTGATCTTATTGCAGGTATGCCAAATTATGCAAAATTCATGAAGGAACTCGTGAGCGGGAAAGGTGATTACATGGAGAAAATCACCGCGTTTTTAAATGCCGAATGTTCGGCGATTGTGAAGAGGTCTATCCCACCGAAACTTGAAGACCCAGGAAGTTTTTTGTTGACTTGCACTTTTAACGATACATTTACTTTTAGTGCATTAGCGGATTTAGGGGCAAGCATTAATTTAATGCCCAACTCTATTTACACTAAATTATCTTCAAATGCTTTAACACCAACACGTATGAGCATAAGATTGGCCGATCGATCTTATCAATATCCATTGGGTATTGCCGAAAATATGCTCATACGGGTTGGAGATTTTCTATATCCCGTAGACTTCGTTATTCTCGAAATGGAGGAGGATGAAAAAGTTCCTCTCATTTTGGGGAGACCATTTTTGAACACCGCGGATGCTATCATCCGGGTTCGGGATACCGAAATTTCTTTGGGATTGGGTGATGAAAGGGCAACATTTTCTCTAAATCAAGCAATGAAACACTCTTATTCTACTGATGAATCTTGTTTTAGAATTGATGTTATAGATGAAGCAGATTATGACCTCGATTGGGAAGGCATTTTGGAAGAAGAGGAGGAAATGGAAATGTTGAACTCCATTGGCAAAGAAGAGGCGGAAGAAGAGCAAGGATCGAGTGAAGTGAAGGAGTTGGTAGTTAACGACGGGGCGAGGATCATAACCTCAATTGAAGATCCCCCGAAGGATTTGGAGCTCAAACAGTTACCGGAACATCTAGAGTATGCATTTTTAGATGGTAATTCTAGTCTCCCAATTTTTATCTCGTCTTCACTTTTGGAAGACGAGAAAGTTAAATTACTAACGATCCTTAAAAGTCATAAAAAGGCTTTCGCTTGGCGCATTTCTGATATTCCGGGTATAAGTTCTGATTTTTGTAAACATAAAATCAACTTTTTAGATGATGTAAAACCCGTTGTCCAACGACAACGGAGGCTTAACCCGAATATGCAAGATGTGGTCAAAAAGGAAATTGTTAAACTCTTGGATGCAGGTATTATTTACCCGATAGCGGATAGCCCTTGGGTTAGTCCAGTCCATTGTGTGCCTAAGAAAGGTGGAATGACCGTGGTGTTGAATAAAAAGAACGAGTTGGTTCCTACAAGAACGGTAACGGGGTGGAGAGTATGTATCGATTATAGGAGGCTGAATGAGGCGACACGAAAGGATCATTTTCCGTTGCCATTTATGGATCAAATGATTGAGAGGTTGGCGGAAAACGAGTTCTATTGTTTTCTCGATGGTTTCTCGGGTTATTTTCAAATTCCAATTGATCCCGAGGACCAAGAGAAAACAACGTTTACTTGTCCTTTCGGTACTTTTGCCTATAGAAGGATGCCATTTGGGTTATGCAATGCACCGGGAACATTTCAACGATGTATGATGGCGATTTTTCAGAATATGGTTGAGAACTCCATGGAAGTTTTTATGGACGATTTTTCGGTATATGGGAGTTCATTTGATGGGTGCTTGGAAAGTTTGGATAAAATGTTAGCACGGTGTGAAGAAACGAATTTGGTGTTAAATTGGGAGAAATGCCACTTTATGGTTAAGGAAGGCATAGTGTTGGGGCATAAAATTTCTAAGGCGGGAATTGAGGTGGATAGAGCGAAAATTGAAGTTATAGCCAAGTTACCACCTCCAACGAATGAGAAATCAGTTAGAAGCTTTCTAGGACACGCGGGGTTTTATAGGCGGTTTATTAAGGATTTTTCAAAGATAACTAGGCCGATGACTCATTTGTTAGAGAAGGATACAAAGTTCGAATTTTCGGAGGATTGCATGAAGGCATTTGAATTGTTGAAGGAGCGGTTGACAAACACACCGATCTTGGTGTCGCCAAATTGGGATCTTCCCTTTGAGTTGATGTGTGACGCGAGTAACTTTGCGGTAGGGGCGGTTTTAGGACAAAGAATCGACAAACACTTTCGGCCCATTTATTTTGCTAGCAAGACTCTCAATGAAGCTCAGCAAAATTACACTACTACCGAGAAGGAGTTATTAGCAGTGGTGTTTGCCTTCGATAAATTTAGATCATACTTGGTATTGAGTAAGACGGTGGTGTTCACGGATCATTCAGCACTGAAATTTCTGTTTTCAAAGTTAGATGCGAAGCCGAGATTGATTAGGTGGATTTTACTTTTGCAAGAATTCGATGTGGAGATCCAAGATAAGCGGGGTAGAGAGAATGTGGCGGCGGATCATTTGAGCCGTTTGGAGAATCCTAGTCTTGGAGCTTTAAATGAGGAGGATATTCGAGACACCTTTCCGGATGAGAGATTAGCATTTGTTGGAAAATTGTTTGGTGAACGGAGTCCGTGGTATGCCGATATAGCCAATTATTTAGCGGGTGGAGTAGTTAGTAGAGAGCTCACCTATCAACAACGGAAGAAGCTATTTTCGGATGCAAAGTATTATTTTTGGGAGGAGCCATTTTTGTTTAGAATGTGTGCCGATGGCATGGTGAGGAGGTGCGTTTATGGAGCCGACACGAGGAGAATTCTTGATGATTGTCACCATGGTCCAACGGGGGGGCATTATGGTCCGTCGGTAACGGGTAAAAAAGTATTTGATGCGGGTTTCTATTGGCCTACGATTTTTAAGGAGGCACATACCTTGGTGAGGACATGTGACTCGTGTCAAAGGCAAGGAACGATTACTAGAAGAGACGAGATGCCTCAGCAAGGAATTCAAGTGTGCGAAGTTTTTGACATTTGGGGTATAGATTTCATGGGACCATTTAAACCGTCGAATAAGAATGTTTACATTTTGGTGGCGGTGGATTACGTGTCGAAATGGGTCGAGGCAAAAGCTTTACCTACAAATAATGCTAACGTTGTTATTGATTTTTTACGAAGTTTGTTTTGTAGGTTTGGCATGCCAAAGGCGTTAATTAGCGACCGGGGAACCCATTTTGCAAATGCCCAAATGGAAAAAGTGTTAAAGAGATATGGGGTTCAACACCGGTTTTCGACTTCCTACCACCCCCAAACAAGTGGGCAAGTCGAAAACACTAATCGGGCTATTAAGCGGATTTTAGAGAAGACGGTTCACAACAACCCGTCTTTGTGGTCAAAGAAGCTTGATGAGGCATTGTGGGCGTTTCGGACAGCTTACAAAACTCCAATTGGCACCACTCCGTTTAAAATGTTATATGGGAAAACGTGTCATTTGCCCATGGAAATTGAACACAAGGCATATTGGGCGCTCAAGGAATGTAGCATGGACTTGATAGCGAGTGGTGAAACCCGATTCTTACAACTTCACGAGTTAGACGAGTTAAGATGGAACGCGTACGAGAATTCCGCTCTTTATAAGGCGAGGACTAAGATGGTTCATGATTTGAGAATTCGGCGAAAAGAGTTTAAAGAAGGGGACAAGGTGCTGTTATTTCAGTCTAAATACAAATTCAAAGCACCTAAATTAAAGTCTAAGTGGACGGGTCCGTATTTGGTGAAACGGGTCTTTTCGGGTGGTTATTTAGAATTGGAAACGGATGATGGCGGGTCATTCATTGTGAACGGTCAACGAGTAAAAGTCTATCGTGAGGAGGATGAAGAAAATGGAATGACGATGGAGGATGGGTTTCACCCATTCTAAGTGGAGAAGAATCCCGAGGAGTCAAGCTAATGACTCGAGCCAAAAACGAGCATTTGCGGGAGAAACCCTTTCATTTTTCTTTCCGTTATTTGTTATTTATGTCGGTTTTATTTTAGGAGTTTTCGGTTTAGTTTAGATTAGCTTAACTTAGCTTAAACATAAAAAAACAAAAAAAAAAAAAAAAAAAAAAAAAAAAAAAGTTAGGAGTCAGGTTCTGTAGTCTGAATGCGCCGCCTGTCACCCATTGGCGGCGCATTCGACTAAAAAGCAGCTATTATTTGGACGCCAATTAAAAAAAAAAAACAAACGCATTCTCCCTTAGTTTTCCAAACCGGCGCCTACCAAGAAAAACACACACATAATCTAATCCACCGATTGCTCCAGAAATCTTCATTAACATCACTCAAATCACTTCATGGGGAGAACGGTATGTCGATTGTAACATCTTTTAACCTTTCAATTTGATTTCAATTTTCAATTAGGGTTCTTAGGTTTAAATCAATTTGGGGAAAACCTTAGATTAGGTTAAATTAGGTTCTTAGTTGTTAATTAGTTGGTTATTTAGGTTACCTTAGGTCGATTACTTGTATTTTGTGTTTTGATTTCGTTATTTGAAGCTGTTTGATAGTTGTTCCGATAAGTTGCTGTCGCCACCCTGAATGCGCCGCCTGTCCCATGACTGGAGGCGCATTCCAGCTTCAGTGTTTAAAAAAAAAAAAAAAAAAAAAAAAAAAAAATTCTTTCGTTTTGTTTATTACTAACATGTTTGCTTCTTGTTTTGCTTAATGTTTTGTTTGTATAGGGGAAACGTAGGGCAGTAACAGAAGAAGAAGAAGAGGAGGAAGTCGTGTATGAGACAAATCGGGTTTACAAAGTGAGTATGGCTGCTAGAATGATGAAAAGTGAGAAATACGGTTGGTTGAAGTGGCCCGGGGCCAGTGAGAATAGAAAGATCCAGTTAAACAATCAGTTAGCCGCCATCCAACATAAGAAAGTGATACCGCCCAGGTTTTTAGATTGGAATCTTATGAACACCTTGGAAATTATGGACGCTTTGGAATCTCGTTTCATCACCAGAGTTGAATATAATGGGCATACCTTTGACCTCCCAATTTGGAGAAATGTATTTGAAGTTAGGGAATCGGCTTACCGCGAATGGTGTTTGGAGTTTTACGCCAACATAGAGATTGATGATTTTCCAGCAGAAGAAGGTAGGAGGTTTAGTGTTGAAGTTGTTAAGTTTAGACTCGGGGGGCAGGAGCATCTGGTTTCGGTACCAAAGTTTGGACAGTTGATAGGTTTGTACAGTGAGGAGGAATTGAACAATCCGGGGATGTCTCATTATGCAAGCAAGGGAAGCTGGTCACTTGAAAAGGTTTACACCAACAGGGATAACATTTGGACGGGATTGTCTGGGCGATCTCATTACAAGACTACAAGTAGGCCACTGAATTGAACGATCCGATGCTTCGTTTGTTACAAAAGGCACTTTGTCACTCTGTTAACCACCGTGCAACTCATCATGACAAAGTGTACAAGGAAGACTTGTGGATGCTTTATTATTTTGATAGGAGGACTCCCACAAAGTTTGTGTACTTACCGATGGCGTTGGCTAAATATATGAGTGACCAAGGGAAGGGACGAAAGAACAGTAGTGGAATGTTATGTGGACATTTCATTACGCGAATCGTGAAGAATTTGGGTTTGTACACTAATGCCAACATGAAGGAGTTGTCGAAGGAAGTAGATTGGAAGTGGATCATTAAGGGAGATTTGAAGTTGGGACACGCCCTTAATAAGGATGGGGCGTTTGCAAAGTCGGGTGACCGGGGTAGTGATATGGATGTGGATAGTGACGAGGAGGAGGAGACCGAAATTGAGGGAGAGGAACCGCCGGAACGGGAGATATTTGCACCGGGCGGATATATGCAGGGAGGTTTTACTGCTGGTACCTCCTCACAGGGTCCCACTCCACAGGGACCAACATCGGGGGGTCACACATCGCCACCACTTGGCCCATTTGATTTCAACCCAATGATGCACGAGATGTATCGAATTGGGCGTCAGGTGGATGCTACTCAGGCTGAGGTGTCTCACATCAGGACGGATGTGTCTCACATCAGGACAGAGGTCGATAGCACCCGCTCGGATTTTCACCAGTTCGGGGATTACACGCAGTATCACATGGCACGCTACCAACCCATGTGGGAATACATGACCACTTCTCAATACCATGCGCAGAATCCCGAGGCAGCAAGTGGGTGGACCGAGTATAACCCACCTCCCATGATCAACCCATTTCCCCCTCACGATGAAGAGTGATTGCAGTGAAGAAGCCGCTTGTGGGGCTTGATTGTTTGTTGTGCTTGTTTGCTGAACTATTTTAATTTCCGTTATGTTTGTTTGTGTTTGAAACAATTTTTTTTTATTTGTCGTTGCTTGGGATATTTTTATGCTAATTAACTTGTTTGTTATGTGTTTTGTACCCTACCAAGACTGGCATTAAGTTCAACACGTGCGGAGTCGATTCAGAAATCTTGCCTCATCCTACGGAACTCGCACGGTTTTGTTTTTCTTTCTTTCTTTTATTTTTGTATTTTTAGTTTTAGTTTAATTTCCATTAAGTTATTTAGCTTTTATTTTGATGGAACACATTAGGGACAATGTGTTGTTCAAGTATGGGGGGGTTAGTCGGGAAATTAGTTAGTTTTTATCCCCTATATCCTTTACGTTTATTTTAGTCCCATTTGAGTCATTTAGAGTCTTGAAAAAAAAAAAAAAAAAAAAAAAAAAAAAAACGCTTAAATGTAGTTAGGGAAAATGATAGGGGCTTGTATATTTAACTTTATTCCGGTACTTTAACGTGAAATTGCTTAGGAACATCTTTAGTTAATAAAATACTTGTAAATAAGAGTTTAGGTTTTCTAATTTTAGTTCTTTAAGTTTCCCTGAAAAATCAAAAAGATAGATAATCACTAGATATCCTTAGTACCGAGCCCTTTTAGTCCCTGCACCCTTTCGGGGGTAGTTGGGGAATCCTAGTATTACTTAAGCCCTTGGAGAATTAGAGGCGAAGAAAAAGGCCATAGGTCTTTCCCGTCAACAAAATAGAAATTGATCCTCACTATAACACAGACTCAAATCCCGTTATACCGTTCACTTCAAAGAAAATATAAAAATACAAATCTATAATATTTGAAGTGAACAAAAGTGAGAGGAAAAGAAAATGATGATGACTAACCTATCAATTCTCGAAAAAAGAAAAAAAAAAAAGAAATGCTTAGTAATATTTTAAGGGTTCCCCCGAAAGTAAGGCGTAAGGGGTCGGCTGTAATGGCTGATCGCTCTAACTTCGGTTAGAGAGTGAGGGAAAAGGGGTGATTATCTTGACATATCAAAACTAGGGGAAGAATTAGGAGTTAAAATTGGTAATTGCGGTTCTTGTTTACTTAAGTAATTTAGTAGCTTTAGATGTTTGTAGTCGGTTTTACGATCTAGCAATTTC
>CAJVGC010000592.1:7242249-7404051 GCA_910822075.1 Senecio squalidus
TAGCTAAGAAACTATTCGAAAGGAAGTTTTATAAGTCGAGTATATAAACTTGTTGCTTAATGACTTAGATGTTTAAGGTTTCTACCATATTCGAAAGGAACGGTGTTTCGTTTTAGATGTCTAAAGTTAGCTCGGTATTCGAAAGGAATCGTGTTATAACATTAGAAGTTAATTCAACCAAACAACCCAAAGTGACAATCGGATAACTAGAAACCAATCCAAACGAGTGTTTTTCCCATATCTGATTTATCACAAGACGGTACTTGTCACTTTTAGTTAATTTATAAAACCCCCACTTTGTTACTTATATCTGTTTCATAAACGACAATTGAAATTTCCCAATTGAAAGTCCCTGAGTTCGAACCCGAACTTGCCCAAACTATACTACAAACGAAAGGGTACACTGTCCGGTGTTGTGGTCTAGCGAAAGCAAAAAGGGAAAAATAGATTTCGCACATCATCCTCCGAACTGAAATCAAATTGAAGAATAACTTAAGTCAACTCAAGTCAACGTTGAAGATATTAACTCGGAGGCCGAAGACTTTAATTCCGAATTGAAGTGAACTCCCCGAGTTGAAATTAAGATGATGACATGTTGTATTATTTAATTCGTAGTGTTTAGATTTTGTCTATAGATAGTGTGATTTGTTGTTAGAGTTTGTTGTCTTTGAACCCGAACTCAGTTTGAGTGTCGTTGAGCTTGTCAATGTCAGATGTAACAGCTCGATCCAAAACCAGTTCACACTATCAATGAAATCTTAAACAGTTACACATATTGTTCTATCAATTCAATTTCAATTTCAATTTCATGTTTCTGCTTTTGATTCAACTCAGGTCATGAGATTCCGCATCATGACCTGTTTCATTTCGATTCACTGAATGTAGAGAGGAGAATTCAGGACCTGTCAATTGGTATCAGAGCCAGATAAATCAATTGATTAAATTCAATTGAGTCTGGTTCATCAATTTGACTTTATTCGAAAATTAGGTCAAACTATTAGTGAATGTTAGAATCGAAGAAGAGTAAAATTAAAGAGCTGTATTGAAGGATCTGTGAAGATTTCAAGGTGTTCATGGTGGATCTGGTGTTACACATATCAGTTCAAAGATTGTTGGTGAATGGAGCAAAAACACGAGTTATCAATTTGAGAAAGAGGTGTGATGGAAGTAGAACGGAGCTCAGCCTCAAGTCATCAATTTGAGAAAAAGGTGTGACGTGTGCTTCAGATCTAAAATCAGAATGACAAATCAAGGTTTTCAACTGATGGTGAAGACAATTGAGACTGACAGCGATCATTCACATATACAAATGATGAAAGAACGAAGATTACAAGTTGATCCGGGAGTGATTAAGAACGAAATTTTTGAATAACATGTTTCTTAAAACCTGGATGAACTTGTAGTTAAGCTCTTAATTCGGAGGTATACTGATGATCTATATGTACAAATCAGTCGGAAGACTTGATGAATCAGGTTGAAATTTCTGTAAGCAAGGTGGAGCTCGTTTGAAACTAAGTTAATGTCAAGTCACTTCTTGTTGGAAAAGGTCAACAAGAATCAATGAGAAATATGAGGTTGACCTATGATGGGAAGAAAAGTGATTTTAGCTGCTGGTTAGATGCTCACAATGGAGTTTTTGATTGTGAAGCACCTAAAAACTGGTGATTCTGCAGCTATTCCTCCTGAATTTGTTCAAGATACAAGAAAGATGAATTGGAGGAAGCCAAACATGGAAAAGTGTAAGTTATGAAGATTGAAGACTCATAGCATCATCCAAGGGGGAGATTTTTGGGTAGAGAAATTGACTGGATGAAGCTATTGAGTATGAAATGTGTGTTTGAATAAAGATGATTTTAGTTCGTGAAGGGTCCGAACTGAAATCATGGATAATACGAAGTGAAGATTTCAGTTCGGGGAACATGTTCGTTCAGATACTCCGAACTGACTGAAGTTCCTCCGAACTGAAATCAAACTGAAGAATAACTTAAGTCAACTCAAGTCAACGTTGATCGAACACAATCTCTAACCAAATTCGTTTAATAATCATTCAATGAATAATATTTATTTCAATAAAACTCGTGGATTAACACTACTAATGTATAACGTTCAATTTCTAATTAAAACTTGTTGATCGACTTTGACCAACATCACTTATTTTCATTAACGTCCCGTCGCGTAGTACGGGTACGCTACTAATATTTGTTTAACATAAAAAATAAAAATTATGTGAAAAGATGCTCTCAATTACTTAAAAATTAGAAGTATATATAAAAATTGTTTCAATCTACAAACAATAAAAAAAAAATTAAAAAAAAATTAAAAAAAATTAAAATTTGAGACCACAATAAAAAAAGAGTAAAATATTACTGCTAAAAAATAAATTGAAATTTGTACATGTGATATGTAACCAAATGCATCACAAAGCACACAGTCAACAAAAAAACAAAACACACATAACACGTACACTAGGGATGTAAACGAGACGAGACAACTCGCAAGCTACTCGAGATCGACTCGCAAATTATTCGAAATCAACTCGATTTAAACGAGTTGAGCTCGAGATCGAGTTACTCGAGTAAATTTTCGATTCGAGTTCGAGCTCAAAGATACTCAGCTCGTGAGGCTCGCGAGCCTTATCGAGCTTCTGTTATATTACAGTTTTGCCCTTTTAAATACATACTAAGATCATGATCATATGAGTAGTAGAGTTATGAGTTGAGCTCACGTATAGGTTGTTTCGAGTTTGAGTGAGCTAATGCTCTTATTTTCGAGGTACTATGTATATAAAGCGAGTCGAGTCGAGTTTATATAACGAATATTTACCGAACTCGAGCTTGAAAGGTATAACCAATCGAGCTCGAGCTCGAGTTTCGAGCTCGAGTTTTAGTCGAGTTTCTATCTATTTGAACTACCTCTATTTACAAACCTTAACCTATAATGTTTTGTTTATGATTTTGGTGGTGTGGAGTTTGATTTCGATTATTGATATTTGTTTATAATTGAGATCTAGGTTATGGATTTTCCGGTTTTGTTTTGGTAGTTCATCAAGACTTTTAGAGTTTGGTTTGGATGTGGTTGTTTGTTTGTGAGCGCGCGATACGAATTTGGTCGAGCGGATGGGATGTGTAGGTCGGCGTGGATCAGTTCGGGTTTGGGGGTCGGTGTGGATCAGGTTGGGTTTGTGGGTCGATGTGGATCAGATCGGGCAGTTGTTTAATGTGTTTTTATTTGCATCTTTAAAAATATATACATTTAAACAATATGCTAAATGTTAGTAATTATTAGAATTATAATTATAATAACATCACACAAATTTAATATTGAACCTAAGTAACAATCAAACCCATTATTGTAAAAAGACAAAATTTTCAAACTAGTTCAAATATCTAACTTTTAATATTTATCAAGATGAAATAACTATTCAATAAATAGTTATAAAAAATATCTGATATTATATGCATAGTTTTGAAATGAATAAACAATTTTGAGTATAGTTGAACTGGTTAAAATGTTGGACAAATGTGTGGCAGGTCTTCGGTTCAAGACCTTATCATCATTTTTTGTTTTAATTTTCACATAATTCATCTTCTTCTATTTTTTCAACTTTTTACCCCTTAAATTTCACACAACCCACAAAGATTTCTACATTTACTAAAAAATATATATTAACCCCCTCACCTATATAATTAATTATATTTTAATAAGTATATATATATATATATATATATATATATATATATATATATATAATATATATATATATATATATATATATATATATATATATATATATATATAATAAAAGAGGAGTCTAGCGAATTAAGGTCCCTTATATGAGTTAACTTCTTTGATGACAGCCGTTAAATCAGACTGATAATGTTATCAAAAATTATTTTCATTTTACACCATCTTACAATACATAATTCATTCTCTCTTTCTTTCTATCTTTACTAAAATAAAAAACATAACGATAATTTACTTATAGAATCGTTTAATTTGGACTATGATTTAACTTATTATTATTCTAAAATCTTCTAATACAAAATATCAAAACATGTGTATAAACATAAAATTGTGTATATGTTATTATAACTATAAACAACATGGGTATAAACGTAAACTATATATATATTGTTATACATATAACATTATTTTTTCATAATAAATTAAAATTTACATAAACATAAAATTTACGATTCAATTTTCATTTTTTTCCGCATTATCGTGGGACAATAATCTAGTATATATATATATATATATATATATATATATATATATATAATTATATATTTATATATAGGGAAGTGAATATGGGGTTGTTACACATGTAAGCTTACATGCGAAACTCATTAAAAACTATGTCGTTTTGTGGTTTAAATGCTTTTCAACGCTTGATTTGTCCTATATTCATCGAGGGAGAGTTGATCCCCAAAATGCATGGGTCATTGTTTATTATGAAGAAGTTATAAAAAGTGACTTCGATAGAAGCCCAGTGATGATAAAAAAAAACTTATATTTTTGAAAGACACGATTAATGAGGAAAAAGATGTTAATAGATAAAAGTTTGTAAAGTTAGTTTAATAAATATGATTAATATTATATAGATTTTAAGAATTTTTAACAAAACGACATATTTTTTGATGAGTTTTGCATGTAAGTTTACATGTGTAACAGCCCCATATTCAGTTTTCCCATATATATATATATATATATATATATATATATATATATATATATATATATATATATATATATATATATATATGTATATATATATATATATATATATATATATATATATATATATATATATATAATTGGTTTCAAATGAGAACCATACAAATAATTAGGAACCATTAGGAACCAATATTCACCGGTGTATATATATGATATTCACCAGTGTATATACATACACTGGTAAATATCATATTAAATATACACTGGTGAATATCATATATATACACTGGTGAATATCATATATATATATACACTGGTGAATATCATATGTATATACACTGGTGAATATTGGTTCCTAATGGTTCTCAAATATTTAGTGGTTCCTATTTGAACCCACCTCTATATATATATAGGGGGAAGTGAATATGGGGTTGTTACACATGTAAGCTTACATGCGAAACTCATTAAAAACTATGTCGTTTTGTGGTTTAAATGTTTTTCAACGCTTCATTTGTCCTATATTCATCAAGGGAGAGGTGATCCACAAAATGTAGGGGGTCATTGTTTATTATGAAGAAGTTATAGAAAGTGACTTCGATGGATGCCCAACGATGACAAAAAAACTTATATTTTTGTAAGACACGATTAATGAAGAAAAAGATGTGAATAGATAAAAATTTGTAAAGTTAGTTTAATAAATATGATTGAATTTATATAGATTTGAAGAATTTTTAACAAAACGACATATTTTTTGATGAGTTTTGCATGTAAATTTATATGTGTAACAGCCCCATATTCACTTTTCCCATATATATATATATATATATATATATATATATATATATATATATATATATATATATATATATATATATATATATATATATATATATATATATATATATAGAATTGGTTTCAAATGAGAACCATACAAATAATTAGGAACCATTAGGAACCAATATTCACCAGTGTATATATATGATATTCACCAGTGTATATACATACACTGGTAAATATCATATTAAATATACACTGGTGAATATCATATATATACACTGGTGAATATCATATATATATATATACACTGGTGAATATCATATGTATATAAACTGGTGAATATTGGTTCCTAATGGTTCTCAAATATTTAGTGGTTCCTATTTGAACCCACCTCTAGATATATATGTCACACCCCGCTAAAGCGGAAACACGGGGCGTGAGAGCTGGAATATCATTACACGGTCATGAGCAAATATAAACGATTCAAGTCATTTCAATTAAAAATTTAAAAGGTTAAAGATACGACATTTCAAAAAGTAACCAAGTAGTTCACGAATTAACTTGAAGTACAAATACAAGTTTTAAACAAAAATTCCCAAAATGTGAAGGTCTTTCCCATTAAGCGCCTCACGTGACCATAATGACCCTCCTTGCCATGCATTCCCAAAGCTTACATTAATTTCCTGAAACATAAGATAAAGTGTCAACTACGATACGTAGTGAGTGAGTTACAGTTTAGAGTTTGATAGAATTTAAAAAAATAGTAAGTTACCAGAAAAGAAAGTTACCAAAAATAGAGAGTTTCCAAAAATGGGAATAGATGGTAAAAGTTTATAAGCGAGCGAGTAAAGTGAATAAATAATAATTTAATAAACTCGCATAGTAATGATAGCGAAAACCAGGCGCTAAAAATAATGTGTTAAGCGGATTCAGTCGCTAAAATAATGTGTTAAGCGGATTCAGTCGCTAAAATAATGTGTTAAGCGGATTCAGTCGCTAAAAATCAAGTATATGCGTATGGGATATGTGTTATAACTTAACTAAAGGTACCTTGTATTTCAATCACTTGGCATAATATAAGTAGTAAGTATACACTAAACCGATTGTATGGTCGAGATGGCAGCCCAAAAACATTTAAGTAAGTAATTCAATGAGAGAGGTAGTAATATGTACTTGGGACGCTAACCCTGAGTAAGGAGTGACCCCTCCTAAGTATCGATACCCATATGACTAACGGCTAATGCTAATAGTGTATAAGAGAGAGAGATCTAAAAACGGGCATTCAAGTAAGTATATTTAAAACATTCAAGAGATCTTACGGCTTATACATCCATCAAGTATTGGTTACCTACAAGCATCCTGGTTTAGTTATCCCGCTAAGGCATTAACACAAATACCCATGATAGTTTGTAAGATTCAAGTTAAAATGCTTCAAAGATTCCAAGTTTAGAACGAGATTCAATAATTAGTTGAATTAAAGAGATAACAATAGTATGAATAGAGAGAGAATGTTTTACGCATAAGCGATTAAGTAGACGTTTCAATGTCAAAGTTTTGATAAACCAAAGTTTAAGTATCGCAAGTTGTTTATAAGTTACAAAACATGATCTTATGCTTCCCCCAAATAATGTTGAAAGTATTAAAAGTAAAACATAATGGGGATGTAACTCACGGTTTGCGAAGAGAATGGAACTCGGAGTCGGTCGGAAATGTGTCGGGAATCACGGAATGCCTAAGAATTACCAATATATTTCAAAAGTTAACTTCTTATTAAGTGTTGTATGTGTAGAAGATATTGTATAACTTTTGTTTGTGAATAAAAGGTTGAGTCCAATATTGTTCCGAAAATTTTGGTCCGAAGCGATTAACGTTGTGTTTAGTTTGAAAGTTTATTGTTTTTGATTATTACATCTTAAGTGCTTTTGCTTACTGAAGTGGCTTTATAATTTCTAGGGAAATTTGGGCAGCGCTTCCGCGCCCAAATTTCATGTCCAAAAATTACACCGCCACTTCCGTTCACAAATCACCTAAAACACAATAATACAGATAATATAGTCCAAAATAGTCCAAAGTAATTCACCAATGTTGTAAATATTATTTAACTCAGTCCACAGTAACTATGGTAAAAGTCCAGAATGCAACGTAAACTTGGAACGAGTGACGATTTTCGGGTGAACAGCAGCTCGGTGCTGCGCACCTGGTCACAGGTGCGGCGCACCTAGCTGCTGTTCGTTTCCCATTATGTGTTTTTCTTGCTAAAAACGTTGACTTAAGGGTTTCGACATGCAACCAGTAGGTACTTTATAAAACAGTGTTTTTCACAGATCCTCAACAACTTTTAACCACAAAATCATAGATCTAAGTGTTATTTAGATAAAAAATCGTTTTTGTACTCAAATGACATAAATCTTTACAAATACTCGTTTTCGTTGCTTAGATTGAACATGCAATTAGTTATTATCTTCCAAAACTTCATTTTAACAGTTTCTAAAATATTTTTATTCACAGATTCGTGGATCTAAAGGGCTTTTCGATTAAAACGTTTTTGACCATAAAAAGTCAAAGATTTGTATAAAAACTCATTTTTAACCGTTAGATCTTACATGCAATTGATTATTTATGTATAAAAAGTGAAAAGAGAGTAATCTACCGAAGGAAATTTGATCTTCAAAAACTTTTGCAATCGTGGTCCTTTTTGATAAAAACTACACCTCCTTGCTTCTTTAGATGTTTGGAACGATTTGTATGGATTGGAAATGCTTTTTAGTGGTGAAATATCACTGGGAAATGAAGAACTTTGGGAGGAAAGTTGAGAGAGAAATGTATGTGTGTGTTTTGTGTTTTGTAAAATGAATTAGTAAAATGAAAATAGAAAAGAAAAGGGAGTAGGGGTGATTAATTCTGACCTTGGGACAGCAAATTAGCAGTAAAGGGACGTTTGTGGTTGGTCAAATGGGGTGGTGGTGGTGTAAAACGAGAAAAGGACTAAAGCTGTAAATATTTTGAAAATCTGGAGGGAGGTGCGGCGCACCATGGTGCTTGGTGCGGCGCACCGGGCCATTTTTGGTCATTCCGAAATTTTCGTTTTTGCGTTATTGCTTCGTTGGACCTTTTTGTTAATTGAGAGTTCTTAAGTATGATTTGTTATGAACTTAGGAAAGTTCATAAGGTGATTTTATTGGTATTAGGACTTATAATTTGATTCCGGAGATTATTCCGACACTTGATTCGATAAAATACGGATAAAGTAATTACGAGATTAGAGCAATATGAACACAAAAGAGTAACAAAAGATTCGAACCGAAGGAGTAACTGAAGGATTTCCCGAACTTGGGACGATTGTCACACGAGTGAACATAATGAAGGAATAACTAGAGAATTTCGTCGATAGAATAACCGAACGAGTTCCTGATTTTTAGACGGTTGTCACATCATCCCCGGGTTGAAAGAAATTTCGTCCCGAAATTTGACTCGTCACATCAGGTGGAAGTTCCCTTGAAAGAAAATGAGAGTACTTTTGACGTATCCGGTCTTCACGTTTCCCACGTGAACTCGTGACCACGTCGGGAGTTCTAGTGAACTTGACGATAGGAACACGGCTTCGATTGAGTTGCTGTGCCTTTCGGTTTACAACTTCGAGCGGTTTCCTGATGAAATTGAGCTTGCTGTCGATCTGGACCTCGTCGGGTGGGCGAACGATGGTCTCATCGGATGAGCTCTTTTCAAGCGTGAGACATGGAACACGTTATGAGCGTTGGAGAAAAACAGGCGGGAGTCGGAGTTGATAAGCTACAGAATCAATGAGCTTGATGTCGTCAGACGGTCCGGCGTATCTCGGGCTTAGCATTCCGCGCTTTACTAAGTGGGCTACCCCTCTCCATGGCGATGCTTTGAGAAGGACTCGATTGCCGCCCTGGAACTTGAGGGGTTTCCTTCGGTTATCGGCGTAGCTCTCCTGCCGAGTACGGAACGTCTTCAATCGCTCCCTGATGGTTGGTCTAAAGATGGTAGGCTGCGCTAAGATCCAGTGGCGCGCCGAAGGGTTTCTGAGACGGGCTCCAGTGAGGCGTGAACGATCATCTCTGTCAGAGATGAGGGATAGAGGTATACCGTGGCGAGAGGAGATCTCATGGATGCAACTTTGTGCGAGCTTCTCCATCGAGTGGGTTACTCGTTTCAGCGAGAAGTGAGCGGGCTCAGTTGAACGACCCACAATTACCCAAATTGTGTCGTTACCTATTGTCGTCGCGGGTGACATTTCTCGGTCGCTTCTATCTTAGCCGGATCCACATGAATCCCTTATTGGCTAACCACGCGACTGAGAAGATCCACATCTCGGAGCTAGATTTCTTACTTAAAGAAGTTGGCGTACAACTTTTGTTTTCGAGAGAGTCCTAAAATGAGTTTCAGGTGTTCTCGGGTAGATAATAATATCTTCAATGATCACGATTACGAATTTATCCAGGTAGGGTCTACCGCTCGGTCCATTGAATCCATGATCACCACTGGTGCGTTGGTTAGACCGGACGGCATGACTAGGAATTCGTATCGACCGTGGCAGGTACGAAGAGCGGTACTTGGAATATCGGCTTCACTGACACGAACCTGGTGGTAACCCGAGCGGAGGTCGATTTCGAGAAGTAAGTTGCTCCCTGCAACTGACTGAAGAGGTCATCGATCCTCGGGAGTGGGTATCGGTTCTTGACGGTCAGTGTGTCGAATTCACGGTAAGCGATGTACGTACGAGAGGATTCGTCCTCCATCCTAGCGAGGAGCTTAGGGGCTTCTCGCGGCGATGAATTTGGACGTACGAGGCTATGATCGAAGGATCCCTGAAGTTGTTTGGACAACTTTTGCAATTCCGACGGCTAGACGGTAAGGTGCCCTAGCGATCGGAGCTGCACCAGGAGTGAGATCAGTCTGGAATTCTACTCGTCGGGGCGGAGGTAACCCTGGCGAATCGTTGGAGGGAATGTTAGGGTGATCCTAGACTACGGGGATATCTTGAATACGGATCTCCTTGGGCTTACGCTTAATGACATGGGCAAGGGATGCGTCACAGTCCTTATCAAGGCACTTACGCGTTTTGGTGGACGACACGAGTCAGAATGAGCGTTCGGATTAGTCTTCTTGAACGATAAGGTTTCGGTGTCGGGGAAAGAGAAGCGCGAATGATTTTGCCAGGACAGACGATCTCGGCTCTGGGATGGGAGGCCGGTTCATTCTGTCGCTGACGTTGACGCCTTTCGGCTCGATAGGGGTTAGGTTGATAGGGAGGGTTTTATCGGACAGGCATATAGAGTGTCCTATGATCAGATTTCTTGCTTCAACTCCTGACTATTATTGCATTCAGTATGGTGAGGCCATCCTGGAGAACCTTAGATCTTGGGCTACGGGGATATCTAATTCCTAAGAGTACAAGGCTCATTCAAGTTTCCTAAACGAATCTCTTAACGACAACTCGGGTTGTTTATAGGGGGGGAGTTTACCTGCGGGGCCTGAGTCCTGCTTCGACTCTTTGGCAGTGATGGTGAGAGCACCGAAGGCTTCTGCTACTTGGGATACGGGACAGTTAATACTGGGGTGTCCGTTGCTTCCGGACTGAGGAATAATCCACCTCCTTCCTTGATTCGGCACATACCTGCGGCAATGTCGGTAGAAGTGTCCGGTTTGGTGGCACAAGAAACAAGAGGGGCATCCACCAAAGTGGTGTAGGTAACACTTGTTGCACTTGGGGTGCGATCCAGCGTATCTTTGGCGTCTGATGGCCGGTCTCTTGTTGCGGTTGTTCACTATTGGTTGATAGCTAGCTTTTCGTTTTCTTTCCTTCCTCTTAGGGATAGGGACCGGAGAGGGAAGGGGGCTATTGATTTGGGAGCCTTCTCCCTTCTCAATCTTCACGGTGGCTGGAAGGGTGGGAGAGTTACCGATATTGGTTTCCGAGTGAGGGGCGTAGGGGTTCACATCCCCGAAGATTCTCTCGTTAATTCCGGCGATTACTTGAGCGATCAAATCAGGTATCGCTGCGTTGAGCTGAGCCGTGACCTTATCGGCAAGGGTGCTGGCATTCAAGCGCGAGGGTGCCATGGTTCTACCACAGACAAGAATTTCGGTTTAGTACGCACGAATTGATCATGACATGAATATGATTCAATGAAAAGAAATTTTGCAATTACACAAGGTTAATATATCAGATTAGGTAGTACGCTTGATAAGATTCCAAGGGGTTCACACTGTATAAGATTCACATATGAGAGATGGTTTACGCAACACAAGATTCACAAGGTAATTAATAAGAGATGATAATAAACGAAACGTCATTCATTAATTAAGAGAGTTGGTACAAAGTTTGAAATAGAAAGGTACAATACGATACAATAATGAAAATAAAGGAAATGGCACGAAGTCGTATACATTGAAAATTACAACTCGGCCTATCATACGATACAATAAAGGAAAGACTAATGGTGCCTCTCCATGAACATCTTGGCCATCATGACCATCATCAACGTGCCCATCACTAGACACACACCGATAAGGTGCTGCACCGTCCGTGCCGTGGTCCTAGTCGATGCGATGACTCGCATCGACTGCTCAGACAACTGGCGAGCAGCGTCGGTGACCTCGCCAATCAAGTGGCCCTGCTGTCGGGCCTCTTGGGCGAGTTCCCTTACCTCGCGGTGGAGATGGAGGAAAGCGGCCGGTGGGGGAGGTTGTGGCATCAGCTGCCTTGCAGCTTCGGCTTCGCGGGCGCGCTGCATCTCCTCTCGTTGGAGCTGGCGTTCCCACGAGTAGTGTTCCATTATCGAGGTGCGTGGGACCTCGGGAATCGGGTGATGGTAGGGGTTGAGAGGTGTTGGGGGCCTGTAGGGGACGCCCTGCTGAGCTGCCATCCTGTCTGGCAGTCGGCCTGGAAGGATTACCTGTTTACGTGCCGTGGTGACGACACGTGGTCCACGTCGCTGTGGTGGCGCGGCGTCGGGTACCGGTAGGGGTGGTGGTTGCACCGCCCTCGGGCTGGACCCGATGCTGCTGGACACAGCCATGGAGGTATCCTCCGTGGGGTCCGTGGTTTGGTGACGGAGGCTTTCCGAGGCGGTATGGCCCTCGGAAGGCTCATGAGAAGACGCGGCTCTTTGCTGAGATTGGGACCGAGAACGCGAGGGAGATCGTGAGCGCGATGACTGAGACATAACGGATCTGCGACGTAAAGAGTTTCGTAAGTATAAAAAGAAGATAATGTTAAAGGAAATATGTAAGGAATGCAGGTAAGGGTCAATCACGTGAGTTTGGGATTAATAAGACCGGGAATTTTGTTTTTGACTCAAAACCGTTTATCTTTAGGAAATTACGTTTCGTCCTTGCATAAGTCATTTTGAACTAGGCAGGGGTGGCCAGGCCATGCGTAGTTGAAAATAATCATGCAATCGCAAAATTAATTTACTAAAGTTTTGAACCCATAATGATTTTCCGAAAAGTCTTGGTTATAGTTTGGTTTCAAAAACTCTTTAGAAATTTCCAAAACCGTTTTCACTACAACCAGTGCTCTGATACCAAGTCTGTCACACCCCGCTAAAGCGGAAACACGGGGCGTGAGAGCTGGAATATCATTACACGGTCATGAGCAAATATAAACGATTCAAGTCATTTCAATTAAAAATTTAAAAGGTTAAAGATACGACATTTCAAAAAGTAACCAAGTAGTTCACGAATTAACTTGAAGTACAAATACAAGTTTTAAACAAAAATTCCCAAAATGTGAAGGTCTTTCCCATTAAGCGCCTCACGTGACCATAATGACCCTCCTTGCCATGCATTCCCAAAGCTTACATTAATTTCCTGAAACATAAGATAAAGTGTCAACTACGATACGTAGTGAGTGAGTTACAGTTTAGAGTTTGATAGAATTTAAAAAAATAGTAAGTTACCAGAAAAGAAAGTTACCAAAAATAGAGAGTTTCCAAAAATGGGAATAGATGGTAAAAGTTTATAAGCGAGCGAGTAAAGTGAATAAATAATAATTTAATAAACTCGCATAGTAATGATAGCGAAAACCAGGCGCTAAAAATAATGTGTTAAGCGGATTCAGTCGCTAAAATAATGTGTTAAGCGGATTCAGTCGCTAAAATAATGTGTTAAGCGGATTCAGTCGCTAAAAATCAAGTATATGCGTATGGGATATGTGTTATAACTTAACTAAAGGTACCTTGTATTTCAATCACTTGGCATAATATAAGTAGTAAGTATACACTAAACCGATTGTATGGTCGAGATGGCAGCCCAAAAACATTTAAGTAAGTAATTCAATGAGAGAGGTAGTAATATGTACTTGGGACGCTAACCCTGAGTAAGGAGTGACCCCTCCTAAGTATCGATACCCATATGACTAACGGCTAATGCTAATAGTGTATAAGAGAGAGAGATCTAAAAACGGGCATTCAAGTAAGTATATTTAAAACATTCAAGAGATCTTACGGCTTATACATCCATCAAGTATTGGTTACCTACAAGCATCCTAGTTTAGTTATCCCGCTAAGGCATTAACACAAATACGCATGATAGTTTGTAAGATTCAAGTTAAAATGCTTCAAAGATTCCAAGTTTAGAACGAGATTCAATAATTAGTTGAATTAAAGAGATAACAATAGTATGAATAGAGAGAGAATGTTTTACGCATAAGCGATTAAGTAGACGTTTCAATGTCAAAGTTTTGATAAACCAAAGTTTAAGTATCGCAAGTTGTTTATAAGTTACAAAACATGATCTTATGCTTCCCCCAAATAATGTTGAAAGTATTAAAAGTAAAACATAGTGGGGATGTAACTCACGGTTTGCGAAGAGAATGGAACTCGGAGTCGGTCGGAAATGTGCCGGGAATCACGGAATGCCTAAGAATTACCAATATATTTCAAAAGTTAACTTCTTATTAAGTGTTGTATGTGTAGAAGATATTGTATAACTTTTGTTTGTGAATAAAAGGTTGAGTCCAATATTGTTCCGAAAATTTTGGTCCGAAGCGATTAACGTTGTGTTTAGTTTGAAAGTTTATTGTTTTTGATTATTACATCTTAAGTGCTTTTGCTTACTGAAGTGGCTTTATAATTTCTAGGGAAATTTGGGCAGCGCTTCCGCGCCCAAATTTCATGTCCAAAAATTACACCGCCACTTCCGTTCACAAATCACCTAAAACACAATAATACAGATAATATAGTCCAAAATAGTCCAAAGTAATTCACCAATGTTGTAAATATTATTTAACTCAGTCCACAGTAACTAGGGTAAAAGTCCAGAATGCAACGTAAACTTGGAACGAGTGAAAACGACGATTTTCGGGTGAACAGCAGCTCGGTGCTGCGCACCTGGTCACAGGTGCGGCGCACCTAGCTGCTGTTCGTTTCCCATTATGTGTTTTTCTTGCTAAAAACGTTTTGTGACTTAAGGGTTTCGACATGCAACCAGTAGGTACTTTATAAAACAGTGTTTTTCACAGATCCTCAACAACTTTTAACCACAAAATCATAGATCTAAGTGTTATTTAGATAAAAATCGTTTTTGTACTCAAATGACATAAATCTTTACAAATACTCGTTTTCGTTGCTTAGATTGAACATGCAATTAGTTATTATCTTCCAAAACTTCATTTTAACAGTTTCTAAAATATTTTTATTCACAGATTCGTGGATCTAAAGGGCTTTTCGATTAAAACGTTTTTGACCATAAAAAGTCAAAGATTTGTATAAAAACTCATTTTTAACCGTTAGATCTTACATGCAATTGATTATTTATGTATAAAAAGTGAAAAGAGAGTAATCTACCGAAGGAATAGCCTGGATGTTGAGTTTTGGTCGGATTTGATCTTCAAAAACTTTTGCAATCGTGGTCCTTTTTGATAAAAACTACACCTCCTTGCTTCTTTAGATGTTTGGAACGATTTGTATGGATTGGAAATGCTTTTTAGTGGTGAAATATCACTGGGAAATGAAGAACTTTGGGAGGAAAGTTGAGAGAGAAATGTATGTGTGTGTTTTGTGTTTTGTAAAATGAATTAGTAAAATGAAAATAGAAAAGAAAAGGGAGTAGGGGTGATTAATTCTGACCTTGGGACAGCAAATTAGCAGTAAAGGGACGTTTGTGGTTGGTCAAATGGGGTGGTGGTGGTGTAAAACGAGAAAAGGACTAAAGCTGTAAATATTTTGAAAATCTGGAGGGAGGTGCGGCGCACCATGGTGCTTGGTGCGGCGCACCGGGCCATTTTTGGTCATTCCGAAATTTTCGTTTTTGCGTTATTGCTTCGTTGGACCTTTTTGTTAATTGAGAGTTCTTAAGTATGATTTGTTATGAACTTAGGAAAGTTCATAAGGTGATTTTATTGGTATTAGGACTTATAATTTGATTCCGGAGATTATTCCGACACTTGATTCGATAAAATACGGATAAAGTAATTACGAGATTAGAGCAATATGAACACAAAAGAGTAACAAAAGATTCGAACCGAAGGAGTAACTGAAGGATTTCCCGAACTTGGGACGATTGTCACACGAGTGAACATAATGAAGGAATAACTAGAGAATTTCGTCGATAGAATAACCGAACGAGTTCCTGATTTTTAGACGGTTGTCACAATATATATATATAGGGGTGAGTTATTGTAAAAAGGATTTAAAATAAAAAGGATAAGAAGGATTGTGGACCACTCATTTAGTCAACAAAAAGGGGATTTGAAAAAGTCAACGCGGTGGCATTTTGGTAATTATTTCGAACTTTCATGCCCTTTCGGTAATTTGCGTAAATCTGGTTTTTTTTTTTTTTTTTTTTTTCATTTTCCGAGATTACTTATTTTCTGAATCTTTGTGCATAACTATTTCAATCTTTGTGCATCGATTTTCTTGTGCATCGATTTTATCTTAATAATGTGTGTATTGATTTTACATAAGTTTTTTTATACAAAACATACCCACCACCGGAAAATCAATCCACCAAAAACAAACACATGTGCATCGGAAAAATACACCGGAAAAAAACGTGTGCATAAAAAAATCAATGTGCATAAAAAAATCAATGTGCATAAACTTACTATTATTACATCAAAATGTACAACTTGTTATGCACAACTTACTGAAAATAACAAAATGTACAACTTGTTATGCACAACTTACTGAAAAATAACAAAATGTACAACCTGTTATGCACAACTTACTGAAAATAACAAAAAAGGATGTAAACAAATCTTCATCTTCATGACTTTGAGCCACCGGATAAATCCACCGCCCGTCTTCTCCATCATCATCATCATCATATATATAAACAGATCGGAATCCACCGGAAATCACCTGCCTGAATCACGCCGGCACCGCCTGAATCCGCCGCAGTCACCGGAATCCGTCGTCGCCTGAAACACCGCCTGAAACACCGGAAATCACGCCGTCGGAAAGCAGATCGGAAGAATCGTCGCAGATCGCCAATCAACAATCCTCTGTTCAAATGTCAAGAACATATCAATAACGATGCTCAAATTCGACTTCAATCTTTAAACATACATGAACGGTACTAACCTTGTCAAAATCGTCTCCTTGTCATACCGGAATCATTCTCGCCGGAATCATTCTCGCCGGTACTAACCTTGTCACACCAGAATCATTCTCGCCGGAATACTGAAACACAGTCGCCGGATTCTTTTGATAAGAGAGAGAGAGATATTTTTTTTGATTTAGGGTTTAATTTAGGGATTTAAATGTAGATCTGAAAATTGGATTGTCAAAAAGACGATTATACCCTTTTGGATATAATAATGACTTTTTCTTTTCTCTGACACGTGTCACTCCCTAAACCCTTCCTACACTTTTTATTTTGAAACACTTTTTATAATATCCTAATTCTATATATATATATATATATATATATATTATAAATAAAATACCGTCCATTTTCTTTAAGATATATCAAATAATTAAATATCTTTTATGTAAGATTTTCAAATTAAGTTTCGAATAAAAATATTTTTTGAAACTCTATCAATGTATAGATGTTATATATTTTTTGTTATCTTATTTAATCTCTTTGTTAATTCTAACACTAAATCAAAAAATTTATAAAAAGTTTTGAAATGTTTTAGTTTTACTTTACAAATTAAAAACATGATTTTTTTTTTTGTTTTATATATACGTTTATCGTTTTAAAAATTTTAAAATATCACAAATAATTTTCAAATGAAAAAAGAATTGGCATATTTCTTTCTATAGTTGATTATTAGCTTTTCTTATTAAATTAACACTCTATTATGAAATTAATAATATATACTACCTTAAACATAACTAATAATGAACATTTGTGTTTTTTTAAAATTTTCTTTAATATATAATTAATTATAAATAATAATTATATTTGTTTTGATAATTTAATGGGTAATTTTTAAAATTCTGCTACAACACGCGGACGTAAAAAACTTATTTGTAACCATTTATGACAACTACCACCCAATTTCATAAAGTCATTTGAGTTCATGGGTGGATATCCTCTCATCATTTGTCAACAAAAATGATAATTAATGAAAACAACTTAATAAGATAAACTCGAAATAATCACGCAAATACAAAAAACGTGATTAGTAGAGTCATGTCAACTTAAATCAGGATATAAACTCCATCCCCTAATATTTTCTACAACTATTACTAGCGGAGACAGTAGGAGACGATGATGCTATACCCCTAATTTGCCAAAATTATTAGATTCCGTCCCTCCAAGACTCATTCAACATGAAATTTTGGTTTTGTGACTAGCCACTATATTGTGAAAATGATTGTTTCTTTGAAACACTATACAATATAAAAGCACTTATAATAAGTGCTAGTCATATATATTTTTTCTTACATTTAATCCATTTATATATCAAGTTACACTTCAGTTTCTTAATAATGGGTTAAACACATAAAAATAGACTTGAAATGTTGGAATATTTAAACTAAAAATTTCTAAATTTTAATAATTAGAAGTTTACATGACCGAATATGAGTGAGGTGTGACATCTATTTTTGGATGGCTATAGTGATATATGGTGATTTAGAATAGCTATGTATAGTGGTTGTACATTAATATGTTTTAATTGCATTAAAATTTATTAAAAGCTAGTAAAGTAAATAAAATACTAATTAATAATAGAGCATTAATATACTAGTGAAATAATACGAGTTAACGTTTTACATAATTGTGTCTTGAAAGGAGGAAATTTCAAGAATAATAAGAGCATCCGGAGTGATAATAAGTGACAATGTGGGTTGTGGGGATTGTGGGAAAAAAGCTGATGACGTGACAGTGAGAATGTGGGTTGTGAGATTGTTGGGTGGTATGATAATGAGGATTGTGGAGGTTGTGGGATTATTTTATTATTTTTATTTTTTTTCTTAAAACATTAAATAAAAGATAAATAAATAATTAAAAGAATATAAAATATTAAAACTTAATAATTAAAACATTAAATAAGATAAATACAAATAAAAAAACAATACAAATAAAAACTAAACTCAAAAAAAAAATACAAATAAAAAAATACAAATAAAAAAACAATACAAATAAACTAAAAAAAATACAAATAAATAAATAAGACAAACAAACTTGAGCAGGTTCAATGGTGTTATTCACAGTCTTCCAACGAGTCCTTACACCATCATTTTCTTCATCAGTTAGAAAATAACTAGGTCGTTTTCTTTGTCGTTGGGTCGATACTCCAGCGAATTTCCATTTTGGATATGGTTTTCTCCAACAATGTTTTCCAGAATAATTGAGGTTGAGGTCCAGCGAATTTCCATTTTGGATTCACTGGACCTCAACCTCAATTATTCTGGAAAACATTGTTGGAGAGACCATATCCAAAATGGAAAGTCGTTTCTGTATCGACCCAACGACAAAGAAAACGACCTAGTTATTTTCTAACTGATGTAGAAGATGGTGGTGTAAGGACTCGTAGGAAGACTGTGAATAACACCATTGAACCTGCTCAAGTTTGTGATTGTGGCGTCGAAAGATTGTTTGTGTTTGTTTGGGGAGCGTTTGAGGAAGATGAAGACATTTTGTGTTTAGGGTTTAGGGTTTTGGAATTGGTATGAGATTGTATGAGATTAAGAATAAGATTGTTGAAAGAAGGTGTGATTTTTTTGGTTAAAATGATGTTGTATTTATAGTTGAAATTTGGTAAAAAAGAAAAAAAAAATAAAAGAAAATAATTGTTTTAAAACAACGGTAATATTACCGTTGAGTTTAAGAAAAGAAAAAAAAAATGGCAAAACGCTGGTAACGAGCCGTTGTGCTCACAACGCTCGTTCCAGAACGAAGCCACAACGAAGCAGGTCGGAGTGATAACGGGCGTTGTGCTCGTTGTGAGCTCCACAACGAGCCCACAACCCCCACTCCGGGTGCTCTAAGGGGTGAAAATTAAATCAAAACTTCATTTTGATCCCCTTGTCAAATCATAAGTCTTAATCCTTTTATCCACGCCAATTAACAAACAAATAAAGTACTGGTTCTCCTACATTTTTTAATTATCTTTTCTATTATTATTTTTATTAACTATTGCTTTCTTTTTTACCTTGTAACTGTTAAAAACGAGAAAATTTGCCGGCGCGATGTAGCGGAGTTTATAAACATTTTTTTAAATAGAAAAGAAAGTAGTCTAATTTGCATTTTGTATTGTATAATCATGTATGTTGGTAACATAATACAATTTACATCAAGTGTGACCTCTAATCTACTAACCAAAAATTATAAGCAGTTGTATTGCAGAGTATGGGTGGGTCTGGTCTGGCTGTTTTGACAACAGGTCAAATGAGCTAGGCTGGGCAATATTTTACATATGAATGTGCTTGAAGCCAATCCTCTTGCGTTAGACAGTTGTCGAGGCTATCACCTTTTAGTTATGTATGCAAGCCTGGTTATTTGCATTTATATCAGCCGTAGGATTTTTAAACATAGTTTTAGGTGATAAGAGTATGCACCTCATATGCGCGAGCCAAAACTTCCATACTTATAGATATTTCATGAAGCATTTTCAGTGTGATCTTGAAATGTAACTCCAATTTAATAACGATAAATAGACGTGCACAGTTGATGTAGAGAAACATGTAACATTTTGGATCCATTTGTTGACGAGGTTGATATCAATTCGTTTGTGCCATATCCCAGGTTTACAGGTTTACATTGAGATTCACTACATTTTGCTGTAACTAAAAAAGGACTCATCAGTATTATGTAAATTTTTTTAATAAATAATTTGAGGTTTATGCATTAAATTTTTTAAGTCTGAGCTAACTTTCACGGTGTTTGACATATTTTTCTATCGAACATATAATAATCTCCAAGCAAAAAATGAGAATAATAATTGATTAAACTGTTGTATTGTGGCGTGGATTTCATTTATATGAAGCGTAAGTTTTTGGTAGCATAAATTGAATCCTGTAAGTTCAAGGTCCATGTACGGAGGGGCAATAACTTGAATCTTGAAATAGTAAGTAGAAAATAACATTTATATAATTGAAGGAGCGCCCGAAAAGGAGCTAATACAACAAATGACGGACGTGGCTCCATACCCTCATGTTAAGGGAGCTGAAAATACATACCTATCTCAATGAATCCGATAGAATTTCAAGAGTCTTAGATGCATCTTCAACCATCAATGCTCTATAAGATAGCAATTTCCTACAAACAATACGCTTTCAAATGGCCTCTCATACCTTCAATTTGATCCTCCAAATCTCTAAACGACTTGTTATATTTGTCCTTAAGTATCATATGTGTTGTATTCTCTATCACACAACCTACACATAAAACCTAATTAATATAAAACATTACAAAATAAAAACTTTTTCGCAAATAATTTGTTGATAAACGAAACAATAAAATAAACCCATCTTCTTTCTCAAGTACAGATTTGTGGATAAAGAAACAAATAATTTGGTACAACTACAGATTTGATCATTTGATGCTCCAATAGCTCAATATGAAGAACTGCTAGTATTATAGAGCAATTAAAGAGATATAAGCCTCGTCGTCTAATTATTTGTAGAACGCTCAGAAACTGTAAATTAGTAGACGTAGGTATAATCTGAATTTTTGTAACGGTTTATCTAGATTATAACACTTTAATATGTGTAACGATTTAGCGAATTTAAATGTTATTGTTAATCTAATTATGTTGATTATAAGTCAGATCTAATGCGTCACCTTAAGGGTCTAGATCACTTGTATATTCATTCGGTAATTTTAAACTCGTTATGAATTTAAGCACATAAGTAACGTTTTGGGCAGATTAGTTGACCTGTTTTGTTTTGACCTTAACTTACTCATAGTAAACTCAAATCTATCAAATAAAGTGTTCGTGACATAGCCCTCTGAGTCTAGTTTTCGGATATGTATGATATGTCGTTTAATTCTTCGTCAAACTCCCCGAAACTGAGTTTTAGTAACCGTTGGTCCCGCTGAATTCTTATAACAACTTGTAGGTTTAAAAACGTGTTTTGGTGTAACAATATAGAAAACCTTAAAACAAGATTAAAACGGAATGATACACCCTTAATCAGGTCCTGATTAGTTAAAAATTTTTCATTCAATTAAGTGGTTCGTTGGTTATACTAAACGTGTTCCTAAAAACTCAAACTATATACATACTACTATTTCGGACAGATTCTTTCACCTGTTTTATAACGGCCATATCTATCTCATAACTTAATCAATTTAAGAAATTCCGGATTCCTCGATGGAGCCCTTTGAGTCTATTTTCTGAGTATATAAGATTAACATTTCAATTCTTTTTCAAACACGAGATACGACAGTTTTCGTAACAGGGGGTACTTGCTGAGTTTTATAAATTCTATTCTAAATGTAGCGTTTGGTTCCTTATTCTCGAGTTCTATGTTTCGGATAATTTAACACTCCTAAACAAACTTTATACGAGATTAATTCTTGATACTGAAATCGTACACTAATATAATTACTTGCTATTCAAGAAAGCTTATCACTTAGTCGGGACTAGCTTGTGACCTACCACCCTTAGACAAACTTTCGTACTACACGAGTAGTGTCTTTTACGTGCTTTCCAGGTGAGTTCATTGCCCCTATTTCTATTGCTTTTGTTGGGTTTATAACTTAGTCAAAATAGTTTTAACTCATTAATAATGCTTCTAGATACGGACAGTAACTTATGATATTAATACGGAAGTCAATTAATACTAAAGATATAGAAGACTGCGGAAGACAAGTTAATACGGTTGTTCAACAACCACTACAGAAGACTCTCATTAATGCGGATCATATGTTAATACTGCTTGAAGTTACTACGGATGCAACTCCTTGCCATGCACGTTTAAGCTAAGAGTTATAATTGTAATTAGATTATGTTTCCTTTTAGATAAGATGTAGTTTCCTAGTTTGTCTAGGATAGCCTCAAGGTCTATAAATATAGATCCTTGTAGAATAAACGAAACACGTTGTATTGATACTTTTCATTAATACAATTGAGGCTTATAATTCGACAAATATATTGTTCTTCATTGTTTTTAGTTTTACAATATTGTTTGTTTAGATCAACTTGTTAATATTAAAGTGTTCATCCACTGCTGAACTTAAAGATCAAGATCTTAACGAAGGCAAACTTTAAGTTATATTAGCTTATTCGATCCTGACAAGTGGTATCAGAGCATAGGAGGTGCTCAAGATCCATTGATCTAACAAGTTCTTATAAGACTCAACACAGAAGAAATCAAATCAACAATCATGACTGATGTATCAATCAACAAAGTTTCTGTGCTTAACAGTAATGAATTTGAACTCTGGAAGCTACGTATCAAGAAACACATATTGTTATCTGACTATACAGTATGGGATTTAATTGTTAATGGTAACAAGCCAACCACTAATTTTGTTGCTGATGGACAACCTGGAGTTGTGACTCGTCAACCATTGACTGATCTAGAGAGAAGAGAAAAACAGACGGAGATTAAAGCTCTTAGTATTCTTTTGATTGCCATTCCTAATGAATACCAATCGCAATTTGAAGAATATCAAGATGCCAAGTCATTGTGGGAAGCATTAGAGAAGAGATTCAGTGGCACAAAGAATACAAAGAAAAATAAGAAGGCTCTTCTCAAGCAAGAATACGAAAATTTCAATTCTTTGAAAGGTGAAAAGATGACTCAGACGTTTGACAGATACAAGAAGCTTACAGTAGAATTGGTAAGTGCAGGAGTAAAGTATGATAAAGATGACATCAACCGAAAGTTCATAAGATCATTAGGTGCTGAATGGGTAATCTACACTGTCTCCTATAGAAAAGGAGATAAACTGGAAGAGATGGAACTTGATGATCTCTACAATGATCTGAGAGTATTTGAATCAGAAGTTGAAGAAAATAAACCTCGCAGCAGTAATCACAATATTAACAATGTTAATACTGCTCTAATCACATCCTCTGAAGCAACTAAACATGACGCTCGAGAAGAATTAACTTTTGAAGCATTCATCTCCCAAAGTTCAAGTCTCACTAATGATGATCTGAAACAGATCCATCAAGATGACTGGGAGGAGATGGATCTGAAGTGGCAAATGGCGATGTTAGCTTTACGAGCTAGGAGGTTTGTGAACAGAACATGAAGGAGATTTAATCCAAGGAACAATGAAAGAATTGCTTTTGATAAAAGCAAGGTAAAGTATTATGAATGCAATGAACCAGGGCACTTCGCTAGGGAATGCAAGAACAAGCCTAAATCCAACAACTCAAGAAACACACAAGACAACAATCTGAGTGCACTTGTTTCACAAGATGTATTTGGACATGATTGGAATGACTTAGCAGAAGAAACTAGTCAAAACAGAGCATTAATTTCTTGTGATGACTCTGTTTCTACTGAGAATATTACTACTGTTCACCATGCATGCATAACAGTAGTAATGGATGCTGAAGATGTTGTTTCTACGGAAGATGTTGTTTCTACGGAAGATGTTGTTTCTACGGAGCTTGTTTATACTGACCTGGTTACTACGACAATTGACGATGATGTTCTTGGATATGACTGGAATGAAGATGAACAAGAATCTACTCAAGATGATGTTCTCCTACAATCTCTAATGGCAATTGACTCATCATCAAAGGATGCTGAAACTTCATTACTCATGGTTGAGGTAAATTCCAAACTCTGTTCTTCTGAAGTTGTTCTTAAATATAGAAACCACAATCAATTAATGAGTGACTCTATTAAATCTTTAGAGGAACAAAGAAGGTCAGCTGCTAGGGTAATAGATAACTTAGAGAATCAAATTAAATCATATAAAGTAAATGAACAAAGTTATCAAGAGCAAATCAGATTAGTTGAATGGCAAAGGGAGGATCTGCTAGTTAAGCTTAAGGATGCTAGGGCAGAAATCAAAAGATTAGGTAAGAAACATGATAAAGTTGAATTAGATGTAGGGAAACTTGAACATGTTTCAAAATCAGTAAATGACCTTATTCAACAGCAGATACATGGTAAAGTAAAAGCTGGTTTAGGTTATAAAGAAGCAGCCCCTCCATTTAACCAAAACTACATCCCTCCATCCTTAGATGAACCTAGGATTCCTATCTCCCAGACACCTCCAACAGAATCATTCAAAGTTGATCCAATCAACTATGATGAAGTTCTGATTGAGGACTTAGTTGAAGAAAGTAAACTGAACATTGTGAAAAACAAGGATATTCCTTTGGAAAATCACTTAATCACAATTGAAGGAGTTACTCACCAATCTTCACAAAGTCTAGTGCCTATGTCAACTAATGACCATGTTAAGAAAGAAACCAAATCTGAATGTACATGCTGCAAAAACTCCACAGTTCCCAGTGAAAAAGAAAAGAAGTGGGTCCATATAGATAAAAGAGGAAATCAACGAAACATGAACCAAATAAAGGCACAAAAAGGCCAAATTCCTAAAAAATATGTAAAAGGGTGTTTTATTTGTGGCAAGTTGAATCACTATGCAAAAATCTGTTATTACAATCCTGAAAATCAAAAGCACGTGATTTAACAACAACACAAAGGGTGTGGACATACTGGAAAGAATGAACATCAAAGAAAAACCATGAACAGTAGTAACAGAATAAATCATGTTCACAACAAATCTGTTACTACTGCTTCAGGAAGAAAAGGTGTTAATAAAAACTCATTTTCTAACAGTAGAAATAGATTTAATACTGCTAGACAAAACTTTGTTTCTACTGCACAGGTTAATACGGTGAAAAATAACAGTATTAATACTGCTCGCTTTACTACTGTGAACAATAATCGTGTTAATATTGCACGCATTAATACTGCAAAACGTAACTCAGTTACTACAGCTCGTGTTAATACTGTGAAACAAAACTCTGTCAAAACAATATCTGTTCCTACTGTTAAACCAAAACCAGTTAACACTGCAAACATTTCAAAAGTCAAAACATTCAAACAAGTATGGCAACCAAAAGTCAAAGTAACTCAACCACCTAGTCCACCTGATTTCTCAAAACTAGTCCAAAGGAAGGTGAGTTACTTTGATGAGATGGGCAAACCCAAGTCAGCTTTGGCTTGGGTCCCCACCAGATACTGATTCCTATTTTTTATGTGCAGAAACAGCCAACAACAGAGAGAGAGAGCTTTTGGCATGTAGACAGTGGTTGTTCCAGGCACATGACAGGCGACATGTCCTGCCTTCAAAACTTTGAAAAGTTTAATGGTGGATATGTTGCTTTTGGGGGTAATCCAAAAGGGGGAAGAATTTCTGGAAAAGGAACTGTAACAAATGGAAGAATCAGCTTCAAGGATGTCTTCTATGTCCAACAGTTGCAATATAATCTACTAAGTGTCTCACAAGTTTGTGATCAGAAAAATACAACAATTTTCACAGCTACAGAGTGTTTGATTATGGAGCCTGGTTATGTTATAGATGAAAGCAAATTTATTCTTAGCACTCCACGCAAAGACAATGTCTATTGCTTTGACATGACAAAAGTTACTCCAACTGCTGAAGAAGCCTGCTTAGTTTCTAAGGCTACATTGGATGAATCCACTCTATGGCACAGGAGGATGTGTCACATGAATCTGAAGAACATCAATCAGCTGGTGAAGTCAAAGCTAGTCAGAGGTCTTCCAAACAAACAATTAAATCTGGATGAAAACTGTGTGGCATGCTTAAAGGAAAAGCAGCACAAAACTTCTCACAAGTCCAAGGAGATAAACACTATTACTACTCCTTTACATTTGCTCCACATGGATCTTTTTGGTCCTACAAATGTAAAAAGTATTGCTAAAAAGTCATATTGCCTTGTCATCACTGATGACTTCACAAGGTATACCTGGGTGTATTTTCTGGAAACAAAGGATGAGACAAGTCAGCTGCTTATCACCATTATCACCAAAGTAGAACACCAACTCAATCTGAAAGTAAAGAAGATCAGATGTGACAACGGGACTAAATTCAAGAATCAAGTGATGAATGAATTTTTTGAGGGGAATGGGATAGAAAGACAATTAAGTGCTGCTAGAACTCCTCAACAAAATGGAGTTGCTGAAAGAAGAAACAGAACACTAATTGAAGCAGCTAGAAGCATGTTGGCAGACTCTAACCTACTCATATTCTTCTAGGCAGAAGCAGTTAACACTGCCTGCTATGTTCAGAATCGAGTTCTTCTAGTCAAATCACAAAACAAGACAACTTATGAGCTTCTACACAAAAAGAGCATTTGGGTGTCCATGCACAGTCTTCAACTCAAAGGATCATCTTGGTAAGTTTGAAAGCAAGGCAGATGAAGGATATTTTGCTGGTTATTCATCTCAGAGCAAGGCTTATCGTATCTATAATCACAAGACCAAGATCATTGAAGAAATCTCTAATGTTTCTTTCAATGAACACACTCCTAACAAGAAAGGCCAAGGACCAAATTGGGTATTTGATTTGGATGCATTAACCAAGTCCTTGGATTTTAACTTTGAATTCCACACCTCATCTGTTCCTACTGCTCCAGTTTCTACTGCCTCACCACCTGTTTCTACTGCTACATCTGTTACTACGGAGCCAGTTTCTACTGACTCAGTTCCTACTGACTTAGTTCCTACTGCTCCAATCATTGGTACTGATAGGCTGGATGTCATGGAGTACATCTATCTTCCTGTTTCTACTGAAGACCCTTTACATCTTTATGACACAATCTCCAAGGAAGCTGAAGAGGAATCATCCCAAACTGAGAATCCTGCTAATGAGGATGAAGAAGTTCCAGCTTCTACAACTACTGCTCCGAATGTTGACTACAGACCCAATGGGGTTCCTCACTTAGTGGAAGAAGATGAAAATGGAGTTGAAAACATTGTCACTGAAACTTTTGGAGAATATACCATAGACATACCCACTCCAATTAATACTCCTCCAACCACTGCATCTTTCTCAAACAATGCAGTGCCTGATCTTAATGATACAAACTTGGGGGTTGAATTTAGACTTGAGAAGATTCCACCCTCTCGTGTCTCAAAGAATCACCCACCTTCTCAAATAATTGGCAATCTTGACTTCTCCATGGAGACTAGAAGTCAAACCAAGCCCAAAAGGGATCTAATGAGAGACATCAATACCTGTCTCTTTGCTTGCTTCCTATCTCAAATGGAACCAAAAAGAATTCAAGAAGCACTTCTTGATCCACACTGGATTGAAGCCTGTTAAGCTGAATTGCTTCAATTCAAATTTTAAAGAGTTTGGGAGTTGGTTGAATTACCTTTTGGAAAGAAGGTGATTGGCACACGTTGGATCTTCAGAAACAAGAAGCATGAGAGAGGTATTGTTATCAAAAACAAGGCAAGGCTGGTAGCTCAAGGGTATACACAGGAGGAAGGCATAGATTATGAGGATGTTTTTGCCCCTGTAGCAAGAATTGAAGCCATAAGACTATTCTTAGCATTTTCATCTTTCATGGGTTTTAAGGTATTTCAAATGCATGTAAAGAGTGCTTTTCTGTATGGAGTAATTGAGGAAGAGGTTTATGTTAAACAGCCACCTGGATTTGAGGACCCACAGTTCCCTCACATGGTATACAAGCTTAACAAAGCTCTCTACAGACTTCATCAAGCACCTAGAGCTTGGTATGAAACCCTCTCTGATTATGTACTCCATAATCACTTTCAGAGAGGAACCATTGATAAAACTCTCTTCTTTAAGAAATCACACTCTGACATCCTATTAGTTCAAATTTATGTGGATGACATCATCTTTGGCTCCACCAAAGATGCTCTGTGCAAGGAATTTGAACAACTCATGCACACAAAGTTTCAAATGAGCTCAATAGGAGAACTAAATTTCTTCCTAGGTCTCCAAGTTAAGCAGAACCCTGATGGTCTCTTTATAAGTCAATCCAAATATGTCAGGGAGATTCTCAACAAGTTTAGCTTCATGGATTCAAAACCAGCCAGCACCCTAGTGGAGACACACAAAAAGATGACTGCAAATCTTGAGGGGGAGGATGTGGACATACACAACTATAGGTCAATGATAGGTTGACTTATGTATCTTACAACTCCAAGACCTGACATCATGTTTGCAGTGTGTGTGTGTGTGTGCAAGATATCAAACAAGACCAAAGATGTCTCACCTCATTGCAGTCAAAAGAATTTTTAGATACTTGAAGGGCAAACCTAACTTAGGTTTATGGTATCCCAAAGACTCACCTTTTGATTTAATTGCTTAATCTGACAGTGATTATGGTGGTGAAAATTTAGACAGGAAATCCACCACAGGAGGATGTCAATTTTTAGGTTCAAGGTTGGTGTCTTGGCAATGCAAGAAGCAGACTACAGCCTCCACATCATCAATAGAAGCTGAATACATTGCTGCTTCAAGTTGCTGTGCTCAAGTTCTTTGGATCCAAAATCAGCTAATGGACTATGGATATGCTCTCATGAACACACCAATTTTCATTGACAACAGGAGCACAATATGCATCATCAACAATCCAGTGAAACATTCAAAGACAAAGCACATTGAGATACGCTATCACTTCATAAGAGACTGCAATGAAAAGAAATTAATTCGTGTTGAAAAGGTCCATACTGATAATCAGCTTGCTGATCTTCTCACAAAAGCTTTTGATGTGGGAAGATTTACATTCTTGATTACCAGTATTGGCATGATCAACATGGATCAAACAGTTCTAAACTTGTCTTTTATTTTATCTCAATTTAAGTCCCTTCGAGAAAAGCAGTAGTAACCTTAACATAAGCTCAAGTTCCGTACTTTTTAGTATTGTACTATGTTACTACTGAAAAATTAACAGTAGAAACAAATTTTAACCAAAGTTTTATTAGTACGACCGATTTTTCATTACTACGGGAAGGTTTAACTAATACTGCCCTTAGTGTGTTAATACGGCCAGAATGGTTAATACGGCCTAAGTAATCTGTTACTACGGACCTCTGGTTAATACTGGAAGTAATTCACATTACTACTGCCATACCAGTTAATACGGCTCGCTGTACAATTACTACGGTCATTAACCTAATTACTACGGTTATTAATTGTTAATACTGCAACGATTAGTACTGCAGAGTTTTCTTAATCCATAAGATTACTCTGTTAATACTGCGTTGACAAGTCAAATCTCAACTTGTAACTAACTTTTACACGTGGCAATTGGTGATTGGACCTCAATTTTAAATTTTCGGCGGGGGTTCTGCAATTATTGACACGTGGCATCACAAATTGCACCGTTATTTTTAATCATAGCCCTCGTCTAATCCAACTTGTCAAGTTGCCATAATCTTAAGACTATAAATAGGGGTTACCGTTAATTATTCACAAATTACCTTTCTTCTTAAGAACCCTAATTCCTAAAAAGTTACCATTATAACCAAATTCTTAGTTTTCTTTGACTTGCAATCAAAATTGTTTCAGTTCAACATCAATGGCACAACTACAGTACTTCTCCAGTCACAACATGGCTGCCTGCTTCTTCAAAAACGAAGAAAACCAATATTTCCACCAAATCATTGATTTCTTGAGGCAATCTCATATCAATGTTGCACTTACAGTAAGACCAGAGATACATGATGATCACATACGCTCTTTCTGGGAGACTGCTGACATGAACAATGAAGATTTGACTCCAGTTATTCAAGCAACCATTGACGGAAAGAAGGTAGCTGTCACAAAGGCAACAATCCGTAAACATCTTCAACTTCAAGATGCTACAGGTATAAGTGACTTTCCTAATGAAACAATTCTTGAAAACTTCAGACTTATGGGATATGAGGGGGACTTAAATACTTCAACGTTTTTAAAAGCACAATTGTCCCCCCAATGGAAATACATGATGCACACTCTGCAACAATGTATTTCACAAAAACGGACTGGGTGGCATGAGGCAAGTCTTTCCTTGGCAACAGCCATGGTCTGTCTTGCCACAAATCAAACATACAATTTTTCAGCTCTTATTTTTTTTAGTATGTTGTGGAATCTGGCTAATCCTAAAAATAAAATTTTAATGTATCCAAGATTCCTACAACATATCATCAACTGTGAAATTAAGGATTTAAAACGATCAACAACTGTTTTTCCCACCCATGCTTATACTAAAAAGGTTTTTGTCAATATGAGAAGGGTCAACAAAGGTTTTTCTTCACATGTTTCCCCATTGTTCTCAACAATGTTGGTGGGAACAAGTTCACAAGATGAGAGACAAGTGACTTCACCTCTGTCTCAACCCCCATCTACTTTTGTTACTAGTGTAAGTACCTCTGCAGTTTCTGCTGCAAGTACTGATGTTATAATTCCAGAGGTTACAACTACAGTTTATACTGCAACTGTACCTCCAATTAATACTAAGAGTTCTACTCCAGTTAATACTGCACCAGTCACCACTTTTGTGACTCCACCATCTGTTTCTACACCTCACTCACCACCATTGATTGCATTCACTAGAAAATCCAAGAGGGTTCCTCAGCCTCTTGAGCTTCAAACTTCCCCACTCTCTATTTTCAAAAAATCTTTGCCTGAAACATCTTCAGGAAAGACACAAAAAAGGGAAAACATTGAGCAAACCCCCAAGCTCACTGAGGTGGTCCATAAGGAGGGGGGTGACCATTTGGAAAGGGCTAATACTACTGATGTCATTACTTCTCATAGTGATGCTCAGGACAGTATTAACATCACTAAGACCTAATCCAAGGCAACACTAACCTTGGATGGTGATTTTTTAGCATCTTTGGACAGTGGTCCCTGGTGCCGAGAAACCAAGGGGGAGGGAACAGCTTCTGCTAGGCAGAGGGGTCCCTCTACGTCCTATGATCAACCACCTGTTGGTACTCAACGGGCAAGGGGTGAGGACAGATATAACTATGATCCAATTGAATTGTTGGAATGTTACCAGAAATATATTTTTACAATTGAAAAGCATGGGGAGGAACTTGCTATGCTGAGAGAAACTGTTACCAAGTTAGTTGATCAGCAGCAGGTAATGATGGATTTCTTTCTCAAACAGAAGACAACCTCTAGAAGCATTGGTACTTCTCCTGTACCTTCAAGCTCTTCCTCCAGTAATGAATCTCCTTCTGAAGACAAAAAGGGGGAGAAAGAAAGTGAAGATGAGGTCTTGTCAAACAAAGAAGATGCTGAAGTGAAGGAGGAGAAGAAAGAAAGAAAAAGTGATGATACTGTGATCACTGCAACCTCCGAGCAAAATAAAATTAATGAAGAGGTTGAGGTTGAAACTGAAAACATGGAGATGGAGATAGACGGTATGTTTAAGGGGGAGCAAGAGCAAGAAGTAGAAAAGAATGAAGAAGAAGCTATGACGAATGAAGAAATTGAAAAAGTCATAATTTCTAAGGCTGAGTTTGTTACTACGGAAGCACCTACTACGGCTTCATTAATGGTTTCTACAGAGAATGTCATTACTACGGAGAGTATCACAACTGAAGCAGCTCATACTTCCATTCATGCTGATGACACCTTTGTAGCTGTTTCTACTGAAACTCCAACCACAACCATTCACACTGAAGCAACAACAATTACTATTGTTACAAGTGTCACATCAACTACACTAATTGATGAAGAAGCTGCTGCTGCTGCTGTTGAACTTTTAAAAATTGAAATGGCTGCAATCATTACAGAAAGAAGAATTGAAGTAGCTTCACTTCCATAGGCAAAGTCTTTGACAATACCTGCAGTTCCACAAAGCACAAGTGTGGTAGAAGGAATAGACTATGTAGCAGATCCTTCAAGACCATCAGGTATAAGACCAATCCTTCCTCCTCATAGATCATATGTTCCCAAAACAGTTGCAGGAGAAGGCTAAAGGGAAGAAGGTAGCAGAAGATCTAAAGAAGAAGGAGAAGATGAAGAAAAAGAAGGAAAGAGAAGAGAAGTTAGCTGACTTTGCTGCTTACTAGTTAGCTGCTGAAGAATTGGATGTTGGTAATGATCCAGCAACCATTGTGGACATCCATACTAAACTTCAAATTCAACAGATAGAGAAAATTCAAAAGCTAAGGGAAGAAGAGCTAGCTGTAAAAGCTATGGTAGAGCAAGAGTTGGCTGATTTAGCCAAAGAAGAAAGAACAAAGAAAAAGAAAATCCAAAAGAAACAATCCACACAAGACAAACTCACTGAAGATAGAAAGCAGTTTATCTCATACCTCAAGTCCAAAAACTACAGTGGTAGATTATTAGGACCAATGAAGATGGGAAGTTTGCTTGAACTTGTGGAAAAAGAAAGAAAAAGGGATGCTCAAAGAAAGATAGCTCTCACAAAACTGCAAAACAAAAAGCAATATGAGCTAGAGAGATTGGGGAGAAAGATGTTTGATGCACAAGTAAACAAAATTTCAAACCCTTTTGCTCCAGTTAAAGCTAATCCACCTGAGAAGCTAGTCAATCTACCTGAGAAGCTGAAGAGAAAGAAGTTAGTATCAACAAGAATTGTTCAAAAGAGACAAAGAATAGAAGATACTACTGCTTCAACTGCTCCTCAAGGAAGTCTAATTGTACCAGTTGTTCAAGTCAAGAAAGAACCAGTTGCTGTTGAAGGAAAGGATGATGACATAGAAATATCTCATGATGACTGTTCTGCCTTGATTATTCATGAAGAAGGACTGAGGATTGCACCATTAGCTGTTGAGCCTCCTCAAATCATAGACTGGGAGTATACTGGTGGAAGAATGAAGACTGAGTATGTAGTGACCAGAGAAGATAAGTCCAGGACCATTGTTCCAGCTTTTCACAGAATGGTTAGAGACTTTTCAAGGTCTGATCTGGAGAGAATTTATTATATTGGAAAGAGAAAGTACTCAAACTCCAGGGGTCAAAGTTCAGGCATAGACACGACCATGGAGTGGTTGAATGGAATGTTTGACCCAGATGCTGAGAAGATTAACCCTGCTTTCAAAAAGGGAGGTCCAAACAACCCTGTCATTAAGTGGTTCATTTATGAAAGAAGTGGCACATATTCTATAGTTAGAACTCATGGTGCAATGGAGTTCTATCTAGTAGACAGAAGATCTCCACATGGGTTGAGGACACTGAAAGAGCTGATCAAGGTCAGATTGTTTGGACTTATGACTTCAAATATGGCTCATGAACTGGTTAGGAACATCATGATGCAACTCACTGAAGAGTTGGCAAAAGAAGGAGAAAAGGAAGTTGCAAGGAAAGAAGCTGAGAAGAACAAATGATCATGTTATGTAATGAAAGTAGTTAAAGTTGATGTATGAAACTTGTACTTTTGATGTGTTATAAAAGTTCAAGATTAGGGGGAGATTGTTGGGTTTATAACTTAGTCAAAATAGTTTTAACTCATTAATACTGCTTCTAGATACGGACAGTAACTTATGATATTAATACGGAAGTCAATTAATACTGAAGATATAGAAGTTACTGCGGAAGACAAGTTAATACGGCTGTTCAACAACTACTACGGAAGACTCTCATTACTGCGGATCATATGTTAATACTGCTTGAAGTTACTACGGATGCAACTCCTTGCCATGCACGTTTAATCTAAGAGTTATAATTGTAATTAGATTATGTTTCCTTTTAGATAAGATGTAGTTTCCTAGTTTGTCTAGGATAGCCTCAAGGTCTATAAATATAGATCCTTGTAGAATAAACGAAACACGTTGTATTGATACTTTTTATTAATACAATTAAGGCTTATAATTCGACAAATATATTGTTCTTCAATTTTTTTAGTTTTACAATATTGTTTGTTTAGATCAACTTGTTAATATTAAAGTGTTCATCTGCTGCTGAACTTCTTTAATAGATCAAGATCTTAACGAAGGCAAACTTTAAGTTATATTAGCTTATTCGATCCTGACAGCTTTATATGTTTTTAAACTAATCGGGGGAAAGTAAAGCTCAACATTACTATTTTAAGAAAACGGATTTTTTCGATACTTACTAAAATGTAAACGGATACTATTTTCGGAACTTACTATAAATAAATATTTCTATTTATAGAAACCTTCTAATTTTGGAAACCTACTATACTTGGAAAGTTACTTCATTTACACTTTACGAAAAGTTTACAACCTTATGCATGTTTTCAAAACATTACGAGTTACTATTATGGGTTACTTCAAAACGTGCTCATTAGTAGATATGTTCTACTAATGGAGTCTTCTAAACGTGCTCACTAGTAGATGGGTTCTACTAGTGGAGTCTTCTAAACGTGCTCGTTAGTAGAGATGATCTACTAACGGAGTCTTCTAAAACGTGCACATTAGTACGAATGGTGTCTTCATGCGGTAGCGTGGCTACTACTACGTATACTTGTGGGATTGTGATTATATTCTTACTTACATGCATTCGATTTATGTATTCTTTTACTTACTTTTTTATTGATGCAATACTATACGAATGATTACTTACGTACTTATTGATTTTAAGAAAAACTTACTATTTCGGGAAACTTTCTAAAAATAGAACTTCCTATTTTTAGAAACATTTCTATTTTCGAAAACTTACTAAATTTAGAAACTTATCTTCAAATGTTTACTTAAACTGTTTTATTACATTCTCGATGAACTCGCTCAACCTTTGTGTTGACTTTTTAGTTTTACTTTCAGGTAATGATCAGGCATAGGATCTGGCTGGACTGGACTCCTAGAGACTTAGAGTTGTTTTGCATGGTGGCTTGTATTCATACTTTATACTTGATTATGTTTCGGGATTGCATGCCTAAGTACATTATTCTATTTTCGGATTTATGTTGGATATTATTTCATTGTAGTGATTGACGTAATTGTGTACCAAGGGGTTTTACCTTGGACATGGCGACATCATGACCTACAACTTTTATTTATTTCATATAGATTATTTCTTTATTTACTAATGTGTTATGACGATAGCCAATCAGTTGCACCCTGCGTTTCCGCCACTGCCGGGGTGTGACAGAAACCAAAGTCTACAAGCGTTTCCGAGTGTGTTAAAATGCCTTTTAAAATACAGTTTGGTAGAGTAAATTTTCAAGAGCGCATGCTTAAACATGAAAAATCTAGAAGTGCGAATGTGATTAAATTTGGTAGAATAAATTCTGATTTGTTAATTGAACAAAATGTGCAAAAGTTAAGATATTCTACTTCTGAGTTAAACTCTTTAAAAGTTGACAAAAAAGGATTTAAATCGGATGATGTGAAAAATATGTCTGGTGGAGAAAATCTTCAGTTGAAAAATACTTTTAACTCTAGTGTTGAAATTTTTAAGTCGGATTCATAAATTTTCATATCTAATGAACTTTTGGACTCTAATGTTAACTCTGAAGTAGAAGATTTTAACTCAGATAGTGAGAGCTTTAATTCTAAGTATCAAATGTATATGCATGATAGGAAATTTACTACAATTGCTACTATTGCAACCTCGATTTGATTCTCTCCTATTTTATCCTTAAACTTGTAAATGTTAATATTATGATAATGAACATGGGGAGCGGATATGTATATGAGACGAAGTGAATATAATTTTGGGCGTACGACTTAATTATATCCATGAGGAGTCATATATATGTTTACATGACCATGTTTGTAGTCGTAGTACAAAACATACCTAAATTTCTTATGGTTGAGCTATTGATCATATCCATTCCTTAATATTCACGAGTTCGATTATACTGACATGTGATTATTCCTTTCTTATTTAGATGGCTCCTCGTACGCTTACTCCGGCTCAAGTGGCCGCTATGATCGCTGAGCAGCTAGCTGCGGTTGTACCTACTATGTGGCACTCCTCACGAACGCTATTAATCAGCAACCGCAAGGACCACCTCCACCACCACCACCACCACCTCCTCCACCTCCACCTGCACATGTCTGTTCCTACAAGGATTTCCTGAACTGTAAGCCGACCGAGTACGACGGAAAGGGCGGGGGCCTAACTCTCAGCCAATGGTTCGAGCAAGCTGAGTCAGTCTTCGACATCAGCAGCTGCAGTGCCGAAAACCGAGTCTGATACTCTACGCATCTTCTGAAGGGAAAGGCCCTTACCTGGTGGAATTCCGTTATCAGCGCCCGTGGCAGGGACGTCGCTATGGCTGTATCTTGGGCGGATCTCAGAGCACTTATGTTGGACCAGTTTGTTTCTCGCACTGAGATGAAGAAGCTAGAGGATGAACTTTGGGGTCATACTATGGAGGGACCCAAGCTGACCGATTACACCGACCGTTATCACGAACTTGTTCGATTATGTCCGAGGATGGTAGATACTGAAGTTCGTCTCGTCGAGCGTTTTATCCACGGTTTGCACTCAGAAGTTTGTGGATCACTGAGGGGTATCGACCCTCCTACGCTACACGATGTTATTCACCGTGCGGAGTCTATCACGGAAGACCTGATCAGAGATGGTGTATTTGCTTCCGAGAAGAAGAAGGATCACAGTGAAGCTGAGCAGGGAAAGTTCAAGAAGGTTAAGAGAGATTCGGGTTAGTCGAGCAGCACCACGGGATCGAGGTATACTGGTACACTTACTTTGTGCCAGAAGTATAATTACCATCATGAAGCTCATATGCTATGCACATGTTCGAAATGCCAGCGGAGAGGCCATTTGGCAAAGGATTTCCGTTCTAGATCTGTTGTTGCCGTGCCGGTGAATGCGGTGAGGCCAAATTCTTGCTTTGGATGCGGGGGTACCGACCACTTCATTAGAGATTTCCCCCACAAACAGGGGACTGATGGTCAAGCTAATCCACCTCAGATCGCTCAGGAAAATCAGGGGAACCAGGGTGGACCAAACACTCGTGCTCGTGCTAGAGCCTACATGCTGGGAGCTGCAGAGGAGAAGCAAAATCCGAATACCGATGCTAGTACTTTTCTTATTCAATTATGATATTACTTGAAACGCATGTTTAAACCTTTCCTTTTTATTATGAGCCTTACCTTTCGATAATATGCTTCGTGACAGTACTTTTCATTTGAATTTCGTGACGAAATTCTTTTAAGTGGGGTATATTGTGACAACCGTCACTCTCTCCATCCTTAGTTAGTCTAGTTTGCCTGTAGATCATGTCCGTAAATTACTGAAAATTTTAAAATTTACTTTATACTGTTGTTATATGCTATGAGTTATGTTACGTGCATGAATTATGTGATAAGCTATAGGTGCAAAAATAGATAGTCCCCGGGATGAGCTTCTAAACGGTTATCGATTTATCTTACGTATTATATTTCATCTAGTGTCGTTACGTAAACTTTATATATAACCTTTCGAGAACTTCTGGTTTCATTATTATAAGAAACTTGTACTTGTTCTAGTCTTGAATTACGGTTAACGGGTGGTCTCCATTGCCGAGAATCGCCGTCGTTTAATTACAACAAATTCGTGTGAATCTGATGGAGGTGTGCCGCACCCCACACATGGTGTGACGCACCGTGTGCCAGAAAGTATTCAAAAAACGTTGTGATGGTCTTAAATCGAGACTATGGTCTTTGTGGTCCAGTCATATGGTCATGATCAAGGTTTTAGGACTGACCTCTTTAAACCAAACACCTTGTAATCCAATGACAACCCTAATTCACATCACATATAAACACTTTATACCAAAACTCTAATTTCTTTTTTTTCACATTCAAGAACCGTCGCCTCCCTATTTTTCTTACAGTCGACCTCACCTTTTTCCAGCCACCGATACTTGGAGTATTCTTAGTAATCATTATCTTTCGATTCATCATCAAGCCAACGGGTGTTTAGGTAATATCAATTCTCATTCTACTCTTTGTTGATCTAGCCGATATACTTTCTCTTTTCCTAAACCATGTATGATGTGATCCATTGTTGTGTTCAACAATTGATGGTCGTGTGGTGGCCCTCATCGTCGTTATTCAGCCTCTAAAACGAGCCATAATCCTCCTTAAAACTTCATTTGTCAATCAACGTAAGTTAGCCGTTCTATTCTCCTAGTCGATTTCATACCATCAGTTTGTATATCCTAATCGTGTACTATGGTGAAACCTTGTTTTGGTGCTTCCAGGTTGACATATAAAAAATAATAATTGGTGTTGTGACCGTGGTTAATCGTTGTGTCTTAATCAATCTCGTGAATCAATTACTTCATCAATTTCAACACAAGGTTATATGTTTAACCATTAATCTAAATTATTTCTTTTCAATACTTCGTTTTGTGATATTTCAATCATGATTTGTATGGGGATGAATCTTAATTTGGATGTCCCTAATCTATATTATCGTTATATCAATTGTACGTACAAATCATGGCTTCATAACAACATAGAAAACCCTAAGACTTATGCTCTATACGTTCTAAACATGAAATCAGTTTCTGGTCTGTATGGCACGGTTAATATCTTTCGTATAACTTGGAATTTGAATCTGTAATCTCAACCAAAGTTGTAGGTCTCGGAGTCTAGTTTTCATAAATATAATCCTTGTCGTCTAATTATTTGTAGAACGCTCAGAAACTGTAAAATTATTAGTAGTAGGTATAATATAATTTTTTGTAACGGTTTATCTAGGTTTTAACACTTGAATATGTGTAACGATTTAGCGAATTTAAATGTTATTGTTAATCTAATTATAGTGAGTATAAGTCAGATCTAATGCGTCACCATAAGGGTCTAGATCACTTGTGTATTCATTCGGTACAATTAAACTCGTTATGAATTTAAGCTACATAAGTAACGTTTTGGGCAGATTATTTGACCTGTTTTGTTTTGACCTTAACTTACTCATAGTAAACTCAAATCTATCAAATCCAGTGTCCGTGAGGTAGCCCTATGAGTCTAGTTTTCGGATATGTATGATATGTCGTTTATTTCTTCGTCAAACTCCCCGAAACTGGGTTTTAGTAACCGTTGGTCCCGCTGAATTCTTATAACAACTTGTAGGTTTAAACTCAGATTTCGGATATGTATGATATGTCGTTTAATTCTTCGTCAAACTCCCCGAAACTGGGTTTTAGTAACCGTTGGTCCCGCTCAATTCTTATAACAACTTGTAGGTTTAAAAACGTGTTTTGGTGTAACAATATAGAAAACCTTAAAACAAGATTAAAACGGAATAATACACCCTTAATCAGGTCATGATTAGTTAAAATTGTTTCACTCAATTAAGTGGTTCGTTGGTTACACTAAACGTCTTCCTAAAAACTCAAACTATATGTATACTATTATTTCGGACAGATTCTTTTACCTGTTTTATAACAACCATATCTATCTCATAACTTAATCAATTTAAGAAATTCCGGATTCCTCGATGGAGCCCTTTGAGTCTTTTTTCTGAGTATATAAGATTCACAGTTCAATTCTTTCAAACCCGAGATACGACAGTTTTCGTAACAGGGGGTACTTGCCGAGTTTTATTCATTCTATTCTAAATCTAGCGTTTTGTTCCTTATTCCCGAGTTCTATGTGTCGGATAATTTAACATTCCTAAACAAACTTTATACGGGATTAATTCTTGATACTTAAATCGAACTCTAATATAATTACTTGCTATTCTAGGAAGCTCATCACTTAGTCGTGACTAGCTTGTGACCTACCACCCTTAGACACACTTTCGCACTACACGAGTAGTGTCTTTTACGTGCTTTCCAGGTGAGTTCATTGCCCCTATTTCTATTGCTTTATATGTTTTTAAACTAATCGGGGTAAAAAAACTCAACATTACTATTTTAAGAAAACAGATTTTTTCGATACTTACTAAAATGTAAACGGATACTATTTTTGGAACTTACTATAAATAGATGTTTCTATTTATAGAAACCTTTTAATTTTGTAAACATACTATACTTGGGAAGTTACTTCATTTACAGTTTACGAAACATTTACAAACTTATGCATGTTTTCAAAACATTACGAGTTACTATTATAGGTTACTTCAAAACGTGCTCATTAGTAGATATGTTCTACTAATTGAGTCTTCTAAATGTGCTCACTAGTATATGGGTTCTACGAGTGGAGTCTTCTAAACATGCTTGTTAGTAGAGATGATCTACTAACGGAGTCTTCTAAAACGTGCACATTAGTACTAATGGTGTCTTCATGCGGTAGCGTGTCTACTACTACTTATACTTGTGGGATTGTGATTATATTCATACTTACATGCATTCGATTTATGTATTCTTTTACTTACTTTTTTACTGATGCAATACTATACGAATGATTACTTACGTACTAATATATTTTAAGAAAAACTAACTATTTCGGGAAACTTACTATAAATAGAACTTCCTATAGTAGAAACATTTCTATTTTCGGAAACTTACTAAATTTAGAAACTTATCTTCAAATGTTTACTTAAACTGTTTTATTACATTTTCGATGAACTCGCTCAACCTTTGTGTTGACTTTTTAGTTTTACTTTCAGGTAATGATCAGGCATAGGATCTGGCTGGACTGGACTCCTAGAGACTTAGAGTTATTTTGCATGGTGGCTTGTATTCATACTTTATACTTGATTATATTTCGGGATTGCATGCCTAAGTACATTATTCCATTTTCGGATTTATGTTGGATATTATTTCATTGTAGTGATTGACGTAATTGTGTACCAAGGGGTTTTACCTTGGACATGACGACGTCATGACATACGACTTTTATTTATTTCATATATATTATTTCTTTATTTACTAATGTGTTATGACGATCGCCAATCAGTTGCACCCTGCGTTTCCGCCACTGTCGGGGTGTGACAGGAACCAAAGTCTACAAGCGTTTCCGAGTGTGTTAACATGCCTTTTAAAATACAGTTTGGTAGAGTAAATTTTCAAGAGCGCATGCTTAAACATGAAAAATCTAGAAGTGCGAATGTGATTAAATTTGGTAGAATAAATTCTGATTTGTTAATTGAACAAAATGTGCAAAAGTTAAGATATTCTACTTCTGAGTTAAACTCTTTAAAAGTTGACAAAAAAGGATTTAAATCGGATGATGTGAAAAATAAGTCTGGTGGAAAAAAATATTCAGTTGAAAAATACTTTTAACTCTAGTGTTGAAATTTTTAAGTCGGATTCATAAATTTTCATATCTAATGAACTTTTGGACTCTAATGTTAACTCTGAAGTAGAATATTTTAACTCAGATAGTGAGAGCTTTAATTCTGAGTATCAAATGTATATGCATGATAGGAAATTCACTGATCATTTTAAATTTAACAAGTTGAAAAGAGTTAATTCCAAGTTTGAAAAAACTTGGGTACCTAAATCTCATTAATTTTAATTTAATTGTGTAGGAGCAAGACACTAATCTAGAAGATAACATATGGATTGTTGATAGTGGATGCTCAAGACACATGACAGGAAATGCTAAATGTTAAGAGAATTCATTGCTTTCATTGGAGGTCATGTTTCTCTTGGAGGAGATATGGGAGGAACAATAACAGGACAAGGAATTGTATGCAATGGTCAACTAACCTTGGATCGGGTGAATTTGGTTAAAGAGCTAAAATATAACTTGTTATCTGTTTCTCAAGTTTTTGACAACAGGTCCACATTTGCATTTACTTCAGAGCATTTCTATATCTTAAAACCTGAATTTGTTATACCAAAAGATATGATTGTTTTGCAAACACCAAGGTATGAAGATATGTATATTTTGGATATGAACAAGGTAAAAAAAAAAAAATGACTATTCAAATTGTTTCATATCCAAAATTACTGAAAAGGAGTCAGATTTATGGAATATAAGGCTTTGTCATATTCATCTTAAAAACATAAACAAATTGGTTAAAGATAATCTTGTTACAGGATTACTAAAAAAGGAATTTCATTTAAAAGACCATTTTCTTTCTTGTTTAAAGGGAACACAACATAAATCAAGTTTCAAAATAAAGACTTACAATTCAGTAGATACTATCTTACATATTTTAGACATGGATCTTTTTGGTCTTATAAGTGTAAACAGCCTTGCTATGAAGTCCTATTGCTTAGTCATCACTGACGACTCTTCATGGTTTTCTAGGGTGTTCTTTCTTGCCACTAAATGTGAAACACCTGAGATAATCAAGAACTTCATAGTGAAAATTGAGAATTTTTGTGAAAAGAGTAAAGATTATTAGATGTGATAATGGTACAAAATTTAAGAATGTTGTTTTGAATGAGTTTTGTATAGCTAAAGGTATGACTAGACGATATAGCTCTCCTAGAACACCACAACAAAATGGTGTGGCTGAAAGGAAAAATAGAACATTAGTTGAAGGAGCTAGAGCAATGTTAAATGATTCATATTTACATGTGACTTTTTGGGCTGAAGCAGTGAGTACTATGTGTTATGTGAACAATAGAATTCATGTTTTTAAGAGTTTAGGAAAGACATCTTATGAGTTATTTTCAGGAAGAAAACCATACATTGGATTTTTCAAAGCATTTGGTTGTGAATACTTACTTTTGAACACAAAGGTTTATTTAGGAAAGTTTGATTCAAAAGGTGATGATGGATATTTTCTTGGTTATTCTAGTGTCTCTAAGGCATACAGAGTTTATAAAATAAGAACTAGAATCATAGAAGAGTCCATTAATGTGATTTTCAATGAGCATACACCTAATGTTAAGAACTCCGGAGCTGATTGGTTATTTGATTTAGGCACTTTTGTGAACTCTTTTGATGTCTCTTTTCATAAGTATGTTGCAGACAGGAAACAAGACTTTTAAACCGGATAAATCATTGGATGGTAATGATGAGTATGACCTTGGATCAAGCAGAAAGTCCAAAGATCATGACAGTTCAACATTTATGCAGTCAACTGTTCAAGAACCAGTTCAAACAGATAATTTGGAGTCAAATAACGTTCAAGAGACTTCAGAAATTCATACTGATGCAGACTTTCTCAATGGAGATGACATTCCAGTTCCAAGTGAAGATCAAGACATTAATTTGGATAATCAAGAGATTAACTATAGTGACGAACAACTAAATTCGGGTGTAGAAAATGAAAGTCAAAATAATTCTGGTGAAGACCAACTTAACTCTGAACCTGAAACTGATCAACATGAAGAAAGTGAAGTTAACTCTAGTGAACAAAATAACAACCCTGATGATGAAAGACAAGAACAACCCAGTGAAGAAAATCCTAACTCTTTGTTCTTTAATGATCTTGATTTAAATCATACAAATCTTTCTGATAATATCACAGAGGATATAAATTCAATTTGGAAATTCATAAAACACATCCTTTTAGTAATATTATTGGAAACTTGTATGATGGAGTCAAGACAAGGAGTAGTTCTTGTTTAGAAAATTTGTGTTTGTTTTCTTGCTTTTTATCCCAAATTGAGCCTAAGAATGTAGACATTTCTTTGACTATAAATAGTTGGTTAGAGGCTATGCAGGAAGAGTTGTTGCAATTTAAGAAACAGGAAGTAGGAACTTTAGTTGACAAACCTGCAAGTGAGAATATTTTGGGAGTTAAGTGGATTTTTAAGGTAAAGAAAGATGATATGGGAATTATTGTTAGGAATAAAGCAAGGCTTGTGGTTCAAGGTTATACACGGGAAGAAGGCTTAGAATATAATGAAGTTTTTGCCCCTGTAGCTAGGATAGAAGCTATTAGACTGTTTTTGGCATATGCTTCATATAAGAACTTCAAAGTATTTCAAATGGATGTCAAATCAACCTTTCTTTATGAAGTGTTAGAAGAGACTGTGTATGTGTATCAGCCACGAGGATTCATTGATCCACACTTTCCTGATAGAGTATTTAAGCTTGACAAGGCTCTATATGGCTTACATCAAGCCCCAAGAACCTGGTATGACACTCTTTCTAAGTATCTCATTGAAAATGGTTATATCAGAGGTATTATAGATAAGACATTTTTTTTTTCAAGAGAGTAGGAGAAGATTCCATCTTTGTGCAAATTTATACAGATGATGTTATCTTTGGATCCACAAATGATGAGTTGTGCAAAGAGTTTGAAGGATTAATGCATTCTACGTTTCAAATAAGCTCTATGGGTGAAATTTCCTTTTTCTTAGGATTACAAGTGAAGCAGTTAGAGAATGGCATTTTTATTAATCAGTCCAAATATGTGAAAAATTTGTTGGCTAAATTTGGCTTTACTGATTGTAAGTCTGCTCCTACCCCAATTGATACTAGAGCCAAACTTTGTCCTGACTTAGAGGGGGAGGATGTAGATTTACATTTGTATAGGTCAATGATTTGTTCCTTGATGTATTTGACTGCTACCAGGCCTGATATTATGTTTGGAGATTGTATGTGTGCTAGGTGTCAAGCTAGTCCTAAGGTTTCTCACTTTATTGTTGTTAAGAGAATCTTTAGATACCTTAAAGGACAACCTTCTCTAGGACGGTGGTACCCAAAAGATTCAAAATTTAACTTTTATGCTTACACATATAGTGATTATGTGGGTTTCAATTTGAATTGGAAGTCAACAACCGGTGGATGCCAATTCTTAGGAAATAGACTTGTTTCATGGCAATGTAAAAAACAGACTAAAGTATTTCAGTTTGTTGTAGAAGTTGAGTATATTGCAGCTGCTTATTACACATCTCAAGTTCTACGGAATCAAAACCAAATGTTAGATTATGTATTGAACTTTATGAATACTCCTATCAACATAGACAATTCAGCTGCCATGTTTATCACTAAGAACCCAATCCAGCACTCCAAAACCAAACATATTGAGATTAGGTTTCATTTTATAAAGGATTATTTTGAAAAGAAACTGATTCACTTACTTAAGGTTCATACTAACCTGCAATTGGTTGATCTTTTCACAAACGCTTTTTATACAACAAGATTTAATTTTCTTGTTCAAGCTATAGGTCTTATGAATCTTTACTGGGTGTTTTTCAAAAATATTTTTGTACCTTTCTTTTTGCATTTTGTAAATATTCTCATTTAAAAATTTAAAAAAAGAGGGGAGAAAAACCAAAAATATTTTAAGTCTGGTATTCTTTTCTTTAAGTCGGATTTAGAAAAAAAATATATTTGAAGTCTGGTATTAAAAGTTTGTACAGTTTAACCCCAAAAACATGTGTTTCAGTTTGTATAGATTTCTTTCTATTCTATTTTTAAGTTTTTGAGTCTCTATTTGATCATTCTTTTATTGTGTCAAGATATTTCAAAAAATCAAATACAAGATTTGAAAAACCAATCAAAAACAGTAAATATTTGAAAATGCTACACAAAAACAAAAGGTTTTAAAAATGAGTCAAAAACTTAAATTCGAGCATAATTTAATATAGTTTAGTATTTATACGATTTCCTGAAACCAAATTTTTTCATAAATGCTTATATTCTTGTATTTTGAAACCTTTAGTAACCCGTGGTTTATAAATTGTTTCAAGTACTTAAAATAGATAATGTCAAATGAGAGATCGGTTCTGTCAATTAGAAAACAAAGAAAAAGTATATTTTCAGTAATTTATGGCATTTCAATCTATTTATCATAAAAACTCATAAAGTTTAAAGTGTTCAAATTGTCAATACGAATGAGTATGTCATAAAGTTTAAATTGTTCAAAATGGTCAATTCCAATGAATTTGACTATTAACTTTGTATAAATCTAGTCAGTTGTCCTTTGATATCCTTGATGCTAACTTGATAAACGGCAGGGAAGGTGAATAAGTTGAACAACTGTACTAAGATACTTTTAGAACAATAAACATGCTAAAACATTCAAAAATGTCTTGAGAGGTAACCAGTCTATAAGGTTGTAGAATCATAGCATGTGGATGATCAATAAAGGTTGAAGAATGTTCATGTGTTCTTACAAATTCTTTTAATTTTAAATTCTTTTATACACTAAACTATTGTTGTTCTTCATGACAATAAGGTATATATGTAATATTTAAGTAAACTATATAGTGTTTTATTCATTTCTACTTGACAGAATTGAATAAGTTTGGCAATTTATCATGTCATTTTTAAATTATAAAAACTGCAATTTATAAATTTTGGACAGGGGATTTATCTTACTATAAATACAAGTTTTTTCATTTTACCAAAACGTTTCATTTCCATAGAAAATTTGTTGATATTAACTAACTTATAAAATCCTGGAATATAAGTTTTTGGATTCTGAAATTGAAATTTAATGTTTGGAAGCTATTTCAAAGTTCACTGATGTATTGAAATCTTTAAGTCTGGTGATAGTATTTACTTTAGAGTTAAATTCTGGAGTTAAAGTATTATTTTTGAAAAGGTTTTAATGGGTTAACTTTGAAATTTCACTATTAAGTCGGGTGAAGTAATATTAAGTCGGATAAGGTTATTATATTTCTTATATATCTGAGTTTTTCTTTGACTTTGTTGACCAAAAATTTAAGTCGGGTTATATTGTTTTTAAGTCGGAGTCTGTTTTTGAGTTGGTGAGAAATTGTTTATTTTAATTTAACTCTGAAAATAATTTATTAATTTTATATTCAAATAATCATTTTTAATTCTGTAAATTGCATTGCTTATCAAACATCAAAATTTCTAATCTCAATAAAGTTTCAAACCACTTCCGATCTCATCACTATTTCTTCTCTAAGATCTTTTTAGATTTTTATGTCTTGTAGCTTCGTTTTTCCTTTGCTATTTTTGTTTGTCTGCTCATGTACCCTGTTTTTCTAGTTCATAAGGTTTGAATTTGTTTTATACTATTTTATTAAATACATATGATATGATTATTTGATTTTGATGTACTAATAATGCTTTAAATGATTACAGATGACTGCTTTTCCTTACAAACCAAAGCATAATGTGGAGGCGTTTATTAACTTTCATGATGAAACATTGGATGATCAGCGGAGGGAGATACTGGGATTTCTAATCAACTCCAACATCCATTTTTCTATCTCATAAAGTCCTATTCTATATAGAGACATGTTGGTTGAGTTCTAGGAGAATGCTGCTTTTAGTGTAATCAATGGAGTAAAGAGAATCACTTCTGTAGTACAATTGTCTCCTGTGACTATTACTGAAGATACAATAAGGAGAGTTCTACCACTGAATGATGCTGGTGGAATAGAACAGTTGCCTATTGACGAGATTAAAGAAGTATGTCAATCAGCTGGGTATGAAGGAGATTTTCCCTGTAACATGGTGAAGAAGACTAGATTCTCCTACAATTGGAGATACTTGGTGCATGTGTTGGTGTGCATTATATCTGGGAGATCAAGTGATACGATTAGGGTTGGTCAAGACTTGGGGAATGAAGCTTTTGAAAGAACCATGCCAAGGAGGGTTTTCTTGGTCACTGCTACACCTTCAAGGGAACAACAAACGGCGGAAAAAACCATCTGGGCTCTGACTGCGACGTAGTCACCTATGACTGCGGCGCAGTCAAGTGATTTTCAGCCAAACATGTTCGAGAACCTTCCCGCTGCGACGTAGCCGTGTTCCACTGCGGCGCAGTAGCTGCAAGTCGGCCAAAACCGAATTTTATTGTTTCCTTTTTAGTATTTTAGGTTTCTTTTGTTTACCCTATATATAGAGACGTATTTTATTGTTTAGAACTCAATTTTTGATTATTATTATTCAAGGTTATTTCTTTTTCTTTGATATTGATGCTTCAATTATCAATTTGTTTTATTATTAGATCGAGTTATCTAGTTTTGATTCGATAAAAAATCAATAGGTCTTGATCTTGTTATCATAATTTAGTTTTAGATATCGTTATCTAGGACTGAATTGACTATTCAGGTAATATGTCTTGCTTGATTGTCAGTGTTGGTTGATTTATAGGTCTAAATCAATCAACATACTATCTTTTATTAGTTTTCCGTTGCTAATTCGTATCATAAGTGGTATTAGAGCCACGATTGGCTCTTGATCTTCTTGTGTTCTTCGTTTTTTGGGGTAAAAAAAGTGCAAAATCGATTTTTGAAGATGAATTGGGAAGATCCTGAGTTTTTGGTAAATCTTCGGGAAGCTTTGCATAATTTATAACAAGTGAATTTAGAGCCGTAGAAGATTTGGAGGGTATTGAAGTTCCGAAATTTCTGGTTAGAACATATCCGAAGGAATATTTGGAATGGGAACGGGAGATGGATCGTTTTTTCGGATTCAAGGAATTAGATGATAATAGAAAATGTAAGTATGCCATCCTTCGTTTGGGAGAGAATGTTTCGTTTTGGTTCGAGGGATTGAAGTGTGACAACCGTCTTATTTCAGGTGAAAACCGCATTCTCTATCATTGAGTTAACTATGATTTGATCTTATCTTTACTTGTCTCATAAACGGGTGTGTGTCGGAATCGAATTCGGAATCATAAAATGAATCCTAATACCAAGAAAACACTTAGTGAACTTGTCTAAGTTCCTATCTAAAATAACCCAGAACTTTCAACTAACGAAAACGCTTAACAGTGGAACGAACGAAAAACGAACATTTCTGAAACTGGCCCCAAATGCGCCGCATTAGGCCCTAATGCGCCGCATTCAGAGCACAGTTCAACAATATTTTGCAAACTTTAAAACTTAACCAATTGGACCTAAACTCGAGCCCAACGTTTGGACTCCGGGTTAACCATGCCCAAAGGCCTTGAAATGGTCCAGTAAAGCCATCCTAACACCACTATATCATTTACTAAACACAAAAACATACAAACATACACAATCACACTCTTTTGCTAGCTCTCTCTCTCTACATAATTCCCTCAAGAACACACACACACCACTCTCATTTACAGAGATTTTCCACCAAAAATACAACAACTTCACCCTAAATATAACCTACAAATCGTTCATAAACAAAAAGGAAAGGAAGGAGCTTGCATTCTTTTGGGTTAAAATCAATTTCTAAGCTTTTTGGGTCAAGAATCACCAAGAGATCACTCAAACCATCTTTAAATCACTTTCTACTCGGTATAAATCATTCAAAACCTCTGTCTTTTTAATATATACTACTTGCATGCACGATCTAACAACTAAAAATGAGTTTTTATGAAGATTTGTCGCTATTTATGAACAAAAACGGGTTTTTATAAAATGGACGTTTAGATCCATGAATTTGTGGTTAAAAACTCAAAGTAAACTGTAAAACATCAAGTATTTATATGTATCTATGGTTGCATGTCGAAATCCACCACCAAAATAACATTATCGAGCAACAAAACGGATTTCCCAGGAATCTGAGGTCAGAATGCGGCACATAAGGACCCTTATGCGGCGCATTCCTGACCTAGAATCTGGGAAATGGGTTGTTTTCGCCATTTAACGCAACCTTGAGCATATTTTTTCAAACCGAGTCAAATAACATGTAATGAGCTAAACTTACATATAAAGGGACTAATTGAACAAGTTTACATAACTTTGTGTTTGGTATAAATATGTGAACTATGTTTATGAAAATTGTTAAGCGGGAAAGTGTTTTAAATTGGACTTAATGATTTTGGCGCGGAAGCGCTGCCCGATTTTCGGTAGACCAGAAACCAACACTTATAATAAAAGCATTTCGTTAACTAACAAAGTTATAAACATTGGTACTTATTAAATCTTGGTATTACTATAGGAGTTCCGTGATTTCCGAGCCGTTTCGACCCGTTCCGACCGCTCTCTCTCATTTGTGCTATTATTCGCAAACCGTGAGCTACAACCCCACCTTTTATTTACTGTTTTTAAATGAATCTTTAATGGGAAACATGAGAACCAAACTTATTTATTTGCCACACTCGGCACTTGTTCAAACTTATTATTTGCAACACTCGGCATTTGTGAAACATATTTATTTGCCACACTCGGCACTGGTTCAAACTTATTTATTTGCCACACTCGGGTTTAGAGTTAGGGTTTAGAGTTATTTATTTGCCACACTCGTCGTTGTATGTGTCAAGCTATCATGATCCATACTTATATGGATTCAGCAAGGAAGATAAAAAGCGTTCGGGTTTAGAGTTAGGAATCATGAAGAATGTGAAGCTTGTGGATGCTAAGAAAAGTTTAGATACGGGCTGGATTAAAAGCGTGACGAGTCGTGTGGATAAATTGTTTAAAAATTTATATAGTCTTTCTATTATTACCAAAGAATTTGATTTGATTAGGAAGAGTTTGTGTGCTACACCTATTTTGGAATTATCAGATTTTTCGCAAGTATTTGAGGTTGAATTAAAGGAAAGTAGCATGAACCTGAAGGCAAGTGGTGGGAATTTTGGGGAGTTGTCTGACAAAGATCAATCCGAAGCGTTGGATTAGATGTTTGTTTGGAGGAGCTTAATAAGATGAAGACCGAAGTATGTGCTTTAAAGAGTTTATTGTTTATGGTGGCTCAAAGGGAAAACAAGTGATGATCCTTGTGTTTGTTCTTAGTAATGTTCCTCATGATCCAGGTGGAATTCATATTACACTCGTTATTGGTAATTTGTCTTTTCATAGTATTTCGAAATTGAGGATAATTCCTTTTATAGGAGGAGGGGATGATAGGATTAGGGTTGGTCAAGACTTGGGGAATGAAGCTTTTGAAGGAACCATGGCTCAGAGGGTTTGCTTGGTCACCGCTTCGCCTTCAAGGGAACAACAAACGACGAAAAAACCATATGGGCTCTCACTGCGACGCATTCACCTATGACTGCGGCGCAGTAAAGTGACTTTTCAGCCAAACATGTTCGAGAACCTTCCCGCTGCGACGCAGCCGTGTTCCACTACGGCACAGTAGCTACATGTCGGCCAAAACCGAATTTTATTGTTTCCTTTTTCGTATTTGAGGTTTCTTTTGTTTACCCTATATATAGGGACGCATTTTATTGTTTAAAACTCAGTTCTTGATTATTATTCAAGGTTATTCCTTTTTCTTATATATTGATGCTTCAATTATCAATTTTGTTTCATTATTAGATCGAGTTATCTAGTTTTGATTCGATAACAAATCAATAGGTCTTGATTGTGTTATCATAATTCAGTTTTAGATCGCGTTATCTACGATTGAATTTACTAATCAAGTAATAGGTCTTGCTTGATTGTCACCGTTGGTTGATTTATAGGTCTAAATCAATCAACATACTATCTTTTATTAGTTTTCCGCTGCGAATTCGTATCATCAGGTGGTCATGATGAAATGAGTCAGTCACTTGCCACAACTTTTGTTTATATGATAACTCAAAGGTAATTCAACTACTCTAGGTTTATATTCGACAGTATGTAAAGGATGGCAGAGGGGAATTCACAGAAATTCTGGTTATATCCAAGATTTCTTCATATTATATTGACATATGAGGTGCAAGGGTTGGTACATGAATGACCTCAGTTGAAAGATGGGAACATGAATTGGAAAATCATGGCTAATATGAAGAAATCATTTGATAAAGCCAAGTTGGTTTTCTCAGGGAGATTTACATCATTCTTTCCTCGCATGGTGCAACAAGCTCAAGAATTTATTCAAAATGTTGAAGGAGAGAATGATAATCATAATGAGAATGATCAAGACCAAGAACATGAACAAGAACAACCCATTTCACCTGAACGAAATGCACATTCACCTCCACCTCACTCACCATTACATCCTTCACCTGCTCCCTCACAAAATCAATCTTCAGTTCCACCATTTTCACCATCAAATATATTACCACACACACCTTCATTTCAAACTGCAAATGATCAAAGCAGTGAGGAGATTGAATGGTTTTACACTGATGCAGAGAGTCAAAAATTACCTAATCTTGCAGACACAATTATCCTCACCCCTATTGTTCCTACATTGAACACTCTTGTTGTTCAATTGTAGGTCCCTGGCACCGGATCAACAAGATTAAACCAGTTGATTATGAGGCGGAATCTCGATGACCAACAATCAATACTACCAATGAATTACTTAGAAACAATAACAATTGAATAACCAAAACACAAGATACTTATATTAATATTGAATCACTCAATCTTAATTCAATCGGTATATTTCAGTGTGTCTCTAAACGTCTCACCAAAAGTATAACCCTAAACCATTTATCCCTTTATATAGAATAACATGTTCACATGTTATAGGTTACTAATGGTCTCACGAACAACACAGTATTCGTGATACCCAAACAGACACAAAAGCCCACGAACCAACAATGTTCGTGGGAGACATTCACAATCATGACAAACAAACTTAATAACCAAATCTAGAACAACTGTCATTACATATAGCACTAACAAACTTTCCCTTGACAGATGCTTCTAGATATTTTGTGAATTTGGGTCATCAGGGTCATCATTACGAATTACTCTCCTAAGTTCATCACCTTTGCATGTACTCTCCCCCTGAGTTGACGGATTCTGAACAAGTTTTATAACTTGAGCTTCAAGAGTGGAAATACGGGCATATTTATTTTTATCCTCTTCCTTCAATGTGCCAATCTCTGAAAAAAGCTGCAAACTAAGATTATGTAAGTCCGAAGTACTAGGAGAGGTAGGAATTTCGAGAGCGGGTCGTTTGCGAGGATGTCGTATAAGAGCGTCATCTGATGATTCCAAAGTAGTAGAAACAATTATGTCATGAAGAGGTCGTTTACTCGAATTAGGACCAACCCGAGCAGGAATAGGTTAAAAATGAGATATTACATCATCACCCACATCCATATCAACAAGCAACTCTTCAGTGCGATTCAGATTTCCCGAAACAATTTCCGTTGTGGAAACCGCAAGCACCTCAGTATCACCACTCCCAGTCGGAGATCCGACATAATGCTCAACCTGTTCGGACACATTATCAGGTGGGGGTGCAAAGTTTTCCATATTGTCCAGAACAACTACTTGTTGTGGAAAAAGTGACGCAACCAGTTCATTAACAACTGTCGTGTCTACCCCTGGCTGGTGCTCAGCATGATGAGGAACATCTGAAGCTAACGCGTACGAGGCAATGGGATCCTCATGTGAAGCAACAAGTGGTTGTTGATGGACAGGACTAGGTGGCGCAAGAATATAACCAATTTCTTCATCTAACCATCCTTTGTTGAGCGGGGGAACATAGTTAGGATTCAGAAGTGCCCCAAATAACGCTGTCAACTAAGGTTGCTATTCACCTGCTCGTCTTGGATGATGTTGCGTACCAGTCAGATAAATTTTATTATCCACAAGATTTACACTTTCGAATAACCCTTGATTCGGCAGATTCGGAACGTAATGCCTGATAATCATCATCACAAACCTCGAATAAAGCAAAGGAGCCTTCGGAGAGTTTGTCTCATTCAACAAGTGATCAAAGATAAATCGCGCGAACGGATACGACTTATTGTATACCATCGAAATAATGCCGGACAACAGCTGACTGTCAAGTGTATCATGCCCTGTCTTGATCGCCTTAAACACTGACACGAATACATGAAATAGATACCTCCATTGACCAAACTCCTGGTTCTTGACATATTGACTCACTGGAAGTGGTCAACATATCCCATTCTTTGCAAAGCGCCATTTAGAAAACGTTGGCCGAGTATCGTAATGCCTCTTTCTTGTTCTGGAGTTCCTAGATGAAATATGTAGGTCCCAGTCCTCAGATCTACAGGATTAAACCAATTGATCACAAGGCGGAATCTCGTAATCAATTGTATAAACAAAAGTAATAATCGAATGCAGTAAATAACAAATACGAAATATCGAATTATGACTACTTTATTAATTGAATCACTCAATTACAATAAATAGCCTTTCACAGAATTCTCTCCCTCAGTCTGTCTCTTATCATTAACCCTAAACCTAAACTCAATGTCTCTTTATATAGAGACATGTTCACAGGCTTGGGCCACTAATGGGCTCATGGACTATGCAAAGTCCATTAACACCCATAACAGACTAAATAGCCCACTTAACAATACAATGTTATTGGGCCATCACAGACTCAAATAGACTATTGCTAAAGACTTAATTAATCTAGAACAACTGTCACATATATTGCACTAACAAACTCCCCCTTGACTGTTGATTCTAGATTCTGTTATTCGCTCAAAGTCTTTATAGTCTTATACTCCTTGTATTCCTTGCAGGTTCTTCTAACTCATCATTGTCTTGAATAACTCCCCCTGAATTGTTGTAATAGTTCAGTCTTCTCCGTTTACGCTTGTGAAGATTCAGTCTTCTCCGTTTGCGTTGTGAAGAGTTAGTCTTCTCCGTTAATGCTTGTGAAGAGTAAGGCAGCTCCCTTTGTTGTTGTGAACTTCGTTGTTTATCAGAATCTTCATCACTAGTTGACTCAACTAAGTTCATCACTTTTGCTTGTATTCTTCGAGTTCCATACATGACAACAAAACTCCCCCTGTGCTGTCTGACGATGAACAACGTCTCAAACAGCAGTTTTCAAGAGTAGAGTCTCGTACGCGCTTCGTAACCTGCAAACAAACGTTAATAAAACCATTTTTTTTCTTAAGATATCGACACAAAATTTAGAACTTGTCATGTCGATTCATTTTTTTTTTTTTTTTTTGAGAGATCGACATGAAATTCTTGAGGTTTTCATGTCGATTCTATTTTTCATAAAAAGAAATTACAAAGTTACAAAAATATCAGCTATATTAGCAATTATCAGTTATGGTGGGGAACCCAAGCCATAACGCGTCTTGATTGTCCTCTTTCGTTCACGTATACGAACTCCTTGAAGAAACCATCATCTTTAGTAACAGTAGCTTGAACTTTAGAATTCAGATGGTTCCTCGGTGGACGAAAGGATCTCGACTGCTGATAACAAGAATGTACTCTCTGACTCGGGCAGTATGGATTAGAAGTTCGAAAAGACGGTCGAAACGGACGCTGTTGAAATGAACGATCATTAGAAACACTCGTGTGTTCCTGTTTCTTAATCCACTTTTGCTGCACCTGTTTTCATACACGTGAGTGTGATTGAGCCATTGATTGCCGAACATGCTGCACCTGTTTCCGTACAGGTGAATGTAAACGAGCCATTTGTTTATTCTTCGGTGAAGACGATCTGCTAGCTTGCTCTTTCTTCTTCTTTGGACATACAGAGGCCACGTGACCATGTTCACGACATTTAAAACACTTCAAATCATCCATAGGCTGTTTGGGTTTTGAGTTTTCAGCTAATGTACTCATTTTCGTTTCCGAAACACTTGACTCAGTTGAAGCACTTGACTCAGTTTGATCGTTCCTTGTAGGAAGATTCACATGAAGAGTCAACATTGTTTTCCTTCACGTCACATTCAGTTTTAAGAAAGCTATAATTGTGATTGAAAGGTGGAGGTGTTTCATTATATCCCAAACCAGTACGATTTCCAGTTGGCCTTTGACGACTTAAAATAGAATTTAAGGTACTCGAAGAAGGGCGAAACTGTTCGATTTTTCTTTCCTGCTCAGTTAGTCTGATTTCACAATTGTTCAGTTCTTGAACCTTCTCAGCAAAACTTCTCTTTTGTTGTTCAAGGCATTCATATAAAGTGTCAATTTTATGAGTTAAAATGCCGACATTTGACAAAAGTTCCATTCTGTCCTTTTCATTTTGATGAAGTTTCTTTGAGAAATCATCTTTTAAGAATGTTTTGGTTGTCACATTAAGCTCGAGTTGTGTTTGCTGAGTTTCCAAGGTTGAGACTGAATTAGTCAACTTCTCATTTTGAAGAGTTAAAAGTGTAAGAGATTTGCATAACTCTTTTACGGATTGAAGATCTAGAAGTACCTTTGAAATCTCGGTTTTGAGGTCGGCCATCTTTGCAATGAATTTTTCGTTAGATAGGTCCAACGTACAGCTGCAAACCTTTTATTCATTTTTAGTATCTGCAACATTTTGAATATCCTCTTCATTCGAGCTAATTTCACTTGCAGTACTAGAATCACCTACAGTACTACTGGCTTCACTGCGAAATTCGTTTTGTTCTTTGTCTGAACACGTACTCTCAGTATCTTGATCACTAACTGAAGCCTTGAATGCATGATCTGAAGTTTCTTTGAAAATCGAAAACTTCTCTTTCAATAGATTTCCTTCGGCTTTTCGTTGGTTAGCTGAACTTGCGCATGTCTTCTCAATTGCTTTCCATAAGGCATTTGCTGACTTGTATCGTCCAGTGAGATATTGCAGTTCCTTAGGAAGAGACATTTCCAGATTTTCCCTAACGTTTTTTTCAGCATCAAACACTTTTCTGCATTCAACTGAAAGACTGTTGATGGGCGTCAGTTGCGCCCAACCTCCCATCATCACTGTTGGATGGAGGTATTCATGTTGAATACAGAACCACATGTGAGCGTCATTTAATCTACAGTAAGATTCAAACTTGTCTGCCCATTCATAATAAAGAGACTTGTTATGTAATTTAGGTGGACTACCGAATTTTAAAGAGTCCATTTCTTTACTATTTATCAAATTAATTTAGTCCAATAAACGAGTCCAAATAATGAGTCCAAATAAATTTAGAGTTCCAATTCAGTCCAATTTAGAAGTCCAAATAATTAACGAGTCGAAGTTCAATGTCCAAATTTGGCCCAATTTGCTAATAGTCCACTAAGAGTCCAAGGCCCAAATAAACGAATAGAGTAGTTAAGCTCAGTACAATCTGCCTTCACACCTTTCACAATCTGCTAAACGATTAAACGAACAACTGCAGCCAAACAAACATCAATAATATACCTTCAATTACGAACTTGTTGACGGAGGAAATCAATCGATCAATACATAAACTCAAATCAGTTAACGAACGTAAAAGCGAACTATCACGAACATATACGAACATCAATACATCACCATCAATACGAACATCGAATAGCAGTTATAGTCCACGAACTTGTATTTTCAAATCAAACGAACATGAAACACGAGAAATTAAAGGAAGACTAAACTCAGCGTGTAATTTACCCCCTTTTATTTTGACGACGAACCAGCCACGAAGTTGTTTTTGAAGTCAAACGAACATCAAATGTCTTAATACTTACTAACAGTCACGAACATCTGAGAAAACGACGAACATATAACCACGAACATCAATTTTAAAGGCATCAACGAACATCAATCTCAACAACCACGAATGTGATAATCAAATCTGTCACGAACTTCCACGAATAATTTCAGTCGCTGTCACGACGAACTTGATCTTAAAACGTGCCACGAACTTGATTGATTTCTGTGTTTATCTTCGCCCCTCTTTGACGAGCTTGGGATCTTCGCTGCCGACGAAGATGATTGGACGAAGCTGTGTGTCTGATTTTGACGAAGATTAATCGATCAATCAACTACGAAGATCAACGACAATGATGAGACAAAGATGATTTCAATCTTCGCTACTAATCGCAGCCAAGTTTCCCCCAATTTGATTTAATTTTCTATGTGTGTTTGTGTAATCGCCGCCGGTGTGTGACTGTGTGTTTAAGTAGCCGTCCTTTTTCCTCTTTTTGTTTCTTTTTCTTTGTATCGATCCCCAAATTAATTTTGTCTCAATCGCTGTTATTCCCTGTCGGCCAAGAAAATTAAGATCCCCCAAATCCAGACCCAAGTCACGAAGTAGTATAATCCCAGGCCCAATTCAATACTTGTAAAGAAGCCCAATCAGAAATTAAAAGGAAAGCCCAAATTAGATTTTTCTAGGTTACGAACAACAACCATATTTTTCAGCCGCCAAAAAAAAATAAAAAAAAAATTAAACCCTAATTCTCAACTTTCAGCCGTCACTTACCCTACTTTTCAATAACAGCCGTCAGAAACTAAAGAAGCCTAATTCCCAAAATCGATTAAAACCTGATATTTAATCCTGAACCAAATCTCGATAGAGAGCAAACAATGTGTTCGCTCTGATACCACTTGTAGGTCCCAGTGCTCAGATCTACAGGATTAAACCAATTGATCACAAGGCGGAATCTCGTAATCAATTGTATAAACACAAGTAATAATCGAATACAGTAAATAACAAATACGAAATACCGAATTCTGACTACTTTATTAATTGAATCACTCAATTACAATAAATAGCCTTTCACATAATTCTCTCCCTCAGTCTGTCTCTGATCATTAACCCTAAACCTAAACTCAATGTCTCTTTATATAGAGACATGTTCACAAGCTTGGGCCATTAATGGGCTCAGGGACTATGCAAAGTCCATTAACACCCATAATAGACTAAATAGCCCACTTAACAATACAATGTTATTGGGCCATCACAGACTCAAATAGACTATTGCTAAAGACTTAATTAATCTAGAACAACTGTTCATATATTGCACTAACAAAATATTGTGCGCAAATCTGGAGCACTAAAAGTAAAATGCCTGCCATGGACAGTTGCAGTCAATCCGGTTCGAGTTGATTCGGTTTGCTAGTCCACAAGTTGCACTAAATGCAAAGTATTCCAAAATTTCTGAATAAGAGTGGTACTGAACGGCATGTTCTCTTGTAGCAGATAGGCAATACGAGAGTTTTGTAGTCCTGCATAACCGGTCGAAAGTAGTCAGCGGTGGCAAAATCTGAATCTCGAGGTTGTGCCTTTTATCAAACGTTCTTTAAGCCACAGTTGATGTTAGCCTGTGAAAAGAATCCGATATACACAATAAGAGGAGAAGCAATATTCGTTAAAAATTAATGATGTTCGCCGAACTTTAAATAACTAGTGTTCGCCGAACATAAATTGATGTATAAAAACCCTAATTGCTGACCCAACATTGTTGTTCCCCGAACATGATTAAAACTTAATTTATCAAGAAACCCCGAACAATAATTAAAATAAATGAATCATTGAAAACCGTGATGTTCGCTGAACATTGTTCAAATAAATTAATCAGTAAAAAATTTGATGTTCGCCGAACATTGTTCAAATAATTTAATAATTAAAAAAACTTGATGTTCGTCGAACTGTAAATTAAATCATGTTCATCTATAACCGCTTTAGGATTCGGAATGTTCGTTGAACAAAAATTCAAAAGTTGTTCGGGAATTAACTAATAAAGCATGCGCCGAATTCTAAATCGTCAATTAATTAACAGTAAGTGCTGCAGTCGAGGAAGAAGTTCGGCAGTCTAATAATGTAATCAGAAATCAAATCAAAAGCAACGGTTAATGATTAAAAATTCCGGAAAATATTTTGGCGAACAAAGGGTGGTGGACTAGATTTCCGAATTCAAAAATCGTAACAATTATCAAACTATGATCAGCATCCTAATAGTGAGGAAAACCTAAAAGTTATCGAATCAAACTAGGATTTAGTTCCGGTAAAATTTTCGGCGAAGCAACACTGATGCACACATAAACAACAATTACGCTCGAATAGGAGAATAGCAAAACTTACTTGATGACGAAGATTATCCCGTGAGAAAAGAAAATTAGAAGACAAGGAGTTATACAAATATTTTGATTTTTAGCGAATGAATTTAATTTGGTTTCTAAAACAATTGGTAATTATATAGGGTTGGACGGATTGGGCATTTTTCAAAAACAATTGGGCCAAGTTCGGCCTTAGATAGGTTAAGAAATTGCATCGATCAACGGGATGAATTGGTACATGAGAAACCGACTTTCGTACAAACAAAATTTTCAAACAAAATAAAGTTTTCGAAACCAACAAATTTAAAGAAAATAGAAGAAAGTGTTACAAACTAATAAAAATAAATCGAAGTGTTGATCAAATTGCTTGACGGGGACAAAACAAGGCAATAATAACAACAATGATTACAATTTCAGACCCATGTTTGTGTGTTTGTCCAATTTAACTATTCAGTCGCACATCAAAAAGTCGTGTTTTACTACAAGTAATCAATCTTAGATTTAGGCAAAAAACACTTTTAAGTAGCATACATTCGACAAGAACACTTGATTTACTCAAGCAATTTGTGAATCATTTCCAAGTTATGAGTGGTATGGAATGGTTACCAACCTACGCAAGAGTAACATATGAAACTACAAAAGGGATAGCTCTTACCAAATTTATTTAAAACAATTTAAAAAAAACATTGGTTTAATTGTGCAAGTCTATGACTGAATTTCTATGAAGTTTTTACAAGAAATTTGAATCCTGTGACTTTCTATGAAACCCTATAGCAAGATTTCTACCAACCGTTCCCAGACCAAATATGACCTTAGGTGGCTAGGTGAACAAGGGCACCCCAGGTGTATACCGACTCAAGTTTCAAAGGCCACTTATGTGAATTCAAACTCTTATTAACACACCAATTTACTTTTTGATATTTGATAAAAGTTTCTCCCATCTGATAGTGCAACATAAGACTCATAACTAGAATCCAATCTCAACCTTTATTAAAAAACAAGTTCAAGTCGTTTAATGATCAACTAATTTTAAATATCTAAGATATCAAACCACACAACTGAATTCAATAATGAACCGAAGGGCCAAAAGATACTGGAATTTGAAACTAAGTAATCACCCTTGTCGTTCTTGATTCATTTTAAATACACTGGGTCAGATTCCAGACATATAGTTTAAAGCAAAAGTTTTCGTCACTTCAAAAAAAAAAAAAATTTAAACTAAAACAGAATAAAGTAAAAAACAAAAATCGATCTTTGGAGAAAGTCGGTTATTCTATATTTCGCATCCCTATTCGTTGAACTAACGACTCAAAACGAGATTTGTCGAACGCTTTTGAAAAAAGGTCAGCCAAATTGTTATCTGAAAACACACGAACTATGTTAATGAACTTCTTGTCTAAATAGTCGCGAATAGAATGATGCTTAAAGTCTATGTGTCGGGTTTTACTGGATTTTTAATTACTGAAACAGCTGCCTCATTATCGATATGTATAGGAGTAAAAGTAGGAGATAGACCGTAATCCAACATTTTCTCTGATAGCAATTGTAGGTCTCTGGGACTGGATCAACAAGATTAAACCAGTTGATTATGAGGCGGAATCTCGATAATCAACAATCAATACTACCAATGAATTACTTAGAAACAATGACAATCGAATAACCAAAACACAAAATACTTATATTAATATTGAATCATTCAATATTAATACAATCGGTATATTTCAGTGTTTCTCTAAACGTCTCACCAAAAGTCTAACCCTAAACCTAAACCAGTTATCCCTTTATATAGAATAACATGTTCATAGGTTATAGGTTACTAATGGGCTCACGAACAACACAGTATTCGTGATACCCAAACAGACACAAAAGCCCACGAACCAACAATGTTCGTGGGAGACATTCACAATCGTGACAAACAAACTTAATAACCAAATCTAGAAAAACTGTCATTACATTTAGCACCAAAATCAATCCATAAAAGATATTCCTTCTTCTAGTGCTCTATTGAAAGTATTCCAATCCAAGAAGAAAGGGGGAGTTGGTATTGGAGTATTGAAAGCTATAAAACTAAAACAAAGGAATGAGGAGATGGAGGATTTGATAAAGAAGCAACCTTCATTGATCAATAAACTAAGATAGAAGAGTGTTGTGCATGAGGTTGTTAGAGATTAACTGAGATTTAAGCTTAAATTTACATATCTCCCTTGAATGATGCTACCAAAATAGGGGGAGAAAAATCTAAAGTTGATAGTGATGATGTAGTAATGGATGATACTGAGAACGGTGATGAGAATAAACTGTTATTTTTCATGATAATGACCAAACTGTGGTCTTGGAAGATATAGAAATAGAGAAAACAGTTCCGTTGGGTGATGGTGATGATCATATAAATGAGTATGAAATAATTTCAATAGGGAAGACAGTTGAGAAGGAGAAGGAGTTTGCTGAACTCAGCTTGGAACATTTATTTGACTATAGTGGAGAAGATTGGAAAGGAGTTGGAGAAGGTGGTCAGTTCAAAAGCAAAGGTGAAAATGATTGATTTTGATCTCTTAAATAATGATCAATTCAATTCTGGTGAAGAAACATTTAAGTCTGGTGATGACAAGTTTAAGATTGGTGATAAAACAGATTAGGAAAACAAATCTGGTGAACTGCAAAACAAGTCTGGTGAAGTACTATTTGAAGATCAAGTTAAATTTAGAGCAGTAGACCAGTTTGGAAATAAAGTAGACAAGGATACCTTTGAATAACATTATGAGGGAATGTATGATTAGAACTCAAAGGAAGTTTTAGTTGTGCATATCAAGGAAAGGGATCCAAAACCTGTCTATGGAAAAAGTGAAGGGTGGAACAAGGATATTGGAGGAGAGAAAATTCACTTAGATCTTGATGAAATGAATTATCAAGAAGACAATGCTAATGTTGAGAATAAAGAGAAAGAGGATGAGAATATAAATGTTGAGAGTGATATTGTGATAGAAGAAAATTTGATGTTAATGCAAGTGAAGAATCTTCAGGTATTGGTGTTATATCATTTGTTGGCAAGAGAATGAAATCAAAAGAAGTAAAATCCGCTAGTTTGGTGCCAATCAGAGTGGTCCGGTTAAAGAAGAAGTTGATTGGATATAAAAGAGATACGTCTGAAGCTAACTACAAACTTCATCTCAAGAATTATTTTGTGTTGATGAATGCATTTACAGCTAGATCAGTGGGCCAAATGAAGAGTGAAACCTTGGAGAAAAACTGGGTAGATGTTCAGACTAAATCCATGATAGAGGAAATGAAAATGAAGAGAGAGAAGAGAATGGAAGAAGAATTGAATAGAAGACTTAAAGAAGGTCAAAAGAAAGAACAGGGAGAGAAAGAAGTTAAAAAAATTGGTGGATCACCAATAGAAGCTAGTAAAAAGAATGAAAGTCAAACTAGAGTTGAAGAGAAACCAGTAAAAGATGCATCTGTGAGTGAAAAAGGAGCGGGAGGATCTTCTGCTCAAACCAGTGAACCTATTCAAACTGTATTCCTTAAGTCTCTAGTTGCAAAACAGAGTTAAGAGAATCATTTCAAGGCTAAGGTGAAACTAGAACAAGAAACTTACCCTTTTATGGAGTACATGGATGATGAACCAGTGATGAAAAGAGTTCAAAGTGAGGCTGAGGTACAAAAAACATTGGCTGATGGTTACTATGTTTCCGATCTAGTAGCCCAATAGATTATTGAAGAGCTATCTCATTGGGTGGATGACACTGATGCGGGGAATGAACTTGATAAATATGGTTTCCCAGTAGATGAAGAAGAAACAACTCAATCAAGAAATAAAGAAAGTTTTGGGTTAAGATTAAGAGAGCAAACTCAAGAGGAGTCTATAGTTGAGAGATTAGAGTTGATAAACAGAAAGAAAGGAATTCTTCCATCAATTTTTGGTTGGAGATTTGATCCCTACAGAGGAGCCATTTCTATTAAAAGAAAGGGAGTTACTAGAAGTGTTCAAGTCATTTACATTGGAACTACTGAGGAGCTAAAGAAGATTACTACTGAAGATGCAAAACAGTTAAGTCAATTGAAAACGGTGAATCATGGTGGATATCGCCAAGGTTGACAGGTCCTTGAATTCTCTCTAATGGCGAATCGAATTGAAACAACAACAGGTCATGATGCGGAATCTCATGACCTCTGTCTTTGGAATCAAAATTGAAGGAAATATTGAAGTTTGAATTTGTGAAACTGAAATTGAAGCTGATAAACAACATTTGAGCTAACTGTTTAAGATTTCATCGGTAGTGGTGACAGGTTTGGAACCGAGCTTGTTACAACGACATTCAAGCTCACGGAACCTCTTTGAGAGTGTTCCGGGTTCAAAGAAAACAAACTCGAACTACCTATCACACTATTTATAGACAAAATATAACTAACAGACACACCACGAATTAAATATTACAACATTGTCAACATCTTAATTTCACTTCAGGGAGTTCACTTCAGTTCTGAACTAAAGTCTTCATCTTCCGGATTGATTTCGTCAATGCTGACTTTTGTTGACTTAAGTTACACTTCATATTATTTTCAATTCGGATGAGCTTCAGTCAGTTCGGAGTATCCTAAATGACATGTTCCCCGAACTGAAAATTTCACTTCAGATTATTGTTGATGATTTCAGTTCGGATTCTCCACGAACTGAAATCATCTTTATTCCAACACAGTGAAGACTCCATAGCTTCATCCACTCCATTTCTTGGCCCAACAAAGGTGGTGATTATGAAGCTTTTATCAAGGAATGTTCTCAAACGAATTTTATTGACTCTGGCAAAAAAGTTTAAAACTAAAAGAAAAAGAATGGCAATGGAAACTGCTCAAATGAAGAGGGTGAAGATTGTGCATCAAAAACCAAGAATCATTATATGGGGGATGGATTGTTCTAATAATGAGATTGTTCTAGTAAGAGAAGATGGAGAAGATGAAAGGTTGTATGAGAATGCAGAACTGAGAGAGATAACAAATGAAGACTTGCTTACAATTTACAAGCTTCCTTTTGAGAAACATGAAGATTATGGAGAAGAAGGTAAAGAGTTCCTAGAAGTTGTTGCTCTTGAGGTAGAAAGAATACATATGGGATATAGAGCAGGAAGATAACGGCTGTGTGGAGAAAGATATGTATATTGTTGGGATTGGAGCTGAACTAGCAAGATGTAGATTTCGGAAACATCGTCCAAGGGGAAGATTGTTGGAGTTGAAATTGGTGATGGCTGAAGCTTCAAATTCTACATTAGACTTATGTTTTTGTCTAAGTAAATAGGTCAGGTGAACAATTTTCATCACCCGACTTAAAGCTTAGAAAGTCTTTCAGTAAAGAGTTTAACTCGGGTGAACAAGTTACTTCACTAGAGTTAACTGAAGTTCACCAAAGTTCAAGTTAAATGAAGACTTAATGTATTTTTTTTTACCCGAAGTATTCTTAAATGAATATAAGGGTCATTTAATGTAACAGTTAGTGATAGATGTTAGCCTATAAATAGTGAGAGAGCAGTATATGTAAGGTGTGCTTTTTGATAGATGAACTTTCATGTAACCGTTTCTCCCACCATTCTAGGCTTTGAATGAAATAAATCTTTTGCTCAATACTACTTTAATTCATTGTTCAATCTCATAACTCATTTACTAATTATTGATTTCGCCACATATTAGTGATTCTAATCACCTATTTATTCATTTTAGATAATCCAAGACCTGTCAAAAGGGAAGAAAACTGTAACCTAAGGAGGCACATTTAGCACCATACTTGACCCCTTTACGATGAGCCGCATTAATCACCACACGCCCTGGTATAAAATCAACCATCCCCGTTTGTGTTAAGTATGATGACCCAGTCAAATCAAAACATACGTCAAGCCATCCTTCCCAAGAATAAAGCAACATGTCCGCTGGACGTAGGGATCCATCACGATCGTCAGACATACTTACCAACTGAAATACCATATCAATAAATATCTAAAAGAGTATCGCGTACAACTTTATACCTATGTTTAATACCAACAATGCCCGAATAAATACGACATGATCTCCATAAATATCTCCATCAAACCCTAGAGCAAGCAGAGCAAGACAAAGAGTCTAGAAACAAAAGAACTCCTAAACGGTATTATTATTATTATTATTATTATTATTATTATTATTATTATTATTATTATTATTACTACTACTACTATTTATATTTATTTATTTATTTATTTATTATTATTATTATTATTATTATTATTATTATTATAACATAAGAAAAGTTTACAAGAAGTTAGAGGGAAGCCGAGATAGGCCTCCACTCCTTTCATAATAGCGAAACTAATCCTATTATACTAATAATAACTATTATTATTATTATTATTATTATTATTATTATTATTATTATTATTGATAGTGTTAGTAAGTAATGGCATATATATATATATATATAGCTTATTAACCTCTTAACACATAGCCCGGCCCACAAGAAGCCTTAGCTCTCAACCCCCAGTATTCGGTATCCTGACAACGTCGACACTCAGGCCCCAACACTAGCACTTGGTCGCCCCGTGCGCCGGCACTTGTGGCCCGGCCCTTGGCCGCCCCGTGTCCCGGCACTTAGATGGCCCGTGTGCCGGCACTTGTGGCCCGGCACTTGGTCGCCCGGTGTTAGTGCAATATCTGTGACAGTTGTTCTAGATTAATTAAGTCTTTAGTTATTGTTTATTTGAGTCTGTAATGGCCCAATAACATTGTATTGTTAATTGGGCTATTTAGTCTGTTATGGGTATTAATGGACTTTGCATAGTCTATGAGCCCATTAGTGGCCCAAGCCTGTGAACATGTCTCTATATAAAGAGACATTGAGTTTAGGTTTAGGGTTAATCATCACAGACAGAGATAGAGTGAGAGAGTTCTGAGAATACTATTATTGTAATTGAGTGATTCAATTAATAAAGTATTTGAAATTCGGTAATTCGTATTTGTTATTTATTGCATTCGATTACTACTTGTGTTGATATAATTGATTACGAGATTCCGTCTCGTGATTAGTTAGTTTAATCCTATAGATCGGATCACTGGGACCTACAATTGGTATCAGAGCAAACGCATTGTTTGCTCTCTATCGAGATTTGGTTCAGGATTAAATTTCAGGTTTTAATCGATTTTGGGAATTAGGGTTCTTCAGTTTTCTGGCGGCTGTTATTAAAAAATTCGGGTTTTTGGCGGCTGGAAATTAAGCAAATTAGGGTTTCTTAAATTTTTTAAAGTTTGTGACGGCTACAAAATTTAGGGTTAGTGGCGTTTTAATTCGTCGGTACCTACTGGTTTGTGTCTGCCTCAAAATTGTTTTGGTTTCACACCGTACTTTAGGCTTCAAGGTTATTAATTTGTTTCTTTGGGCTTTTATTGGGCTTCTGTATTACCTTTTCTACTGGGCCTTTAAATTAGAGGTGGATATTGTGAAATAAAAGAAAATGGGAGGATAAAGAGACAGAGGAGTAAAAGAAAATTCGGGGATCGACGAAACAGCGAGACACAATCAAAAGAGCGATTACATAGACGAATATCATCCTCGTTTCGATTCATCTGCGTATCTATCTTCTTCGTCATCATCTTCGTAACCTAAAATCATCTTTGGTTGGCGGAGATACACGAACACCGTCTTCGTCTAAATTAGGCAGCGGCGGCGAACATCTGTTCGTGACAGGTAAGTGTTTGTTCGTGGAAAACGGCGATTACATAGACGAATATCATCTCGTGGCAGCGATTAAAAGGGGACGAACATTAGTCTTCGTTTGTTTTCATCTTCGTCGTTTGATTATTGTTGATTGATTTTCGTGACTGCGTAATATAGGCGGCGAACATATACTTCGGCAGTGAATCGAAACTATTAATTTGGGAACGAACATCTTTAAGTCCCTAGCAATCAGCATTTGAAATTTGATGTTCGTTTGAAGGCTGGCAAATTCAATTCGTTCGTCGCAATTTAGTTGTTTGGTGTTCGTGGACTCAAAGGGATTGATTTTGATTTGGACTGGACCTATTTTAATTGCGACTTGGGCCTGTTTCAATTCGGACTTGGGCCTATAATTTTGATTTGGACTGGGACTCAAGGACTATACTAATTGAATTTGGACTCGTTATTTGGACTATTTATTGGAATCAATTAATTTGGACCTAATTAATTTGACAAATATTATTACATTTTAGTTCGCATTATTATTCAAGAAATGGAACCCTCAAAGTTGGACAGTCCACCTAAACTAATTAACAAATCTTTTTATTACGAATGGGCAGACAAGTTTGAATCTTACTGTAGATTAAATGACGCTCACATGTGGTTCTGTGTTCAACATGAATACCTCCATCAAACAATGGATATAAAGGTTGGGCGCACCCGACTCCCATCAACAGTCTTTCAGTTGAATGCGGAAAAGTGTTTGATGCTGAAAACAACGTTAGGGAAAATCTGGAAATGTCTCTTCCTGAGGAACTGCAATATCTCACTGGGCGATACAAGTCAGCAAATGCCTTATGGAAAGCAGTTGAGAAGACATACGCAAGTTCAGCTAACCAACGAAAAGCCGATGGAAATCTATTGAAAGAGAAGTTTTTGATCTTCAAAGCACCTTCAGATCATGCATTCAAGGCTTCAGTCAGTGATCAAGATACTGAGAGTACGTGTTCAGACAAAGAACAAAACGAAGTTCGCAGTGAAGCCAGTAGTACTGCAGGTGATTCTAGTACTGCAAGTGAAATTAGCTTAAATGAAGAGAATATTCAAAACGTTGAAGATGAATCAAAGGTTTGTAGCTGTACGTTGGACCTATGTAACGAAAATTTTATTGCAAAGATGGCCGAACTCAAAACCGAGAAGTCAAAGGTACTTATTGATCTTCAATCAGTAAAAGAATTATGCAAATCTTTCACAAGTTTAACTCTTCAAAACGAGAAGTTGACAAATTTAGTATCAACCTTGGAAACTCAGCAAACACAACTCGAGCTTAACGTGTCAACACAAACTTATCTAAAAGATGATTTTGCAAAGAAATTTTATCAAAATGAAAAGGATAGAATGGAACTTCTATCAAATGTCGGAACTTTAACACATAAAATTGACACATCATATGAATGTCTTGAAAAAGAAAAGAAGAGTTATGCTGAGAAGGTCCAAGAATTAAATAATTGTGAAATCAGATTAACCGAGCAGGAAAGGAAAATCGAACAGTTTCGCACTTCTTCTGGTACTTTAAATTCTATCTTGAGTCGTCAAAGGCCAACTGGAAATCGCACTGGTTTGGGATATAATGAAACACCTCCACCTTTTAATCACAATTACAGTTTTCTTAAAACTAAATGTGACGTGAAGGAAAACAGTGTTGACTCTTCATGTGTATCTTCCTCTACAAGGGACGATCAACCTGAGTCAAGTACTTCAACTGAGTCAAGTGTTTCGGAAACGCCAATGAGTACATTAGCTGAAAACTCAAAACCCAAACAGCCTATGGATGACTTGAAGTGTTTTAAATGTCGTGAACATGGTCACGTAGCCTCGGTATGTCCAAAGAAGAAGCAAAAGCAAGCTAGCAGATCGTCATCACCGAAGACTAAACAAATAGCTCGATCACATTCACCTGTAGGAAACAAGTGAATGTGATCTCAAAAATTTCATGTCGATCTCAAAAAAAAAAAAAAAAAGAAAAAAAAAAGAAAAAAATAGAGAATCGACATGACAAGCTCAAAATTTCGTGTCGATATCTTAACAAAAACAAAAAAAAAAAAAAAAAAAAAAAAAAAAAAAAAAAAAATTAGCTTACTAACGTTTGTTTGCATTTTACGAAGCGCGTACGAGACTCTACTCTTGAAATTGCTGTTTGAGACGTTGTTCATCGTCAGACAGCTCAGGGGGAGTTTAGTTGTCATTTATGGAAGCTCAAAGAATACAAGCAAAAGTAATGAACTTAGTTGAGTCAATTGTGATAAAGACTCTGATAAAGAACGAAGTTCACAACAACAAAGGGAGCTGCCTAACTCTTCACAAGCATTAACAGAGAAGACTGTATCTTCACAAGCTTAAACGGAGAAGACTGAATTATTGCAACAATTCAGGTGGAGTTATTCAAGACAATGATGAGTTAGAAGAACCTGCAAGGAACACAAGGAGTACAAGACTATAAATACTTTGAGCGTATAACGGAATCTAGAAGCAACAGTCAAGGGGGAGTTTGTTAGTGCAATATCTGTGACATTTGTTCTAGATTAATTAAGTCTTTAGTTATAGTTTATTTGAGTCTGTAATGGCTCAATAACATTGTATTGTTAATTGGGCTATTTAGTCTGTTATGGGTATTAATGGACTTTGCATAGTCCATGAGCCCATTAGTGGCCCAAGCCTGTGAACATGTCTCTATAGAAAGAGACATTGAGTTTAGGTTTAGGGTTAATCATCACAGACAGAGATAGAGTGAGAGAGTTCTGAGAATACTATTATTGTAATTGAGTGATTCAATTAATAAAGTATTTGGAATTCGGTAATTCGTATTTGTTATTTATTGCATTCGATTATTACTTGTGTTGATATAATTGATTACGAGATTCCGCCTCGTGATTAGTTAGTTTAATCCTGTAGATCGGACCACTGGGACCTACACCCGGTGTGCCGGCACTTGTGACCCGACACTTGCCCCGTGTCCCGCACTTCTGGCCACGTGTCCCAACACTTGTATCTCGGCCCCGTGCCCAAGCGTTTGTTGCCCGACACTCGGCCTCGTGTCCTAGCCCAGTGATCCGGCACTTTTGGCCGTCGCTCGTGCCTCGTGGCCCGACACTTGTTCCCCGTCACTCGGCACATATGGCCCCGACATCCGGCATATGTGGTCCGACACTCGTGACCCGTGACCCGGCACCTTTCAGGCACTCGTGTTCTGGCTGTCGACACTCGTGTTTTGGTTATCCCAGCACTCGTACCCTAGTGTCCTAACACTCGTGCTATCCTAGTATTAGACACTTAGAGGTACGAAGCCTGACTGTTCCGACACTTTTGGCCCAGCACTTGGCCCTGTGTCCCACCACTTGTAGCCCGGGCCCGTGCCCCAACGTTTGTTACCCGGAACTCGGCCTCGTGTCCAGGCCCCGTGATCCGGAACTTGCGCCCCGTCACTCGGCACATATGGCCCCGGCATCCGGCATATGTGGTCCGGCACTCGTGCCCCGTGACCCGGCACTTGTGTCCCGGCACCTGTCAGGAACTCATGTTCCGGCTGTCAGACACTCGTGTTCCGGCTGTCTCCCTAGTGTCTTGACACTCGTGCTATCCTAGTATTAGACACGTAGAGGTATGAAGCCTGACTGTCTTTCCTAGATTTCAACTGTTAAGTCTTTAATGTTATCATTTAAACGAGGGTATAATGATAGAGAGGAGCGTTACTCCTGTCATAAATCCCCCATACGTTGGAATCCCATGAATGACATTGATGAAGTCATAAAGGGTCTTTATGGTTGCACGTTGATTACACCTGAGAGTGTTGAGCATAAATACCTCACACTCTAGGTTTGCAGTGGCTCTTCATCTTCTTCATCATCTTCAACACTTACACGCTCACCGGAATACTTATCTACCGCCGTAATCATATTCCGATCATCTTCTTCATCCAACCACTTGACCACCTTAGGCTCGCCAAGAGCTTGATAGGTTCACACTGCTTAGCAGGCGGTCGATAGGTTGAACCCCAAACACCCAAGTTACTGAGCCTGCTACTATTTTCCCAAACATTGGCACCATCCGTGGGACACGTTTTAGCAGCGGTGTTTCATTTTCATTTCCAAATTTTTTTTTTCTCATAATGGAAGACATTAACTCCTCACCAGTAATCTCCTCCGTTCCATAAGTAACTTCTATAATCCCACCCCCAGTAACTACTGTGATCCCACCCCAAGTTGAAATGGGTACCATTCCAACACCAGCATTCGTTTCATCTCCCTCTCCAGTTAGTCAGACCGCACCAGAAATGGAGTCGGATATGGTATTTGAAAGAGGTCCTTTGGGAAGAACAAGAATGCATGGATACTCTACCTTGGAAGATTGGACATTTGGTGATTCATGCCCCGCCCTTCTCTATCGATCGACAAGGACAAGACCATTTTTCTCCACAAGGATGGTCGGAGCCAGTGTGTCTGGGTCCCAACACCCAATATGTCAGGCTTTCAAATTCCCATGTCTCGGGAAACAACTCTGCAAGAGGATGCTACAAGCCTCTAGGCCAACGGCCTCAGAATTTCATGGTTCTGACGCACCTAGACAGCCTCGGCAGGATCCTAGCCTGGCTCTCAAGGGGTTTGAGAGGACCCAAGCATGGAAACTCAAAGAACGACATTTCAAAAACAGTCAATGCGCAGGATCCGCACCAGCACCAATCTCATCTACCGATCTACTTGCCCAACTACTGGAAGCCTTGCAGCCGGCACCACCACAAGTGATACCTCAACACACCGAAACAGAGTCCCTGTTAGCACAATTGGTAGACCGATTGAAACATAATTCACCACCACCACCTCAGTCCAACAATCAAGATTTATACGATTGTTACAGGAATTAGCAGGAGGAGAGTCCCGTAGGGAATCTACCATGCCAGTTTCATTCGTCAGTTAAAAGTTTTGTGATTGGGTGGCAAGATATCCAATGCCAGATAAGCAGAAGGTTCCTTCCATCGTAGGGACTTATGACGGCACAGGAGACCCGGATGACCATTTGGCCTTGTATGAACAGACCATCTTGACAGAAAAATGGGTAGATCCAGTGGCTTGTCATATGTTCCCGGGAACATTGCAGGGATTCGCAAGGGATTGGTTTGTCGGTCTTCCAGAGCGAAGCATTAGAGACTTCGCAGATCTAAAAGCAAAGTTTGTTTACCAATTTTTCCTGCAGAAGAAACAGAGAAAGACACATTTGAAGGCTCATTTGATCAGGCAGAAGGAAGGGGAAGGCTTAAGAGACTTCATCCTGTGATACACTCAAGAATTCCAAAAGATCACCGAACTGCCAGAAAGTCAACAAATCTCAGGTTTCACTTTTTCCTTACTACCTGGTCAGTTACAGGAAAATCTTGCAAAAAAGACTCCTGCTACCTTCAAAGAGGCCACCGACAGAGCATATGAATTCTTGAGGTCAAGAGAAACTCTCTCCTTAGCAAGGGGGGTGAATGGCGGGAAGGATAAGTCTTGGAGTAGCAGATTAGGTAGGCAGGACCAGCAACGTAAGGACAGGAGAGATAATAGACGAGATGTCAGAGGTCACAGAAGGTTCAACCCTTATGACAAGACTGCATCCGAGCCTCTTCTTAATAAAACCCCAAAAGAGATCCTAAATACAGAACAGGTAGGTTCCACTTTCAAACCCCCACCACAAATGGAACACAGGTCTGGTAAGAAAAACCTGTGAAATTCATGAGGATCATGGGAATGACACAAATGCCTGTCGGGAGTTAAATGGGGAGATAAGAAGAGATTTGGATGAGGGCAAGCTGGAAAACCTAGTGTCTGCCGCCAGACAACAAACCAACAGGAACCTAACCCAGAAAACGTATGCTTGGCAAAAAAGGGGAGAAGACATAGAACCCCCTGGACCAGCGGATGGTCACATCCTTATGATTGAAGATGAGACGTACATGGACTAAAGTTACAATCAAGGTCGTATGGTCTTTTATTTGTCATGTTTATTTCTTATTTTCAAATTTTCAAGTTTTCTTTCTTCATGAAGGACATGGGATTCCATGCCTCATAATAAAGTAAGTCATAATAAACGTTTGTCTAATATCATATCCCAATTATGCACTGCAATAGCTTTCTTTATTAATCCCAAATAAATCTTGAACAATGTTCAGCGTCACAAGCATAAGGCCATAATAGACACTTATGTCTAAACCCAAAACATGCAAATACGTCTTTTCATCTACTTGAGGAAAGATAAGCACTTCTCACAGAGAAGCGACATACCTCGTGAGTAATACACATATAAGGTTAACCAACAAATATCATTACGTGCGTACAACTAATGCATCAATGATGTAAACATGCTTAAATAGCAACAACTCATACGATAAAAGACCCAAAGGGTAAACATTCACGTTTAAACAAAACTGCTTATGAAGCTAAGAGAAATGTTAAATGAAACGGCTTATGAAGGTAACATTCATAACAAAAAGAAACATGTTCTCACACACATAAAGAAACTACAGTGGTGGCATAGACACTGGTGGCATAACCATAGAAAGAAAATCCTCAATGGAGATGTCCAAATCTTTGACAAGGCGATCCGAGATAGGAAAATTCTTCCCCTCAAATAGAGTGTTAGAAGATCGCATCTGACCTTAAGACAAGGGGTCAAGAAAAGGTAACACAGCATCACCAGCGATAGATCGCAACTTATTCCCAACAATATGCTTCCCGAACGCATGAGTAGCTCGATTAATCTCCAACATTAAACTCATCACATCAGGATGATCAAAAACAGCAAGTAAGTCCTTTCTATTCTGAAGGGTTGTACTTAGCTGAAGACGCAGAGGCTCAAATGCATGTCTCTCAACCTCTAGGTCCTTTGTCACTAATGCCAATTCACGATCCTTTGCAGCCAGAATGTTCTCATGATCCTGACACTCGGCTAACAACCCATCTCTCTCTTTCTTGAACTCATAATTTTTGGCGGTAAGAGCACTAATCTCCTCATCACGAGTGGAAACAATCGCACGTTTGGCCTCAAGCTCTTTCCTAACCATATCCAAACTCTTTGTCTCTTTCTCTAATTTAGACCTCGGATCTGAAAAAAAACAATCTTCAGTTTCTCATGCTCTTCACATGTGCGCTGCCTAGCAAGTATGTGTCCCATGAAGCCATTAAAGGCTCATATGAGCAGCATCTAGCAATTGAGAGGTACCTTTAAATTTTAACTGAGTAACAAGATGAGGTGGAACAACATTATCCATAAAATCCTTGACAGATCCAAAACTCTGTCCATTATCACCAACTGAAAATGACCAAGCAGGTACAAATAGTTGGTCGGAAGGAGTGTCAACACAAGTAGAAGGTAGTAAGGCATTGCGAATAGCAGGAAGAGTGCTGACAGGATCCTGGCTAAAGCTCTGAGAGGAAGCCATACTAGTAGATCCATAGGGTTCCATCTGAAGGCCCTCATAACGCTTCACAAGACTGGCTCCAAGTGGCAAGGCAGAGGGGAACAATATCTTTTGAGATTTGGATGAAGGCAGATCATAATCATCGTCTAAAGGCCTTTTTCCTAGAAAAACCCTATCATCAGGGCTACGATCAAGGTCAAGGACGTTGTTCGATCCAATGTCGTCAGGCTCACCTGCATCACAACATTTGGTTAAGTCATTACAAAACATGAAAAATATCTTTGACTCATAAGAAAGATGTTACCTTCCTGTTGATGGGGTTCATATTCTATTATATAATCATTTAGATCAAGGTCGTCACCTAGACGAAGAGAAATATTGGTTAGCATTTAACAATTACACAAATGTACAAAACAGAAGGTTCTAAATGGTACCAGCATCAGATCCTAACGGAGCTTGAACATCAGAGTTCTCTCCAAGAGGACCCCTAACCTCCAAACCTTGCCCCTCTCTCCTTGTAGGAGGACTAGCAAGAAAGTCCACACCAGCTACCTTGTACATCTGACAAGCTGTGGCAGGCAGATGAGTCTCTACCTCACACTCATCATTGCCCACCAAAAAATCTAGCAAACCAATAAGTGTTGCAAATAAAACATAATTATAGCAAATAAAACATATGAATGTTAATAAACGTATATGAAGCAGTAAGATAAAAGAAAGTTGTAAGGGGACCCACGTTTTTCCGATGACTTTGACACAAGGACGGGAACTTTCTCCTTTTCAACATCCTTACTAATCCCAACAATCACCAAAACCCCTTCTCGACATATCCTATACCTAACCGACATATGGTGGAGGCGTGCATATGCCCCCACCATACGCACTGAAATATCAGGGAGCTTATTCACTTCTTTAGGTGCCTTAAACTGCCACCCAAATAGGGCACTTTTCCATAGCTTAATGAACGATCTATCCACGATCTCTCTCTCTCTCTCTCTCTCTCTCTCTCTCTCTCTCTCTCTCTCTCTCTCTCTCTCTCTACTCTATGGTAAACCAATCTCCAGATTTGCATACTTTATAAAATTTCCTAAATAGCTCCACCGAGCAGTCAATTTTCATCCCACGCAACAAAAATTCAAACATTACAACCTTAGCAGCACCTACTGGATGCATTTCGGCAAATCCAATTTTAAAATAATTTAGCACTCTTATGTGGAAAGTACTACAGGGCAACCTAAGGTTTGAATGGGTGAGCAGGTTGGTATATAGAGTAATCTTGCCCGAGGGAGGTTGGTTGGCACGTTGGTTAGAGGTAGGCACTATGAGATTGAGGGGCCTAAGACAGGGAAACTTATCTAATAAATTTGATACTTTGGCATCATTAATGCCACTACTGCAACTCCTAACCCTTTTTCTAATGAGGGTTTAAGCTCCTCCTTACGCTTTCACTTGGGAAACAGGTTTCGCCTTTTTCACCATTACCACAATACTGCTACAATCCGATTATAAAAACTCATATAAGTTGGATATGGGATTCAACTACCAATAAGAAGTAATACTAAACCTGCCACACGAAATGAAGTTTCTGAACTGAACTAGCAGAAAAACCTTGAAAACCTGTTTGCAGAAAAAAAAAAACCTTCGTCACAAAAAAAAAAAAAAAAAACAACAAAAATTATGTCGACACAAACTGCCGGCTGTATGCCGGCTACCCGCCGAGAAACAGACAACAACAACAACAACAACAACAAAAAAAACCCTACCGATCGATGGTAGGAGCAACCAGAAAAGTTAGGCTTCAAAACCTTATTTTCAAAACCTAATTAGGGGGCATGATAGTGTTTGTAGGTAATGGCCTATATTTAAAGCCTATTAACCTCTTAACACATAGCTCGGCCCACACGAAGCCTTAGCTCTCAACCCCCAATATTTCGTATTCTGACAATGGTTTCCGACACGAACACCCCGACGCCGGCACTCAGGCCCCGACACCGGCACTTGGTCGCCCCGTGTCCGGGCACTTGTGACCGGGAACTCGCCCCGTGTCCCGACACCTGTGGCCCAGCACTTGGCCCCGTGTCCCACCACTTGTAGCCCGGGCCCGTGCCCCGGCGTTTGTTACCCGGAACTCGGCCTCGTGTCCCGGCCCTGTGATCTGGCACTTGCGCCCCGTCACTCGGCACATATGGCCCATGTGACAACCGCATATATCGTAACATTTTTGCGTTATATCGTCTACCATTATTTTTATTTATTCTATTTTAACCCTATTATTGTTATTTATTTTGTTTCACGCGATTTTGGTTTAGTCGGATTTATATTATTGTTTCGTCGTACGTGACGTAAACGTTATAGAACCTAAGTGCCTAGTAGAAATAAGTATGCTCGTTAGTTAAGTTAGGGTAGGATATGCCTTTTTATATGTGAGAAAATTAACGTTAAAAGAAATGTATTATTATCACTATTATTATTACTATTAATATCCTTAAACCATCACTTATATTATTTTACCACTGTTATATTTATTTCAAAACTTTCTTTATCAAGATTTAACGAAAAAGTTTACAAAAATTATTACTTAACGGTATTGTTAAGTAACTTTTCCCCTTTACTTCCTTTTTCTCCTTATCGCCTACACACACACCCTCCACCCTTCACTTTTCCCATCACTTTCTCTCTCTAGAAAAAAAAACACACACACACACACACAAGCTCTCCCTTCTCTCTAAAATATCCCGAGATCCAACCGTCAAAAATCATTTCCGAAGCTTGTATATCGTTCACCATATTCATGTCACACCCCGCTAAAGCGGAAACACGGAATGTGAAGAGCAAAGAATCATTTCACGAGTTATACCAAAAGTCAACGGTTCAAGTCATTTAAATTGAGCTTAAAAAGGTAACCATGTTCGAAAGATACAACCAAGATCCGTAAGAATAAAACGAAAAATACATAATAAAGTATTTTAATAAAAATTCCCAAGTATCAAAGGTCTTTTCCCGTATTACTCTTCACATAACTAGCTTGACCCGCCTGAGCAATGCACTTCATAACTTACGCTTAGTTTCCTGAAACATGAGATAAAGTGTCAACTACGAAAACGTAGTGAGTGAGTTACAGTTTATAAGTTGATCAATGGTTTCAAGTAAAAGTTCGACGAGTATATGTATAAGTACAAAGTTTTCCAAAAGGAGTAAGCGGATAAGCAATCGCTTAAAGGTAATTTATATACTGTCGTAAAAGTTCAAGTCAAGAGTTGAATGTTCGTAAAAGTCCGAGTCAAGTTCAAAGTTCATAAAGGTTCAAGATAAGCTCAGAGTTCATAAAAGCTCAAGATAAGTATATAAAAGTAAAAAAAAAGGTTTCCCAAAAGGAGGTTAGCGGAGAAAAGTCGCTTAAAGTTTATATACTATCAAAGTTTCAAAGTGTCGGGCGTACCAATGCCCTAAAGTTAGAAAAGACCAAGTAGAGTCAAATTTAGTCGATTCATGGTAGCGGAGTCAATCGCTAAAGTCCGTAAATTTATGCGTATAAGTAACTAATTACATTCTTGTATCAACCTCTTGGCATCTATAATTTAAGTGTTCACACTAATCCGATTGTTCAACCGTGGTGCCCGTCTTCCCGCCTCTCAAACGGGAAGATTGTACTAGTTTTTAGTAATATGTACTTAGACTGCCATCTAAGCAAGGAACGGTTCTTTCCTAAGTATCGATACCCATAATTACTATACGGCTATGTAGCTAATAGTGTGTAAGTCTAAGTCCAAAAAGTCGTGGGCGTCAAGTAGTTTTGTTTAAAAGAGAGGTAGTCGTCCGTCACTTAAGAACGTGTTATAGTTCCATCAAGGGTTGGTACGTATACAAGCATCAATGATTAGTCTAGTTCAAAAGAGAGCGAGCCAATAAGTTCAAGTAGAGTAAAATGTTTTACGCATAAGAGTTCAAATAGTACGTACAAAATAGTTCCAAAGTCCAATAAGTTCCAAGTCAAAATAAGTTCAATAAGTTCCAAAAGTCAAAATAGTTCATCAGTTCAAAAGTCAAAGTTCAACGAGTTCAAAAGTCAAAATAAGTTCCAAGTCGAAATAAGTTCCAAGTCAAAATACTTTCAAGAGTCAAAATAGTTCAATAAGTTCAAAAGTCAAAATAGTACAATAAGTTCAAAAGTCAAAATAGTTCGATAAGTTCAAAAGTCAAAATAGTTCAATAAGTTCAAAAAGTCTAAATAGTTCAATAAGTTGTTGCACATAAAAGACATAGTTCCAAAATAATTTGATCTCATGTTTCCCCCAAAAAGAGTACTTAGAAGGTAAAAGTAAGGAGGTATGTAACTCACGGGTTGCGAAGATAAGAACTTGCAAAAGGAATGGTCGGGAATGAGAGCCGGGAATCACCGAACGCCTAAGGATACCAAGATTTGTTCAAGTGTTATTATTATATTAAGTTATTATACCTAATATATGATAAATGAAATTTGTGTTATATTATGTAATATAAGTAAATTTTTAGTCAAACTTTAAGTGTCAAGGTCCATTTTGTCCAATATAATCCGAAACGATTAACGTTTTGTTTTAGTCAAAAAGTCCAAATTCGATGTTATTGTTATTATGTTGAATATGTTTTGTTTGCCCAAGTGTTTTATATTTTCTAACAAAATTTGGGCAGCGCTTCCGCGCCCAAATTCTATGTCCAAAAATATCAACCACTTTCCCGCTTACAAAACACATATATATACATAACGTTTTCAAACATGTTTATCTTAGTCAATTAAGTCCAATACAAGTCACCAATATGTTCATTTTTACAAAACTCAGTCCCAAATGTCAAGTCTCAAAAGTCAGAATGCGTAACCAAGTTTTAAACGGCCAAAACGACGATTTTCGGGAAGGACAGCAGGCCGGTGCTAAGCATCTATGGCAGAGGTGCTGCGCACCTGCCCTGCTGTTCTTCCCCTTTTTGAGTTTTTCTTGCAAAATCGTTTATGTAAGTGGTAGATCTTGACATGCAATCGGTATAAACCTTATTAATCATCATTATATCAGTTTATAAGTAACTTTTAACCATAAATTTGAAGATCTAAGCATCATTAATTAAAAACCCGTTTTTGTATAAAAATGGTTATAAAAGTTCATCAAAACTTGTTTTTATAGCTTAGATCATACATGCAATGAGTTATAATAGTAATATAAGTAAAAAGGAAGATTTCTACCGGATGAAAATGCTTAGATGATGCTCTAGGAGGATTTAGAGCTCCAAAAGTGTAGAAAACGTTTTGTAATCGAAATACTTTGCTTCCTTTTTGCTTCTCTTGATGTTTGAATGTTTTTAGATGGTGATTTTTGTGGATTAATGGCTGTAACTTTCTGGTTTTTGAGAGAGTTTCAGAGAGAAGTTAGAGAGAGGATGGAGAAGATTGTGTGTGTGTGTGTTTTATGTTTTTAAAAAGAAAATGAAAGGAAAAGTAAAAGTGGGAGTAATAATAGTCTTAGAGGCTGAGAAATGCAGAAAATGAGTGTTACAAATCGTGTATGATTGGTTGGTTGTTTATAAAAATGAGACAAGGACTAAAAATGTAAATTTTTTGAAATCTGGCAAGAGGTGCTGCGCACCGTGCGTTTTATCAGATTTTTCTGATTTTTTTTTTGTTTTTACGTTTTTGCTTCGTTGGACCTTTTTGTTAACCGAAAGTTCTTAGTTATGATATGTTATGAACTAAGGAAAGTTCATTAGGTGTTTTCTTGGTATTAGGACTTATATAAATTGATTCCGGGTGTGATTCCGACACTGTCGCGTTCCCGGTTATTGATCAGTTAAAGGTAACGGTAGACAATAAGAGAGACATAGAGTATAAATTGCACCCAGAATTTGACGGTTGTCACATTCTCCCTGGGTTGAAAGAAATTTCGTCCCGAAATTTAGTTCGTACCATCATGGAGGAATGTTCTGGAACCGAAGTGGATATTTCTGACGGATTTGGTCCTCACGTTCCCATGTGAGATCGTGACCACGTCGAGAATCTCCACCGAAGCTCGATGATGGATGAAAGGCTTGCCTGGGTTGTTTGACCCCTCGGTCAACAACCTTAAGCGGTTCATCAAACGAGTTTGAGTTTGGCATCGATTTTGACCTTGTCGAGGGGGGGGGGGGGTGACGATGGTCTCATCAGATAGATGTTCTCCGAGAGTGAGACATGGAATATATAGATATGAACGTTTGAAGGAATCTGGTGGAGCTGAAGGCGATGAGCAATCGGACTAATACGTCCTAAGACTTAGTTTGGACTGGCGTAACTAGGGCTCAGTTTGCCGCGTCTCCAGAAGCAGGCTATCCCTTTCCCATGACGATACCTTGGGAGGTACTCTATCGCCATCTTGGGACTCGGGGGTTTTCTTCTGGTTGGTTACGTAGCTTTTCTGCCGGGTACGGGATGCTTTCAGTCTTCCACGTATGAAGGGAGGCGTCAGACCTTGCAAGTCGTCAATCGTTAGCTTCTAGCCAACAGAGCGGTGACCGACACTTGCGTCCTCATAGGTATTGAAGGATTCGCTCTTGGTGCTGGCATGAAAGTCGTTGTCATAGGCGAACTCAGGGGAAGTGAGTATCTCGGCTTCCTATGAAGGCAACTACATGCGCTCTCAGCATTTCATCAAGCGTTTGGATCGTCCTTTAGCTCTGACCATCGGTCGGAGGTTGGTATGCGGTGATGAGGTCTAGTCGCGTCCCTAGCGATTCTCTGGAGGGCATTCCAAAGAGGCCGGGGCGCAGATCGACTATCCTTATCGGCGGTGATGAGGAGATGGGTTTTGATATTTCGCCTTGACCTTGGAGTGAGTGAGGCACTTGGTTATATGCAAGGCGGTATCCTTTTTCACGCCTGGCCGCCGTCAATATTCTCGGGGATCCTCGTACACACGTCGGATTCCGGGTGGATGGAATATCGAGATCGGTGGCCCGCGTCAAAAGGAGTTTACGAAGATCCTCGGATTCTGGATTTCATGCTCGGCCATCATTGTGGTGGGTTACGTCTGATCTGAGTCCGAATTCCTTCATGGTTGATAACACAATCGGGGAAATGTACTTCTCGGAGCCCAAATTTACGCTTTGAGAATTTGGCGTACGATTTCCGACTTCTGGGGAGTTCTAGAATGAGCTTAAGGTGTTCACATGATCTTCCTTGTTCCTGGAGTATATGAGAAAGTCGTTTATGAATACGATTACGAATCTGTCCAAGTATGGCCTACACACTCTGTTCATTAGGTCCATGAATACTGTTGGTGTGTTGGCTAGGCCAAATGGCATGACGGGAATTCGTAATGTTCGTATCGAGTTCGAATGCGGTCTTAGGAATGCCGGCTTTACTGACACGAACCTGATGATAATCTGGGCGGAGGTCTACCTTTGAGATGCAAGTTGCTTCCCGCAACTATTCGAATAGGTCGTCGATCCTCGGGGGTGATTATCGGTTCTTGTCGGTCAGCTCGTTAGGTTCACTATAATGGGTGTACAGGCGGAGGAATCCGTCTTTCTTTTTGATAGGGGAAATTCGGGGCTCCCCAGGGGGGCGAACTTGAGCGGACAGAGTCATGGTTTAGAAGTTCCTGCAGCTGCTTTGGCAGCTTTTGCATTTCGAGCGGTGCCAGACGGCATGGTGTCTTGGCGACCGGTGTTGTGCCAGGAACGAGGTCTATACGGAATTTCAACTTGTCAATGCGGCGGTAGCCCAGGAAAATCCTTAGGAAAGACTCTGGGTGGTCCTTGACTACAGGAATGTCTTGGACTCGGCTTTCCTTAGGTTTACGTCTGGCGGCATGGGCGAGGGATGCGTCGTAGTCCTTCTCGAGATACTGGCGCATCATCAAGGGATGCACGCTGCGAAGTTGTCATTCAGGTTTGTCCTCCTAAGCGACGAGAGTTTTACCTTCTGGCAGGGGGAATACGGATGAGTTTGTTGAAGCGGACGGTCTTAGCTCGAAAATGAGATGACCAGTCCATTTTTGATGTTAACGTCAAAGCTTTCCAGTTTGATAGGAATGAGATCGATGGGGAAGGTTTTTGTCAGATAGGTGTATTGGATAACCTAAGATTGTATTCATGGCTTCGAACTCTTGACCGTTGGCATATTCGATAGTGGGCTACCCCTAAGAACTTTAGATCCTAGGTAAATGGGGGGGGTCTAAATTCTAAGGAGACAAGGCTTCTTTCAGCTCCTGAATCGAATAGCACGGAATAAGGATGGGAAATGATAGAAAACGTACCCGTAACGACATTGGGGTTTGGTCGGGCCTCCTTTGCTGTGATTGTGAGAGTACTGAAGGTTTTCGTAGTATGTGCTATGGGGCAAGTCCTACGAACGTGTTGGTCGCTTCCGCACTCGAAGCACGCTGGTTTCCGACCTTTGATGTTTGTCTTGACTGGGCCGTACTTGGCATAATAGCCCACTTTCTGGCATTTGAAACATGTAGGGCAGTCACCGAGGTGGTGATAGTTGCACTTGTCGCATTTCGGGTGCGGTCCAGAGTAGGTTTGGGTTACAGTTGTGGGTTTCCTTTTGCTGTCTTTCCTTGGGGGTTGATGATGAACCTTCCTTTTCTTATTCTTCCTTCGCTGGAAGCGGGCTGGAGGGAAAGGGAGGTTGTTGGTTCCAAGGTTTTCGTCCTCATCCTGTTGAATTGGGACAGGAGGGAGAAGGGGTTTATTGTCTCCGAGATGTTCATCTTCTTCTTGCTTGATGGCAGCCGGGAAGAAGGGAATATTATGGTCATGGTTGTACTCTGGGTAGTCGACGTTGGGGTTGTCGTCCCCGAAAACTCCGTTGTTGATCCCAGCGATGATCTGGGCGACCATGCTTGGGAGTGCCGCTTTGAACTGCGCAGTGATCTGCTCAGCCATAAGGTCAACGCGGCTTCTCTTGGGAGGCATGGTTCTACAATGGAAAGAAGGAATTAGTTTAGGACGCACGAATAGGAATTTGTGATAAGAATTTAACTCAAAGGTTAATAGTAACAGATACACAGAAGTAATATGAACAGATAGTTAGTACATGCACGGTGATGATTTAAGCGATGACAATAGAATGGTTCAACGACGATGTCAGGGTTCACACGAGAATGGTGAGTATGGACGATAAAGGCAGAGAATTTCCATTAACAATAATACTAAGGAGTCAAGTACATAGTTCGGAATAAGGAAGAGAGTGTACGAGTATGACACAAGGAAATAGAAGTAAGAATGGCCTCGGGTTGTGTTCAAGGGAAAGTTGCAACTCAAGCCTTTGGTACAAATACCAAGGAAATCCGATTAATGACGCCTTCCTAGGAACATCTTGGCGACAGTGACCGCCTACAGACTCCTCATGATCAGACACGTCCCAGCGTGACGCTGCACAGTTCGTATTGTGGCTCGGGTCGATGCGATGACTCGCAACGACTGCTCGGACAACTGATGCGCAGCATCGGTGACTTCGCCGATGAGGAGCCCCTGCTACTGGGTCTCCTCTGCAAGTCCCCGAACCTCTTGGTGGAAGTGGAAGAATGCGGCTGGTGGGGGAGGCTGAAGGGTAGGTGGCATCGCAGGTCGGGAGGGTCCGACCTCCTGGGCACGTCGTCTCTCTTCTAGGAACTGGTGTTCCCAATGGTACCAATCCATGGTCGGTATATGGAGAGAAGCGGGTTGAGACGGACTGGACTGTTGTCCGGCCATCCAATCCGGCAGACGGCCAGGGTGGATGATCTGCATACGCGCGGTCAACCTAGGGTGAGGCCCTTAGAACGACGGCGATGCTGTAGCGGGCGCTGGTGGAGGGGGTGGTAGTACAGTCCTCGGGCTGGATCCGCTACTGCTGCTGCTCGCCATCGACGTATCCTCCGTCGGGTCGGTCGTCTGGTGACGTTGACTCTCGGAGGCCGTGTGGCCCTTTGAAGGTTCGCGCGATGGGGAAACGACTCGGGTGGGACTCGTGACTGAGATCGAGAAGGTGATCGCGAACGGGACGACTGAGACGTGACGAATCTGCGAATATCGAGTTACACAAGTACGGGGGAAACTAAAAATAGGAAAAACGTAAGTAAATTGCATGCACGGGTCAGTTATGTGAGAATCGGGAATTGATAAGACCGGGAATTTTTCGACCCAAAAACCGTTAACGATAGCAATTCCTTTTCCGTTCTTGCATAATTCATTTTGAACTATGGATGGTTGATCAAGTCACGCATATTTGAAAAAGATAATCATGCAATTGCGAAAAATAATATACTAAAGTTTGAACCCGAAAATGATTTTTCTGAAAAGCCTTGGTTATAGTTTTGGTTTCGAAAACTTTTTGAAAACCGTTTTCACTATAACCCGTGCTCTGATACCAAGTCTGTCACACCCCGCTAAAGCGGAAACACGGAATGTGAAGAGCAAAGAATCATTTCACGAGTTATACCAAAAGTCAACGGTTCAAGTCATTTAAATTGAGCTTAAAAAAGGTAACCATGTTCGAAAGATACAACCAAGATCCGTAAGAATAAAACGACAAATACATAATAAAGTATTTTAATAAAAATTCCCAAGTATCAAAGGTCTTTTCCCGTATTACTCTTCACATAACTAGCTTGACCCGCCTGAGCAATGCACTTCATAACTTACGCTTAGTTTCCTGAAACATGAGATAAAGTGTCAACTACGAAAACGTAGTGAGTGAGTTACAGTTTATAAGTTGATCAATGGTTTCAAGTAAAATTTCGACGAGTATATGTATAAGTACAAAGTTTTCCAAAAGGAGTAAGCGGATAAGCAATCGCTTAAAGGTAATTTATATACTGTCGTAAAAGTTCAAGTCAAGAGTTGAATGTTCGTAAAAGTCCGAGTCAAGTTCAAAGTTCATAAAGGTTCAAGATAAGCTCAGAGTTCATAAAAGCTCAAGATAAGTATATAAAAGTAAAAAAAAAAGGTTTTCCAAAAGGAGGTTAGCGGAGAAAAGTCGCTTAAAGTTTATATACTATCAAAGTTTCAAAGTGTCGGGCGTACCAATGCCCTAAAGTTAGAAAAGACCAAGTAGAGTCAAATTTAGTCAATTCATGGTAGCGGAGTCAATCGCTAAAGTCTGTAAATTTATGCGTATAAGTAACTAATTAGATTCTTGTATCAACCTCTTGGCATCTATAATTTAAGTGTTCACACTAATCCGATTGTTCAACCGTGGTGCCCGTCTTCCCGCCTCTCAAACGGGAAGATTGTACTAGTTTTTAGTAATTTGTACTTAGACTGCCATATAAGCAAGGAACGGTTCTTTCCTAAGTATCGATACCCATAATTACTATACGGCTATGTAGCTAATAGTGTGTAAGTCTAAGTCCAAAAAGTCGTGGGCGTCAAGTAGTTTTCTTTAAAAGAGAGGTAGTCGTCCGTCACTTAAGAACGTGTTATAGTTCCATCAAGGGTTGGTACGTATACAAGCATCAATGATTAGTCTAGTTCAAAAGAGAGCGAGCCAATAAGTTCAAGTAGAGTAAAATGTTTTACGCATAAGAGTTCAAATAGTACGTACAAAATAGTTCCAAAGTCCAATAAGTTCCAAGTCAAAATAAGTTCAATAAGTTCCAAAAGTCAAAATAGTTCATCAGTTCAAAAGTAAAAGTTCAACGAGTTCAAAAGTCAAAATAAGTTCCAAGTCGAAATAAGTTCCAAGTCAAAATACGTTCAAGAGTCAAAATAGTTCAATAAGTTCAAAAGTCAAAATAGTACAATAAGTTCAAAAGTCAAAATAGTTCGATAAGTTCAAAAGTCAAAATAGTTCAATAAGTTCAAAAAGTCAAAATCGTTCAATAAGTTGTTGCACATAAAAGACATAGTTCCAAAATAATTTGATCTCATGTTTCCCCCAAAAAGAGTACTTAGAAGGTAAAAGTAAGGAGGGGTGTAACTCACGGGTTGCGAAGATAAGAACTTGCAAAAGGAATGGTCGGAAATGAGAGCCGGGAATCACCGAACGCCTAAGGATACCAAGATTTGTTCAAGTGTTATTATTATATTAAGTTATTATACCTAATATATGATAAATGAAATTTGTGTTATATTATGTAATATAAGTAAATTTTTAGTCAAACTTTAAGTGTCAAGGTCCATTTTGTCCAATATAATCCGAAACGATTAACGTTTTGTTTTAGTCAAAAAGTCCAAAGTCGATGTTATTGTTATTATGTTGAATATGTTTTGTTTGCCCAAGTGTTTTATATTTTCTAACAAAATTTGGGCAGCGCTTCCGCGCCCAAATTCTATGTCCAAAAATATCAACCACTTTCCCGCTTACAAAACACATATATATACATAACGTTTTCAAACATGTTTATCTTAGTCAATTAAGTCCAATACAAGTCACCAATACGTTCATTTTCACAAAACTCAGTCCCAAATGTCAAGTCTCAAAAGTCAGAATGCGTAACCAAGTTTTAAACGGCCAAAACGACGATTTTCGGGAAGGACAGCAGGCCGGTGCTAAGCACCTATGGCATAGGTGTTGCGCACCTGCCCTGCTGTTCTTCCCCTTTTTGAGTTTTTCTTGCAAAATCGTTTATGTAAGTGGTAGATCTTGACATGCAATCGGTATAAACCTTATTAATCATCATTATATCAGTTTATAAGTAACTTTTAACCATAAATTTGAAGATCTAAGCATCATTAATTAAAAACCCGTTTTTGTATAAAAATGGTTATAAAAGTTCATCAAAACTTGTTTTTATAGCTTAGATCATACATGCAATGAGTTATAATAGTAATATAAGTAAAAAGGAAGATTTCTACCGGATGAAAATGCTTAGATGATGCTCTAGGAGGATTTAGAGCTCCAAAAGTGTAGAAAACGTTTTGTAATCGAAATACTTTGCTTCCTTTTTGCTTCTCTTGATGTTTGAATGTTTTTAGATGGTGATTTTTGTGGATTAATGGCTGTAACTTTCAGGTTTTTGAGAGAGTTTTAGAGAGAAGTTAGAGAGAGGATGGAGAAGATTGTGTGTGTGTGTGTTTTATGTTTTTAAAAAGAAAATGAAAGGAAAAGTAAAAGTGGGAGTAATAATAGTCTTAGAGACTGAGAAATGCAGAAAATGAGTGTTACAAATCGTGTATGATTGGTTGGTTGTTTATAAAAACGAGACAAGGACTAAAAATGTAAATTTTTTTGAAATCTGGCAAGAGGTGCTGCGCACCTGCGTTTTATCAGATTTTTCTGATTTTTTTGTTTTTACGTTTTTGCTTCGTTGGACCTTTTTGTTAACCGAAAGTTCTTAGTTATGATATGTTATGAACTTAGGAAAGTTCATTAGGTGTTTTCTTGGTATTAGGACTTATATAAATTGATTCCGGGTGTGATTCCGACACTGTCGCGTTCCCGGTTATTGATCAGTTAAAGGTAACGGTAGACAATAAGAGAGACATAGAGTATAAATTGCACCCAGAATTTGACGGTTGTCACAATTCATCTTCATCGTCCCTCCGAATATCATTTTGATCGGGTAAGTTTTCCTTCGTTTTTGTTTGAAACTTTATTTTTAGATTTGGTCTCAAAAATGCCACTTTTCACCATCAAAACCCAAAACTTATTGAGGGTTTATGTACCTAAACATATCCTAAGACCATAGATGTAAAAATATATCATTTTCAGTCCAAAAATCGTCGAAACTTAGGTAAAGTGTTACACCCTTTCAACTGTTAGTTACACTTAGCGTAACTGTTCCTAGTGTAACTGTTCCTAGTGTAACTGTTTAGGTTTTTGATCAAACCCATTTATAATGACGTTATAACTTAGGTAAAGTGTTACACCCTTTCAAGTCTTATGTTTTAACCCCAAAACACATATCAATCTTAAAATTTACACTATTAACACGGTTTTTGGTCGAAAACGTGTATTTTGCTATATAATGCCATATCCCTCCTTTAAACCATCGGGATTATAAACACTTTATGACTAAAACATATTATATCATATTATGAGACGTTTATCGCATAAGGCAACTCTACTAAGCTTAGAGATACTTAGTCGGTTATTGTATGTATTGCTACGGCACTTAGGCGTTGGAGCTTTTTCTCCGTATGTGTCTACCCGACATACTTATCGATGATTTGTGAGTTATTCGTTGCCCTTTACCGCTTTTATATTTTTATCGGGCATGTTAAGCGTTGTCAAACTTTTATACAAATATATCTTGATTATGCTGGTTGATTATGATGCCTTTAGATTAAGTATCCCTTACTTATACGGCCTTGGTGGTAGTATAAGGCCCTCGGTGCAAACCTGTTAACTCTTTTGAGCCATCGGTACATATATATAGATCTATAAGGGTTTTACAAACCTCTCATCGATGTTAGGGATTCTGACCTATGTTGCGGTCCCTAGGGGTCCATGTTATGACCGCTCAGTTTAGTGATATGCCTTAGTTTGATACACTAAGGAGGAGGGTTAAGTTGCCTTTTAGTACGGTTCAGGTGCAAATTTAGATATCTATGGTTTATGCATAGATCTCACTAGATTTCATAATTCAAGATATTATTTTGACATTGTTATTATATTTACTACTTCATTACTGGTTTTATATACATCTTTTACTGGATCAAAACTTATCATACATTTACACTCATTGTTTTATAAAAATGCGAATAATTCACAAACTTTATGTTGACGTCGTATTTTAACGCTTTTCAGGAGATTGATATTTTACATCGATTATGGAGTACGTTATTTGTTATGGATTTTGAGGATTTTGAAGATACTTGACTAGGCGTAGTTCGAGTTCTTTATTATTTGTGTGGACTTCGTAGAGACTCAGCTACACGTAGTTTAGTTTCTATTTAAGTCAACAATTTGTATTTATGATGTATTGATTGTACTCCTAACTTTATTTAATGTAAACTTGAATGTTGTAGTTTATTCGATGTAATCTTTGTCTTCTGATACCTACATTACTGTACACCTTGGTTTTCCCCCTGAGCGGGGTGTCACAGAAATTGGTATCAGAGCCAATGGTTATAGCGAACTAAGTGGCTTCCTATGTGAATCACTTAGACTATGACTTTAGGCTTATATCGATTTACTCTGAAAACCTTTCTGTGTGCATTCCCTTTGACTTTTATATGTTTTGTCTTTACTCGTTTTAACGTTGAGTTTAATCTCGAGTTATGCACACACTCATATTCCTTTTATTTTTCTTCCCGAACGATGATGCCCCAAGAAACTCCTACACGTGAGCACCCGTCACCGCATAGCAGATTGATCGGGCGATTTGAAGAGATTCTCACGAAATATCTTGCTGCTATCGTACCTGACCTGGAAACGAAGGTCACCGAGAGCATACTCTAGGGTATTCGAGATTCTACGCCTAGTGGAGCGAGCTTTGGTACTAAACTCAATCATGCCGAGTCTAGTGACTTACCTAAGGAGACCGAGGCTCAGAGCGAGCCCAGCGGTAAGCGAAACCAAAATTCCCGTTGCAAAAAGAAGAAAAGTCACAAGTGTCACACCCCGCTAAAGCGGAAACACGAGGTGCGAAGAGCTGGAATATCATTACACGGGATATAACAAAATGTAACGGTTTCAAGTCATTGATATAAAATAAAAGAGTTCACAAGTTCAAAAGGCAACCAAGTCGTTTAACGTATCAAATACAAATACATAATCAAAGTTGTAAAAAAATTCCCAAGGTAATAAAAACAGGTCTTTTTCCCAATGTGTATCTCACGTAACCATCCTGACCCGTCCATGCTATGCACTTCATTCTTACACTTGGTTTCCTGAAACATGAGATAAAGTGTCAACTACAATAAAGTAGTGAGTGAGTTACAGTTTATAAGTTTCTCGATAAAAGTTTCCGTAAAGTATATAAGTATAAAGGTTTCATTAAAGAAAGAAGCGGGACGACGCTTGAAATATTTATATACTTTAAAAGTTCCAATGGCAACGAGGTGTAACAACACCTTAATAGTTTGGACAAAAGAAAGTAGAACAATATTTGTAAAATAACAGTTGCGGATTCCATCGCTAAAAGTGTATATATGCGTAATTTAAGTAACTAATGATTAAATCCTTGTATCAACCTCTTGGCATAATATAACATAAGTGATCACACTAAACCGATTATCCTACTGTGAGGCCCCTTACCCCGCACTACCTACAAGGAGTATTCTGATCATACTAATATGTACTTAGACTGCCATATAAGTAAGGAACGGTTCTTTCCTAAGTATCCATACCCATAGTTACTAAACGGCTTAACAAAGCTAATGTGTGTAAAGAACTAAAACCGGCACTAATGTAATTTTGTTTCAAAATGATAGTAGGCACTTATACAAGCAATCATCGTTTAGTTCTAGCCAATTAAAGGGGGCAAGCCATAAAGTTCATTGTATGCCAATCAGGGCAAATAAAAACCGTTTACGCATATAAGTTTCATAAATAGTTCAAGTTCGTAAACAAGTAATCTCATGTTTCCCCCTAAATAGTTATGTAAAAATACAATAAATAGAGGGGATGTAACTCACGAATTGCGAAGATAAAGTCTCGAGTGAAAAGAGAAGCGGAACAGGTCGGGAATCAAGGACGACCTAAACACCCAAGTTTCGTGTAAGTATAAGTATTATGATTTAAGTTATGTTAAAGTTCCATTTAACATTTTAAAGGTCAAATTCTTATACTTAGGTTCTGTCCGAAAGTTTTGATACGGAAAACTTATGTGTTACGACATGTTTCAATTGCGTTTAATTCCTTTAACTTCGAATATGTCCAAAAAGGTTTGGTGTTCAACGTCAATATGTTTAAGTTATAGTAATAATTCGTTACTGAAATTTAAGTACGTGTGACGGTGATATTTGGGCAGCGCTTCCGCGCTTTAAAAATTTAGTGCATTTTAAAATCCACTTTCCCGCTTTAACAAACATATTCAACGACAATTTACATATAAAGTAATAGTTTTAGTTATAAACTTAGCCGAACATATATTTTTCCAAAACTTAACAATCTGTTATAATCATAAAATCAGCTGTGAAAAATGTCAGTTTCTCGATCTTATTGTGTTAAAAGTAAAATTTACGGATTTGTGAACAGCAAGATTAAGACAGCGACTGAAGGTACTCAGCCGCCGGCTGGAGGCCTTCGGCCACTTTCGCCATTTTGCCATTTTTACGATTTTTAAGCATTTTAGTGATGGATTTCGACATGCAACAGGGTATTAAGGAAGTATGTTCATATTAGTGACAAAATCACAGTTTCTTTTTAGATCTTTAACACAAATGTGTAGATTTATGTGAAACACTCGTTTTTGTAAGAAAAATGTTATAAATCTTTATGAAAACAAGTTTTTAAGTCATGGATCGTCCATGCAAGTGTTTATTTGAATAAAAACAGTAAAATAAAGGGGTTTTACCGAAGGAAGTGAAAGGATGACGGTTGGATGAGATTAAAGCTTCAAAAGTGGTGGAAACCTTCTTCAAAACCCGTTTTTATGTTATCTTTTTGACACCCCTTGCTTGGTGGACGATTTGTATAAGTTTTATGGATGATTTTGTGGTGTTAAGTTGCTGTTTTAATGGAGGAATTACTGGATATTATGATGTTCTTGAGAGAATTTTTAGAGAGAGAATGAAGAGATGTGAGTTTTGAAAATGAAATTATGAAATGAAAGGAAAGGAGTAAAGGGGGAGTAATTTTGCTCGTGGGACTCACAAAGCTGGTGAGAGGGGTCCAATCCCCAAGTTTAGGAGTTGGCCATACAAATTTCAAGCAATTATGACTCATCAAATCGCTAGTCAGTGGCTTTTAGCCGTCGGCTGGGCTTATCCAGCCGCCGGCTGGGCTTCAGCCGCTGGCTGAAAGTCTTCAGCCATCGGTTGGATGGCTTTCCGAGCTAGATGTCGTTTTAAGTTTTCGTTATTGTTAAGCGTTTGTCTAGAGTTTTAAGTTCATTCTAGTTGTGAACTTAGTCAAGTTCATAGTATAGTTTCTTGGTGTTAGGATTTATTGGTTGATTTCGACTTCGGTTCCGACACAAATACAGTCACAATAAAGTACGATCAAGAATAACACGACATTACTAAGACCAGAAAAATACGAGAGTCACCTGAATTTTTGACGGTTGTCACATTCTCCCCAGGTTGAAAGGAATTTCGTCCCGAAATTTAGTTCGCCTCATTGGGAGGGAGAGTCTTGGAATAGATGCGGATACTTTTGACGGATTTGGTCCTCACGTTCCCACGTGAATTCATGACCACGTCGGGAGTTCCACGGAACTTTGACAATAGGGACCCGACTCTGCCTGAGTTGTTTGACCTCGCGGTCCACAACCTCAAGCGGTTCCTCGATGAAATTGAGCTTGTTATCGATCTGGACTTCGTCGAGCGGAATGACGATGGTCTCATCAGATAAGCACTTTTTCAATTGCGAGACATGGAATACGTTGTGAACGTTGGAGAGAATCTGCGGAAGTTGGAGTCGATATGCCATTGGGCCGATTCGCTCTATCACGTCGAACGGTCCGGTATACCTTGGGCTTAGCTTTCCGCGCTTCCCGAAGCGAACTACCCCCTTCCATGGCGAAATTTTGAGAAGCACTCTATCGCCAACTTGGAACTCGAGGGGTTTCCTTTGGTTATCGGCGTAGCTCTTCTGCCGGGTACGGGACGTCTTCAGCCTTTCCCTGATGGTGGTAATCTTATCGATGGTTTCCTGGACGATGTCGAGCCTTGTGAGTTGTCGATCGCCGACTTCTAGCCAACAAAGCGGCGACCGACACTTACGTCTGTATAAGGCCTCGAACGGAGCGCACTTGATGCTAGGGTGGTAGTTGTTGTTATAGGAAAACTCGACCAAAGGGAGATGAGCGTCCCAACTTCCTTCAAAGTCAACTACACACGCTCTTAGCATATACTCAAGCGTTTGGATCGTCCTTGCATTCTGACCATCGGTCTGAGGATGGTAAGCGGTGCTAAGATCTACTCGCGTCCCGAGGGATTTCTGAAGCGCGTTCCAAAATCGGGACGTGAATCGACTATCCCTATCGGAGATAATTTAGAGAGGCGTTCCGTGACGAGAGACGATCTCATGGATGTAGATTTGAGCGAACTTTTCCATCGAGTGGTTTTCTCGTACCGGTAGGAAATGAGCAGACTTCGTCAATCGATCCAGAATTACCCAAATCGTGTCGTTACCCCTAGCCGTACTAGGCAACTTGGTGATGAAATCCATGGAGATCTGTTCCCACTTCCACATGGGAATCTCCGGTTGCTGCAGTAGACCTGAAGGCATCTGATATTCCGCCTTGACCTTCGAGCACTTAGCTACGTACAAGGAGATATCCTTCTTCATGCCCGGCCACCAATAATATTCCCGAAGGTCCTTGTACAACTTGTCGGATCCGGGGTGAATAGAATATCCGGAACGGTGGCCCTCGTCCAAAATTAGTTTACGAAGGTTCTCGGACTTCGGAATCCATGCTCGGTTCTTAAAATAATGGATCACGTCCGTTTTAAGCTCGAATTCCGTCTCGTAATTATGCAAGGTTTCCTCCTTAAGGTTCTCGGGTTTCAACGCTTCTCGCTGAGCACTGGCGATTTGCGTCCGAAGGCTTGTCTGAATCTGTATTCCTAATGCTCTAACTCGAGAGGGTCTTACCCTTTCCTTCCAACTCAGGGTATCTGCCACTACGTTTGCCTTACCCGGGTGGTATTTGATCTCGCAGTCGTAGTCGCTCAGCAGTTCGATCCATCTCCGTTGCCTCATGTTGAGCATTTTCTGATCGAGGATGTGTTGGATACTTTTATGATCCGTGAAAACCGTGCACTTAGTGCCGTACAAGTAGTGTCTCCAGATTTTCAATGCGAACACAATGGCTCCCAGCTCTAAGTCGTGGGTCGTGTAGTTCTGCTCATGCACCTTCAGTTGCCTTGAAGCATATGCGATGAATTTGTCCTTCTGCATAAGGACGCACCCAAGTCCTTGGTGGGATGTATCGCAAAACACTACGAAATTATATGTGCCCTCCGGTAGGGACATAATTGGTGCGTGACAAAGTTGGTGTTTTAGTTTCCGGAAGGATTCCTCTTGTTTTGTACCCCAAACAAAATCCTTGTATTTCTGAGTGAGTTCGGTTAACGGCTTAGCGATCTTCGAGAAATTCTCGATGAACCTTCGATAATAGCTGGCCAATCATAGGAACTGTCGAATTTCTGTAGGAGTCGTTGGGGCTTGCCATTTCTCGATCGCTTTGATCTTTGCCGGGGCTACATTAATTCCTTCTCGGTTGACCACATGACCAAGGAAATGTACTTCCCGGAGCCAAAATTCACACTTCGAGAATTTGGCGTATAGTTTCTGATCTCTGAGGAGTTCTAGGATAAGTTTCAGATGTTTCGCGTGATCCTCTTTGTTTCTCGAGTAGATAAGGATGTTTTCAATGAATACGATCACAAATTTGTCCAGATATGGTCTACACACCTTGTTCATCAAATCCATGAACACCGCTGGTGCGTTGGTCAGACCGAAGGGCATAACGAGAAACTCGTAGTGCCCATATCGAGTTCGAAAAGCGGTTTTAGGGATGTCGGTCTCACTGACTCGAACCTGATGATAACCCGAACGTAGGTCGATCTTAGAGAAATAAGTTGCACCCTGCAACTGGTCGAACAGATCATCGATCCTCGGGAGTGGGTATCGGTTCTTGACGGTCAGCTTGTTCAGTTCATGATAATCGATGCACATACGAAAGGATCCGTCTTTCTTTTTAACAAAGAGAATTGGGGCTCTCTAGGGGGACGAGCTTGGACGAATAAGACCATGATCTAAAAGTTCATGCAGCTGTTTCGATAGCTCTTTCATTTCCGGTGGGGCTAGACGATACGGTGTCTTGGCGACCGGTGCTGCGCCAGGAACTAGGTCTATCCGGAATTCCACTTGTCGATGCGGCGGTAGCCCGGGAAAATCTTCAGGAAAGACTTCTGGGTGATCCTTAACTACTGGGATATCTTGTACTCGGTTTTCCTTAGGTTTACATTCGACAACGTGCGCGAGGAATGCATCGCAGTCTTTCTCGAGGTACTTGTGCATTTTTGTAATGAATACGATACGGAGTTATTGTCCAGGTTTGTCTCCTTGAACAACTAGAGTTTCACTGTCTGAGAGAAGAATACGAATAAGTTTGTCGAAACAGACGATCTCGGCTCGGAAACGAGATAGCTAGTCCATTCCAACGATTACATCGAAGCTTTTCAGCTCGATCGGGATTAAGTCGATGGGGAAAGTTTTGTCAGATAGGCATATAGAACATCCTAAGATTATATCCTTAGCTTCGAATTCTTGACCGTTAGCGTACTCTATGATGAAGCTATCCTTAAGAACTTTAAATCCTAAATTAATGAGGGGTCTAAATTCTAAGGATACAAAGCTTCTTTCAGCCCCTGAATCGAACAATACTGATGCATAGTGGTTGTTTACAGGAAACGTACCGTCCACCGCGTTTGATTCCTGTCGGGCCTGTTCAGCTGTGAGCGCGAAGGCGCGTCCTCGACCTCGCCCGCCTTGGTTTGGTTGGGCATTCTGGAGTCTGGGACGGGCGTTCCGGAAGTGCTGATCACTCCCACATTCAAAGCACACCGGCTTCTGGCCTAGGACTACTGTTTTCTCCGAACAGTACCTAGCGAAGTGCCCCACCTTCTGGCACTTTAGACACACTGGGCAGTTCCCGTGGTGGTGGAAGTTGCACTTGTTGCACTTGGGATTTGACCCAGTGTAGGGTCAGGGTCCAGTTGGTGGTGGTGGAGTTGCAGCAGCTACCGCGTAGTTGCGGGTGGTTTGGCTCTTTTGTTTCTGTCGCTTCGCCTGGGGGTTTTCTCGAATTTCCTTTTCTCTCCTCCCTCCTTCTTGGAGGATGTTGGGGTGGAGAGGAGGTTGCTAGTGAGTCGGTGCGCCAGAATGATTGCGCTCTGGAGAGTTTGGGGTTCTGGTGAGATGACCATTCCCCGGATCTCAGGAACGAGACCGGAGATATATTTGTCAATACGGTTTTCTTCGGGAGTTACTAGCCTCGAGACCAGTCGGGCCAGCTCGTGGAACCGGGTAGTGTATCCTTCGATGTCGTTTCCGACCATCGTGTGATCCCAGAGCTCCGCCTCAAGCTACTTAATTTCCCCCTTTGGACAGTACTCCTCAATCAGGAGATTTTTGAATTAGTCCCAGGTGAGAGCATAGGCAGTTTCGCGTCCTCTGGTTCGGACTACACTTATCCACCAAGTCAGAGCTTTCTCGTGTAGTACGCAAGAGGCGTACTCCACCTTGTCAGCCTCGGCACACCTGCTGATGTGCAGAACTGACTCGATGCTCTCGAACCAGGACACGAGCCCTACAGCACCAGTGGTGCCGTGAAACTCTTTGGGCTTGCAGTCTATAAAGCTTTTGTAGTTACAGATGGGAGGGTTTTGGTGGCCTCCCTGATGCTGCTGCTGCTGTTGTTACTGTTGATGTTGCTGCTGCTGTTGCTGATTGTTGTTGACGTTGTTGTTTATCTTAGCAGTGATCTGGGCGATCATGTTGGGCATAGCAGCGTTTAGCTGAGCAGCGACCTGCTCGGCTATTAGGCTAGCATTGGAGTGCTTAGGTGCCATGATTCTACAACAGAAAGAGAGATACAATTTAGAACGCACGAATAGAATGCTATAAGAATTTTAATTCAATGGACAATAGTATGGAAGGATACATAGTACATGCACGATAATGATAACGATAAAAGAGTAAACAAGGAAAAATAACAGCACACGCATGATAATGATTCAAGAGATAATAATATAATGATTCACACGACAACGACAAGTACGGATAATAAAGGTAGAAATTTACATTAATAATAATAAGGTTGAGTACATAGTTCATAACAAGGAAAGATGAAATACAAGTACAATACAATAATAAGATAAATAGCTTAAGTCGTGTACATGGAAAAATACGACTTAGCTTACAGTACAGTACATAAAGGAAATAACTAACGGCGCTTCTCCAGGAACATCTTCGCCACTATAACCGCGATCAAGGTCCCCATGACCAAACATGCCCCAACGAGGCGCTGCACGGTCCTAGCCGTGGCTTGAGCCGATGCGATGACTCGCATCGACTGTTCCGACAGCCGGTGTGCGGCGTCGGAGACTTCACAGAGGAGAAGCCCTTACTGTTGGGCCTCCTAGGAAAGTCCCCGCACCCCGCGGTGAAGGTGGAGGAATGTTGTTGGTGGGGGAGGCTGTAGAGTAGGTGGCATCATGGGCCTGGAGGGTCCGGCTTCCTGGGCACGTCGCCTCTCCTCGAGGAACTGACGACCCCAAGCGTAGCGTTCCATGACTGGTGTACGCATAGCCGGGTCGTACGGGTCCACGAACGACTGAGGAGGAGCGGGTCTGGATGGACCGGGGTGCTGTCCGGCCATCCGATCCGGCAGACGGCCAGGGAGAATGACTTGCTTACGAGCGGTCAATCTCGTGCGAGGCACTTGGTGCTGAGGTGGTGCGGGAACAGGCACCGAGGGAGCGGGTGGAAGTACAGTCCTCGGGCTGGACCCGATACTGCTGGAGACGGCCATTGAGGTATCCTCCGTTGGGTCGGTGGTCCGGTGACGCTGACTCTCGGAAGCCGTGCGGCTCTCAGAAGCTTCGTGCGACGAAGCGGCTCGGGAGAGTGAGCGAGACTGGGATCGGGAAGGTGATCGTGATCGTGATGATTGAGACATAACGGATCTGTGAACAAAGAGTTACGTAAGTATAGGGAAATAAAAATAGTAAAGGAAAGTGTAATGAAACGCATGCACGGGTCAGTCACGTGAGAATCGGGAATCGATAAGACACGGAATTATTTTGACTCAAAAACCGTTAACAATAGCAATTACGTTCCGTTCTTGCATAATTTATTTTGAACTAGGCATAAGTGATCAAGTCATGCATAGTTGAAAACAATCATGCAATTACAGAATTAATACACTAAAGTTTGAACCCATAAATGATTTTCCGAAAAAGCGTTGGTTATAGTTTGGTTTCGAAAACTTTTGAAAAAAATTTAAAACCGTTTTCACTATGACCTGTGCTCTGATACCAAGTCTGTCACACCCCGCTAAAGTGGAAACACGAGGTGCGAAGAGCTGGAAGATCATTACACGGAATATAACAAAATATAACGGTTTCAATTCATTGCTATAAAATAAAAGAGTTCACAAGTTCAAAAGACAACCAAGTCGTTTAACGTATCAAATAAAAATTCATAATCAAAGTTGTAAATAAATTCCCAAGGTAATAAAAACAGGTCTTTTTCCCAATGCGTATCTCACATAACCATCCTGACCCGTCCATGCTATGCACTTCATTCTTACACTTGGTTTCCTGAAACATGAGATAAAGTGTCAACTACAATAAAGTAGTGAGTGAGTTACAGTTTATAAGTTTCTCGATAAAAGTTTCCCTAAAGTATAAAAGTATAAAGGTTTCATTAAAGAAAGAAACGGGACGGCGCTTGAAATATTTATATACTTTGAAAGTTCCAATGGAAACGAGGTGTAACAACGCCTTAATAGTTTGTACAAAAGAAAGTAGAACAATACTTGTAAAATAACAGTTGCGGATTCCATCGCTAAAAGTGTATATATGCGTAATTTATGTAACTAATGATTAAATCCTTGTATCAACCTCTTGGCATAATATAACATAAGTGATCACACTAAACCGATTATCCAACCGTGAGGCCCCTTACCCCGCACTACCTACGAGGAGTATTCTGATCATAGTAATATGTACTTAGACTGCCATCTAAGTAAGGAACGGTTCTTTCCTAAGTATCGATACCCATAGTTACTAAACGGCTTAACAAAGCTAATAGTGTGTAAAGAACTAAAACCGGGCACTAATGTAATTTTGTTTTAAAATGATAGTAGGCACTTATGAATCGCGTTATATTTTCATCAAGGGTTGGTCACATATACAAGCAATCATCGTTTAGTTCTAGCCAATTAAAGGGGGCAAGCCATAAAGTTCATTGTATGCCAATCGGGGCAAATAAAAACCGTTTACGCATATAAGTTTCATAAATAGTTCAAGTTCGTAAACAAGTAATCTCATGTTTCCCCCAAAAGAGTTATATAAAAATACAATAAATAGAGGGGATGTAACTCACGAATTGCGAAGATAAAGTCTCGAGTGAAAAGAGAAGCGGAACATGTCGGGAATCAAGGACGACCTAAACACCCAATTTTCGTGTAAGTATAAGTATTATGATTTAAGTTATGTTAAAGTTCCATTTAACATTTTAAAGGTCAAATTCCTATACTTAGGTTCTGTCCGAAAGTTTTAATACGGAAAACTTATGTGTTACGACATGTTTCAATTGCGTTTAATTCCCTTAAGTCTGAATATGTCCAAAAAGGTTTGGTGTTCAACGTCAATATATTTAAGTTATAATAATAATTCGTTACTGAAATTTAAGTACGTGTTACGGTGATATTTGGGCAGCGCTTCCGCTCTATAAAAATTTAGTGCATTTTAAAATCCACTTTCCCGCTTTAACAAACATATTCAACGACAATTTACATATAAAGTAATAGTTTTAGTTATAAACTTAGTCGAACATATATTTTTCCAAAACTTAACAATCTGTTATAATCATAAAATCAGCTGTGAAAAATGTCAGTTTCTCGATCTTATTGTGTTAAACGTAAAATTTACGGATTTGTGAACAGCAAGATTCAGACAGCGGCTGAAGGTACTCAGCCGCCGGCTGGACCTCAGCCGCTGGCTGAATCTCTTCAGCCGTCGGCTGGAGGCCTTCGGCCACTTTCGCCATTTTGACATTTTTACGATTTTTAAGCATTTTAGTGATGGATTTCGACATGCAACAGGTTATTAAGGAAGTATGTTCATATTAGTGACAAAATCAAAATTTCTTTTTAGATCTTTAACACAAATGTGTAGATTTATGTGAAAAACTCGTTTTTGTAAGAAAAATGTTATAAATCTTTATGAAAACAAGTTTTTAAGTCATGGATCGTCCATGCAAGTGTTTATTTGTATAAAAACAGTAAAATAAAAGGGTTTTACCGAAGGAAGTGAAAGGATGACGGTTGGATGAGATTAAAGCTTCAAAAGTGGTGGAAACCTTCTTCAAAACCCGTTTTTATGTTATCTTTTTGACACCCCTTGCTTGGTGGACGATTTGTATAAGTTTTATGGATGATTTTGTGGTGTTAAGTTGCTGTTTTAATGGAGGAATTACTGGATATTTTGATGTTCTTGAGAGAATTTTTAATGAGAAAATGGAGAGATGTGAGTTTTGAAAATGAAATTATGAAATGAAATGAAATTAGTAAAGGGGGAGTAATTATGCTCTTGGGACTCACAAAGCTGGTGAGAGGGGTCCAATCCCCGAGTTTAGGAGTTGTCCATACAAATTTCATGCTATTATGACTCATCAAATAGCTGGTCAGTGGCTTTTAGCCGCTGTCTGAAAGTCTTCAGCCGTCGGCTGGATGGCTTTCCCAGCTAGATGTCGTTTTAAGTTTTCGTTATTGTTAAGCGTTTGTCTAGAGTTTTAAGTTCGTTCTAGTTGTGAACTTAGTCAAGTTCATAGTACAGTTTCTTGGTGTTAGGATTTATTGGTTGAGTACGACTTCGGTTCCGACACAAATACAGTCACAATAAAGTACGATCAAGAATAACACGACATTACTAAGACTGGAAAAATACGAGAGTCACCTGAATTTTTGACGGTTGTCACAACAAGCGCGGTCGAGGACCACCAAAGGATAAAGATCGCGTAGTTACACGTACAAATAATTGGAGAGATCGCCCTAAGTGTTTCGTATGTGGGGGCACCCATGCTAAGTTCGACACATGTTGGTTTTGCGAGAGATGCAAGAGGTTTGGACACATGGAGCGTTTCTGTAAGATTGCTCCTGGCTTATGTAACGAGTGTGGTACTTTTGGGCACTATCGTGACAAATGCCCTAAATGGTATTCCTCTGCTTTTAGCCTTCCTCCTTGTATCGTCGCACTGGACAGCGGGGTGTTAGGAACTCAAGACATGAAGTTTCCGTAATTGGACGCTTGCTTCTGTAACCGTTTGGATCGCTTATGTGGAATTATTTTGCTTCGACTAATTCCTTTATGAACTATTCGATATTATTGTACTTTATTCCATCTGACGTTATTGTATTTCGCTTATTCGGGTTATGTATAACGTTGAACTTTGGATTCACTTATCTAATTTAATTATCCTTTTATTATGTGAATGTTGTGCATTTAATACTGATGGTACGATACTTTATTTATTCTAACACGACCATCGTTATGCCTAAGTTTCTTCGACATTCCTACCACTATCTATGATTATGAACCTTACCTTCGGCATGAGAATTATTAAGTCTTACGGTAACCGATGTTTGGATCAATATAAGTGCGTTAACGACTCTCATTATTCTTTTGTTTTACCGGTTATCTTTATTTTGTCCGCCTTCTTTCTCCGTAATCACGTCATGTTATGTTGTAATCGACTCTAGTTCAGAGGAGAGTATTACGACTCATGACTTTTCTACGCCCTAATCCTTTTATGTCTTTGTATCTTATCTACGAAGCGGAGTTAGAAGACGACTAACGGACAAAGAACTAGAAGACTTGTCGGATCTACATTTGTTTTACCAACCATTTCTTTCGTGTCGATTCTTAATTCTACGAAGTTGAGAGTCTCCGATATCACCGACAGCATGGATTGATTATATGTGCATCGTGCCAACTTTATTTACCTCAAGATAATGATCCGTACACCTTTCGAGCGATTTATCCGTTGATATATTCGCGTGCAGATCTGTATGAAACCGACGACTGTGACATCAATCACCTTTCCTCGTCACGTTGTAGTCCCGACATTTTCCTTTTGTTACATATTCACGATCGTCTTTCGTTCACTTCATATTCATAATTCTACAATTCTTTCAACTCTTATCGTTGACGAGTTTTTTACCTATATCATATTTTCAATAAACCTTTGCTCTCTACGTATTCTTAAACGTATCTTCATTTATACCAGGCCTTTGATTTATCTTTCACCTTTTCGCTATCGTGTCTACGTCTTTCATATTTCCGATTTTCTGGTCATTTCACATTCCCGAAACTTTCCTCGACATGCGTAGTCGTAATACTACCCCGTCAGGTGTAAGCTTAATTATTTCGGCTATCTTTCGCGTTCGAGATTATTGCAGCGTTCATATCAGTTCATCTTTTTGATCACTTTCCTTTATTCTTTTCGCCCTTGCGATTTCATCTTCGTCAATTCATATTTTAAGCTATCGTAAATCTGAAGAATCGCGAGCATATTGGTTAAGGCTATCCGACTTACCTCGTCCACCTGACGACGAAGTATGATACAGTGAAGATAAAGGATTAGCCCAATACTCGTGTATAAGTGGATGTATTCCCACAAAATTTTCCTGAACTTCTTTTAAGTTGACAAACTAAATTTAGTATTTGCCTCATTCTTGGAACTACGCTTGTTGTGAAGTCCCCTTGATTTTCTTAGCGCCTTCGGAAGTGGCAGAGTTTCCTAGTCAGAGTTATTAAATTATCTGATAGCGATATTATACACCTTAGTCACTATCTGTAAAGTGCACATGAGAAATCTTCAAAGAAGAAAGAAAATGAGTCAATATAGTTTGTTTTATCATTGAGAGCTTTATAAGCTGACGATAGAAAACCGTTAATTATACCCCTGCGACTGAGGACTCATTTGATCATTTCTAGTTCTTGTTACCCTGTAAAAGTTGATCTTCGATCTGGTTATCATCAATGAAGGATGACATTTTCAAGACTATTTCCATATGCCTTACGATAATTATGAGTTCGTGCACTGCCGTCTGATCTGACAAACGCGCAAGCAGCTCTCATAATTTTAAGAAATCGTATTCGCCATTCGTACCTCGCCAAATTCGTGAATTTCTCTATCAACGACGTTCTTACTTCTTGTAGCCGTGTAGAGCATAAAGAACTTCCTAGTTTAGTTTTTAATTCATTTCAGAAGAAGCGTTTGTACGCTAAGTATTCAAGGTGCAAGATAAATGGTCTGAGGTTCAGTTTCTCGACCACGTGTTTAACGCAAAGAATATTTATTAGATTCTTACCAATGTCTAAACCGTGAAGAAGATAACTTCTACCATAAGCGCCTAACGATATTCATTCATCGTGGAAATAGTCGATCCCTTTCATAAATTCGTTGAGAATTCTTCCGAATATCGCCTTTGATGTCGAAACTTTTGCAACAGCTTGAACCGTATTTGACGGTCCCGGTCAGGAGAATGTTTCCCAGTGATTGGAACGATGTGATGTTGTGCCCATTCTGAATTGGTCGGTGAGTACCGAGAATTATATCGAGATACTGGTAGGATAAGGCGTACCGTGTACGCTAAATTCAAGAATTTTTCGTATCCGACAATTCGAAGAATTGCTAATAATAAGATCACCTTCGATAAGAGTTGCTTGAGAACGTGACTGTGAAATCTAATATCTTCCGAATCGAGTTAGTGAGAACACCGACGTGTTTAATCGTATAAAGATAATCCAGCCTATCCGTATATGTTCGTAATTATTCCTTGTGCATCGAGCTCGAAAACTCAAGTTATTCGATCACAGAAGAATGAACGTTTCTTTGGTTCATCTTTACGTCTAAAGACAAAGAATGACAATGCATTTCATTTCCTTGACCATACTAGAATCCGTGTTTTTCGGAACTTCGTATGATCGCAAATGCAAGTCTCACTGGCGTCTCACCAAGTTTGTCGTATATATGTGGATAAAATTTTATTTGATCCACAAGACATTTCGAGTCCGTTTCTTGATCTTCCTTTGCGTATCATTCTTGTTAATCCCTAATTATTTTATCTGTCGAGTGGAAGACTACGACTATTTGAGATTAGAAGTCGAGAAGTCACTTGCATATCACTCCACATTCTTTATGTCCGCTCGTATCTCGCGTTTCGTATTCCACGTCCTTTTTGGAGAACCGTGATGTAGCTGTTTAGCTCGTTTCATATTTCGGGTTATCTTTCTATTTGTACCCATCCAGTTACTTTTCCTAGAGTCGTTCGGAGATGTTATTTTATCCGCATTTTTCCTTATGCCTTTGTCCAGAGTCTTACTCATAAGTAATTTCAAGGACGAAATTCTTTTTACTTGGGGAGACTATGACAACCACATATTTCGTAACACTTTTGCGTTATATCGTCTACCATTATTTTTATTTATTCTATTTTGACCCTATTATTATTGTTATTTATTTTGTTTCACGCGATTTTGGTTTAGTCGGGATTTATATTATTGTTTCGTCCTACATGACGTAAACGTTATAGAACCTAAGTGCCTAGTAGAAATAAGTATGCTCGTAAGTTAAGTTAGGGTAGGATATGCTTTTTAATATGCGAGAAAATTAACGTTAAAAGAAATGTATTATTATCACTATTATTATTACTATTAATATCCTTAAACCAACACATATATTATTTTACCACCGTTATATTTATTTCAAAACTTTCTTTATCGAGAATTAACGGAAAAGTTTACAAAAATTATTACATAACGGTATTGTTAAGTAACTTTCCCCATTTACTTCCTTTTTCTCCTTATCACCTACACACACGCCCTCCACCCTTCACTTTTCCCATCACTTTCTCTCTAGAAAAAAAAAACACACACACACACACAAGCTCTCCCTTCTCTCTAAAATATCTCGAGATCCAACCGTCAAAAATCATTTCCGAAGCTTGTATATCGTTCACCATATTCATCTTCATTATCCCTCCGAATTTCACTTCGACCGGGTAAGTTTTCCTTCGTTTTTGTTTGAAACTTTATTTTTAGATTCGGTCTCAAAAACACCACTTTTCACCATCAAAACCCGAAATTTATTGAGGGTTTATGTACCTAAACATATCCTAAGACCATAGATGTAAAAATATATCATTTTCAGTCCAAAAATCGTCGAAAACGAGTCGTTTTAAATTGTTCCGCGACTTAGTGTAACTGTTAGTTACACTTAGCGTAAGTGTTAGTTACACTTAGCGTAACTGTTAGTTACACTTAGCATACCTGTTAGTTACACTTAGCGTAACTATTAGTTACATTTAGCGTAATTGTTCCTAGTGTAACTGTTCCTAGTGTAACTGTTTAGGTTTTTGATCAAACCCATTTATAATGACGTTATAACTTACGTAAAGTGTTACACCCTTTCAAAACGTGTATTTTGCTATGTAATGCCATATCCTTCCTTTAAACCATTGGGATTATAAACACTTTATGACTAAAACAGATTATATCATATTATGAGACGTTAATCGCATAAGGAAACTCTACTAAGCTTAGAGATACTTAGTCGGTTATTGTATGTATTGCTAGGGCACTTAAGCGTTGGAGCTTTTTCTCCGTATGTGTCTACCCGACATACTTATCGCTGATTCGTGAGTTATTCGTTGCCCTTTTACCGCTTTTATATTTTTATCGGGCATATTAAGCGTTGTCAAACTTTTATACAAATATATCTTGATTATGCTGGTAGATTATGATGCCTTTAGATTAAGTATCCCTTACTTATACGGCCTTGGTGGTAGTATAAGGCCCTCGGTGCAAACCTGTTAACTCTTTTGAGCCATCGGTACATATATATAGATCTATAAGGGTTTTACAAACCTCTCATCGCTGTTAGGGATTCTGAACTGTGTTACGGTCCCTAGGGGTCCATGTTATGACCGCTCAGTTTCGTGATATGCCTTAGTTTGATACATTAAAGAGGAGGGTTAAGTTGCCTTTTAGTACGGTTTAGGTGCAAATTTGGATATCTAAGGTTTATGTATAGATCTCACTAGATTTCATAATTCAAGATATTATTTTGACATTGTTATTATATTTACTACTTCATTACTGATTTTATATACATCTTTTACTGGGTCAAAACTTATCAAACTTTTACACTCATTGTTTTATAAAAATGCGAATAATTCACCAACTTTATGTTGACGTCGTATTTTAACGCTTTTCGGGAGATTGATATTTTACATCGATTATGGTGTCATTATTTGTTATGGATTTTGAGGATTTCGAAGATATTTGACTAGACGTAGTTCGAGTTCTTTATTATTTGTGTGGACTTCGTAGAGACTCAGCGACGCGTAGTTTAGTTTCTATTTAAGTCAACAATTTGTATTTATGATGTATTGATTGTACTCCTAACTTTATTTAATGTAAACTTGAATGTTGTAGTTTATTCGATGTAATCTTTGTCTTCTGATACCTACATTACTGTACACCTCGGGTTTCCGCCTGAGCGGGATGTGACAGCCCCGGCATCCGGCATATGTGGTCCGGCACTCGTCCCCCGTGACCCGTCATTTGTGTCCCGGTACCTGTCAGGAACTCGTGTTTCGGCTGTCAGACACTCGTGTTCCGGCTGTCTCCCTAGTGTCTTGACACTCGTGCTACCCTAGTATCAAACACTTAGAGGTACGAATCCTGACTGTCTTTCCTAGATTTCAACCGTTAAGTTTTTAATGCTATTAGTTAAACGGGGGTATAATGATAAAGAGGAGCGTTACTCCTGTCATGAATCCCCATACGTTGGAATTCCATGAATGACATTGATGAAGTCATAAATGGTCTTTATGGTTGCACGTGTATTACACTTGAGAGTGTTGAGTATAAATACCTCACACTCTAAGTTTTCATCATATCTTCATCTTCATCATCATCTTCACCACTTACACACTCACCGGAATACTTATCCACCGTCGTAATCATATTTCGGTCGTCTTCTTCATCGAACCTGTAACACTTGGATTAATACACACAAATTTTTTTTTATATATATAAGAAACTTCTACAATGTTAACGGTTTACTACAACTTAACATAACTTTATACAAACAAAAGGTAATGTTTTACTTTCACCAAAATAACATTTTAAACATTTAGAGCGGAAGCTCATTACAAAAGATTTTGATTCTTAGTAAGGTCCCCATCCATGCCTCGTATGCTTGCCTTGCGTTTCAAAAATCCTTCTTACCTATAAGCACGACATCAACAAAATAGATTAGCGTTAAGCTAGTGAATATACTTAGACATATGTTAAGAAAATCTCCAAGACTATTTAAATCTTATCAATCTCTTCTCCCAACTTATATAAAGTTGGTTCATACTTCTTTCCGACTATTAAAAGTCATTTGCATACCCTCGCGGTATGTATTTAAGGTTAACTCTACTTCTCCCCGACTAATGAAAGTCAATTCTACTTCTTGTCGTCATATAAATGTCTTCTCTATTCTTCTCTAACATAATAATATGTTAGGATATCATTCCCATACTTAAACTACCTTAAAACTTACTAAAAACTGATCTAGGCACTAGTTGCTCCGCAACTAAACATTCTGGAAAATCACCCTTGGCTACTGAGTGCCAGTTGCGGCGCAACACAGACCAGTTGCGGCGCAACTAGGCCAGTAGCAGGGGTGACTTCCGTTTTTGATCGTTTCCTGCACTTACATGTTAGTTTACGCCACTTCTAATCCTTATTTCCTCTAACAACTCTAACTATAACTTGGAATAACATACTTATCAATCTTCAACACATTAATACAAAAGTTTAAACACATTTCCATATGAAAATGAGTCTCGTATACTCACCTTGGCGTTGAAGTACGTTCACTACTCTTTTGTTGCTTTACCCTTTTCTTTGTCTTTTATATCTGAGTTTATAAGACCAAAACACCATAGCTTTCAATACTCATAACAACATAACTAACAACTTTATTACACATTTCTTTTCAAAAATCTAAACATTAACTTGCTTATTCATTTCCTACCCAACGTGCCACTTTTGGGGTCTTTTGACCCGTTAGGCCTTTATACCTATATAGAAGCATTTCAAATCACCATCTACCTTATACACATATCAACAATACATACATAGAATGGTAATTTCCTTTTCTTTAACAAATTTCTACCCATTGCCACTCCTTGGGTCATTTGACCCATTTGGCAACATCAAAAGGAGAAATCATAATACTATATTCTTTCTCATTCAAAAACTTAAACATACAATTCTCACATCAAATTAACATACAATAAAAGCTCAAATTAACAATTTTCTTCAATTATTATGATTATCCCCAAATTATCAAAAAACACCTAATTTTACCAAATTAAGCATTTTATTAAGACTATAACACATAATATAAACCCAAATTCATCAAATAATATTAAGTGCATAATTTTACCTTCTTTTCCTCCAAACACCAATTTAGCTAGATTCCTTTATCTTCTAATCTTAACTCTTTATAAACTTCACCAACTTAACACCAATTTGAGGAAATTGCAAATGCTCTTAGCTTGATTTCAATTACACACACTCAAAACACATACAAGAAATCCAGAATTTGACACCTAATCATCCTACTCATACTCAATTTCGGATTTACACCTTTAGTCCCTCAACTTCTCAAATCTTTCTAATTTACAAAATTACTACCATTATTAACTAATTAAGTCCTTTCTAACTAAAATTAACTATCTTTCTTTCAATTCTAGTCCTTCACTTATAAAACTTCTCAAATAAAATAAATATAAAACATTTATATTATAAATAAATAAATACTTACGAAATATTCCAATTTCCGAGAACCGGGATGTTTCAAATCTTCCCTCCTTCTAAAGATTTCGTCCCCGACATCTATTCTTCAAATAATTTGGGATAAAATTTCTTCATTTCATTCTCCGGCTCCCAGGTAAATTCCGACCCCTTTCTATGCTTCCATTGTACCTTAACCATACTAATTTGCTTATTTCTAAGTTGTTTTATTTTCCGATCGAGAATGGCTACCGGTTCTTCTACATAATTCAACTTCTCATCGATTTCTATATCATCTAGTGGAACAAATGACGTTTCATCCGCAAGACACTTTCTTAAATTTGACACATGGAATGTAGGATGTATCTTATTTAAAATTTCGGGCAATTCTAGTCGGTAAACAACTTTTCCGATTCTCTCTAAAATCTTAAATGGTCCAATAAACCTTGGACTTAATTTTCCTCTTTTTCTAAATCGAATCACTCCTTTCCATGGGGAAACTTTTAACATTACAAATTCACCAACTTCAAATTCTATCGGTCTTCGTCTTTTATCGGCATAACTCTTTTGTAGATCTTGAGCCATCTTAAGTCTTTCTCTAATTTGATCTATCTTTTCCGTTGTAATTTGTACAATTTCTTTTTCTCCCAATTCTCGTTGTCCAATTTCACCCCAACATATTGGCGTTCTACACTTTCTTCCATATAACATTGTATAAGGTGCACAATCTATACTCGCTTGATAGCTATTGTTGTAAGAAAATTCTACTAACGGTAAATGATCATCCCAATTACCCCCAAAATCTATTACACACGCACGGAGTAAATCAACCAATGTTTGTATTGTTCTTTCGCTTTGCCCATGGGTTTGAGGATGATAAGTCGTGCTAATATTAAGTTTCACCCCTAATTCTTCTTGAAAACCTCTCCAAAAGTGAGAAGTAAAACGTGTATCTCTATCCGACACTATCGAAATCGGAACTCCATGTCTTACTACGATCTCCTTCAAAAACATTTCCGCCATTTTCTCCGAAGATATAGCTTCTTTGATTGGTAAGAAATGAGCACTCTTCGTTAATCTATCTACGATCACCCAAATAGCATCATTCTTTCTTTTAGACTTTGGCAATTTCGTCACCAAATCCATAGTAATATTCTCCCATTTCCAAACCGGTATTTCCAATGGTTGCATTTTTCCATAAGGCTTTTGGTGTTCCGCTTTAACTTGTAAACATGTTAAACATTTTTCTATATATTTCACTATATCTCTCTTCATACCCGGCCACCAATAGTCTTCCTTAAGATCTCTATACATTTTCGTACTTCCGGGATGAATAGAATATTTTGACTTATGAGCTCCGTCTAGCAAAACCTTCTTACAATCCGATGTATTAGGAATCCAAACTCTCCCAAATCTAGTTTTTAAACCTCGGCTATCTTCCATCAAATTTTGCACTTGACCCACAATTCTTTCTCTTTTCCAATTTTCCTCTTTAATTGCTTCCGATTGAGCTTCTTGAACCGAATCAAGGAAATTTGCATTGATGATTAAAGCTAAGGAATAAAGTTTTATCTCCGGTTGTGAACTCTTTCTACTTAACGCATCCGCAACAACATTTGCTTTTCCGGGGTGTTATCGAATGTCACAATCATAATCTTTTACCAAATCTAACCATCTACGTTGTCTCATACTAAGATCATTTTGGGTAAAGACATATTGCAAACTTTTGTGATCCGTATAAATCGTACATCTTTCACCATAGAGATAATGTTTCCATATCTTTAAAGCAAACACAACCGCCGCTAACTCTAAATCTCGTACCGGATACTTCTTTTCATTATCTTTCAACTGTCTCGAAGCATAAGCGATAACCCTTCCATGTTGCATCAAAACACATCCTAAACCGGTATATGAAGCATCACTATACACAACTAAATCTTTCGTTCCATCCGGCAAAACTAACACCGGTGCTTCACTTAGTTTCTTCTTTAAAATCTAGAAGGCTTCTTCTTGTTTTTCTTTCCATTCAAACTTCTTATTCTTTCTAGTTAACTCGGTTAAGCTTGAAGCTATTTTAGAAAAATCTTGAATAAATCTTCGGTAATACCCCGCAAGACCAAGAAAACTACGAATTTCTTTCACATTTTTCGGAGAATTCCAATTAACAATTGCTTCAATTTTCGCTGGATCTACTTTTATACCTTCTGCATTTACTACATGACCCAAAAATTGAACTTCTTTTAACCAAAATTCACATTTAGAAAACTTTGCATATAATTTCTCTCGTCTAAGAATCTCCAACAATTGACGCAAATGATCCGCATGTTCTTCTTTACTCCTTGAGTATATTAGAATATCATCAATAAATACTATAACAGATTTATCCAACATCGATCTACAAACTCTATTCATCAAATCCATAAAAGCTGCGGGGGGATTCGTTAGACCAAAAGGCATAACCAAAATTCATAATGGCCATACCTCGTGCAAAAAGCCGTTTTCGGTACATCTTCCTCCTTTACTTTCAATTGGTGATAACCCGACCTCAAATCTATCTTTGAAAAGAATTCCGCCCCTTGCAATTGATCAAACAAATCATCTATTCTCGGTAACGGGTATTTATTCTTGACCGTTAACTTATTAAGTTCTCGATAATCTATACACATGCGCATACTACCATCTTTCTTTTTCACAAATAAAATCGGTGCACCCCACGGAGAAGAACTGGGACGGATAAAACCCTTATCTAACAACTCTTGTAACTGACTCGTTAATTCTTTCATTTCGGCTGGAGCTAGTCTATATGGAGCCTTTGCTACAGGTGCAGCACCGGGAATCAATTCTATTCTAAACTCTACTTCTCTTTCTGGTGGCAAACCCGGAAGATCTTCAGGAAATACATCTACATATTCATTTACTACATCTACTTCTTTTAATTCTTTCTTATCTTTCTTTTTATCTATCACATATGCAAGGTATGTTTGACAACCTCGGGACATATATCTTCTTGCTTTCATTAAGGAACAAACAAAAATTTCACCACTCTTTTTCTCCCCGTAAATGACAACTTCTTTTCCTTCTAAATCAGTAACTTTAATAATTTTAATCTTACATAAGATGATAGCATTATTCTTTTCTAACCAATCCATACCAACTATAACATCAAATTCTCCCATTACCATTGGAATCAAGTCTATCGTAAATTTTGTTGATTCTATCTCTAATTGATTATCGTGATAAACATCTGACACAAGAACAATTCGATTATCTGCCAATTCTACTTCTAAGGGATATTCTAGCTTACTAAGGGGCTTAGAAAACTTCTTAAAAAATTTACTTGATACAAAAGATCTATTTGCTCCCGTATCAAACAACACATAAGCAGGTTGAGAGTTTACAATAAAAATACCTGAAACGACATCAGTCGATTCTTTTGCTTCTACGGTTGTGATTTGAAAGGCACGACCACGGCCTTTATTATCTTCAGCTTTCTTTCCACTACCTCCTCCTTCAAGAAGTAAAGGAGCTTTCGGTCCCACCAATAACTTCTGATTTTGAGGCAACTTTGGACATTCATTTTTAAGATGTCGCGGGTCCTTACAGTAGTAGCAAATCCTTATTGGATTGGGACATTCACTACTAATATGACCCGGCTTCCCACACGTGTAACAACTCATCTGACCAAATTTGCATTCTCCAGGATGATTCTTACCACACTTTCTACAACTATATTCTCTTCTTGATGACTCTTTCCTTTCAAATCTTCTCCCCAAACTTCTACCCTTCTGTTCAAATCTTTGCCTTTTATACGGTTCTTGTACATATTCAACCTTGCGTTTCTTCTTCTCTTTTTCAGTTCTATTTGAAAGTTCTAACTCTCTCCTTCTTTCCGCTTCAACCATATCCTCAAAAGTCCGAGGATTATAAGTGGAAACATGCTCTCTGATGTCCGGACTCAAACAACACATATAACGATCCGTCTTCATCCGTTCACTTACAACATATTCTGGACAAAACCCCGCTCTATCTAGAAATTCATTAGTGATCTCATTCACGGTTTTACTTCCTTGTTGTAATGACAAAAACTCCCGGGTAATTTTGTTCACTGCCGAAGGTAGACAATAGTACTCCATGAATCTCTTCTTAAAGTCTCCCCACGTCATCTTCACAATCCCTTGAGCCGGGAATAACCTCACTATAGACTCCCACCAACTTTTAGCTTGATTTCGGGGTAGATTTGATGCATAAATTACCTTATCTATGTCCGCACACTTGCAAGTCAAGAATGCACCTTCTACCTCCATAACCCACCGCATGCTAACGACAGGATCAATCTCTCCAAGAAAAATAGGTGGATTACAGCTTGCAAAATCTTTATACGTGCACCCCTTCTTATAACTTTCTGTGGGTTCTTCTTGATGATCAGAATGATCATCCTCACTTCCTGAATCTTCCTTCTCTTTCTGCTTCAATTCTTTCTCCGCCAGCACGCGGTCTATCTTTTCATCAATAATCTCCACAACATCATCTCTAACCCGTTTAATAATTAACGGTATTGCTTTCTCAAAGGCTTGGCTAATCTCCTTAGCCACAATTGTTTGCATATCTACTTCCTTGTGACCATCATCATGATGACTACCTTCTTCTTCCATTTCTACCAACTGAAATTAAATTCAGTTAATAATGACATATAAAACTATAATCTATACACAATTATAGTTTATACGTCATATATATACTTTCTAACTTTCTTTGTCCCTTGTCCTTAATATACTTCAATCATATTGGATATACATAACATGTCCAAAATTAGCGTTGGCCAGACGTTAATTTTAAACATATTAACCCTTGTACACCCAATACTATCAATGTATAATTAAGAGTAAGGCATTCTATTCTTTCTCAACAATTAATCTCTCTTACTCTTATCTCTTCCGCAAGGCAAGCTTCTTCCCCTTACAAAGCCTCATCTTGGGTTCAAGTATCAACCGAGATACTCAACTCACACAAGCCAAGGCTCTGATACCAACTTGTAACACTTGGATTGAAACACACAAATTTTTTTATATATATATAAGAAACTTCTACAATGTTAACGGTTTACTACAACTTAACATAACTTTATACAAACAAAAGGTAATGTTTTGCTTTCACCAAAATAACATTTTAAACATTTAGAGCGGAAGCTCATTACAAAAGATTTTGATTCTTAGTAAGGTCCCCATCCATGCCTCGTATGCTTGCTTTGCGTTTCAAAAATCCTTCTTATCTATAAGCACGACATCAACAAAATAGATTAGAGTTAAGCTAGTGAATATACTTAGACATATGTTAAGAAAATCTCCAAGACTATTTAAGTCTTATCAATCTCTTCTTCCAACTTATATAAAGTTGGTTCTTACTTCTTTCCGACTATTAAAAGTCATTTGCATACCCTCGCGGTATGTATTTAAGGTTAACTCTACTTCTCCCCGACTAATGAAAGTCAATTCTACTTCTTGTCGTCATATAAATGTCTTCTCTATTCTTCTCTAACATAATAATATGTTAGGATATCATTCCCATACTTAAACTACCTTAAAACTTACTAAAAACTGATCTAGGCACTAGTTGCTCCGCAACTAAACATTCTGAAAAATCACCCGTCGCTACTGAGTGCCAGTTGCGGCGCAACACAGACCAGTTGCGGCGCAACTAGGCCAGTAGCAGGGGTGACTTCCGTTTTTGATCGTTTCCTGCACTTACATGTTAGTTTACGCCACTTCTAATCCTTATTTCCGCTAACAACTCTAACTATAACTTGGAATAACATACTTATCAATCTTCAACACATTAATACAAAATTTTAAACACATAACCATATGAAAATGAGTCTCGTATACTCACCTTGGCGTTGAAGTACGTTCACTACTCTTTTGTTGCTTTACCCTTTCCTTTGTCTTTTAAATCTGAGTTTATAAGACCAAAACACCATAGCTTTCAATACTCATAACAATATAACTAACAACTTTATTACACATTTCTTTTCAAAAATCTAAACATTAACTTGCTTATTCATTTCCTACCCAACGTGCCACTTTTGGGGTCTTTTGACCCTTTAGGCTTTTATACCTATATAGAAGCATTTCAAATCACCATCTACCTTATACACATATCAACAAATACATATATAAAATGGTAATTTCCTTTTCTTTAACAAATTTCTACCCATTGCCACTCCTTGGGTCATTTGACCCATTTGGCAACATCAAAAGGAGAAATCATGATACTATATTCTTTCTCATTCAAAAACTTAAACATACAATTCTCACATCAAATTAACATACAATCAAAGCTCAAATTAACAATTTTCTTCAATTATTATGATTATCCCCAAATTATCAAAAAAAAACCTAATTTTACCAAATTAAGCATTTTATTAAGACTATAACACATAATATAAACCCAAATTCATCAAATTATATTAAGTGCATAATTTTACCTTCTTTTCCTCCAAACACCAATTTAGCTAGATTCCTTTATCTTCTAATCTTAACTCTTTATAAACTTCACCAACTTAACACCAATTTGAGGAAATTGCAAATGCTCTTAGCTTGATTTCAATTACACACACTCAAAACGCATACAAGAAATTCCAGAATTTGACACCTAATCATCCTACTCATACTCAATTTCGGATTTATACCTTTAGTCCCTCAACTTCTCAAATCTTTCTAATTTACAAAATTACTAGCATTATTAACTAATTAAGTCCTTTCTAACTAAAATTAACTATCTTTCTTACAATTCTAGTCCTTCACTTATAAAACTTCTCAAATAACATAAATATAAAACATTATATTATAAATAAATAAATACTTACGAAATATTCTAATTTCCGAGAACCGGGATGTTACAGAACCACTTAACCACCTTAGGCTCGCCAAGAGCTTGATAGGTTCGTACTGCTAAGCAGGAGGTCGAGAGGTTGAACCCCAAACACCCACGTTACTGAGCCTGCTACTATTTTCTCAAACATCTGTTAAGTCCAATCACGTGCTTCACACGTGAGGGAATTTTTGGCTTTTTACACATAAGTCAATACTTAATTAAACATTCATCACATCCTCTCACTTTCTCTCACCCTCACCCCTGATCTCCTCTCTCCTCACCCAAACAAAACTCACAAATTGTTTTGATAAAAATCAAAAGATTAAACAAAGAGTAAATCGAAAAATGAATCTTGATTTTTTTTTTCTTTTTGAAACACGACTTCCAACCATCACCTCAAATACATCACCATCACCATCACCATCACATAGATCCATAACCATCACCACATATCCTTCGCCACCATCACCACGACGTTATAACCACAGACCGCGGCATCGCCACAAATTCGTCAAAAGTCACTCAGAATCGGAGGCGGCGGCGATGGTTTAGTGAGGGTAGGGGTGACGATGTTGCGGAGGGTGTGGGCGGCGGTGTGAAGAGAGGTAGGACTTCGGTGGTGACAACAAGAGCAGCAGATGGTGAATAAATGAGGATAATCAGGGTTTTATTAGTTAGGTTTTTCTTTCATTTTTATAAATTGTTTGTGTTTTAAAATTTGGTAAATATATGAGAAAATTAAGGTTATAGATGATGGATTGTATGAGAAGGTGTGTGTGGATAGTAGATTTTGAATTTTAGGTTTATTTTTGTTTTGGATATGAATATTTGGGGAAGAAGGAGTGTGTTGATTTGGGTTTTTAATTTTGGGGAAGAGGATGGGTGTATTAATTTTGTTTTGATTATTATTTATTTGAGTAAATGGGAGTGTTTTGGTCATTTCATTTGTTTAGGTGTCATTTAACGGACAAAACTAACAGAAGTTAGACGGAGGGACAAAAAAAGTTAAAATTAACATCTTCGGGACTGAAAATTAGGAAAAAAGTTTAAGGACGTAATCGGTGAATTGACTAGTCATGAGGGACTAAAATTGAAATTTACTCTTATTTAAATTATTTTCCTTTCATTTGTTTATCTTCTACGGAAGTTTTAATTGACATGTGGAATCGTTAGTGATGTGTTTGTGGCATTTGTATGTTGTAACAGAATAATAATTAACAATGTCTACAGACTACTTGAGTGTTTTTTGTTAAAAAAAGGTTTTAAGTTATAGTTTACTCTCATGGCTGGATAGATAGTTTGGATTTGAGTTAATGCTTAATTTTATAAAAAAATGTCACATATTTCTCTGTTAAATTATTTGGTGGTCTTTCTTTTTTCTTTTAATTGAGCTTTTTAGTTGGTGTTTTTCTTGTTTTAGGTTTTTGATGAGTTGTTTCTTACAATTTTTGGTTAAAAAAATTATTATAATTTACCACTTAAAGGTTTTAACTTTCAACCACTCTTCAAAATACTTGGCAACACATCTCTTTTTCGACGGAAGAGTGAGAGTTCAAATCTTATCCACCACACTTCGTTTTTATTAGTTTTAACGATATAGATCATAGGTATTTATTAGTCTTTTATTACAAATTATATATGTTTTCATTAGTTATTTCTTTTTTATAACGATTTTTATTATATGATAATTGTTATAACTATCATCACGACATATATATTTAACTATTTACGTAGTCTTTATTAGATTACATTAGTTTACTGTATTTTGTTAGCCCATGTATAGGCTAGGGCTTAGCCCAATTAGGTATCCATGTATTATATATATCTCTTGTATCATTCAATAAAGATATCAATTCAATTCCAATTAGATTTAATACCATTTTATAGTATTAGAGCCATAAAAGGCTCCCCCTAAAAATCCTCCTACCATATTCGATCCTATCCCCTTCCCAAAACAGATTTTCGATTTTTTTTGCAACCCTAATTCGCCCCTTTCAACCTATCTTCAAGCAAATTAATTAAGCATGGCAGCTAGCGGATCCGAAGATGATAAAATATTTGGCATCACCAACATTAAAGCGTTCATTCCAATTACTCTTGATATGGAAGAACACAATTTTAATCAATGGAAACTTATGTTCGAAATGCATTGCAGCACGTGGGACGTAGACGGATTTCTTGATGGCACAGTCTTTCCTAAAGGACCGGGAGACAAAGGATGGCGAAAACGCGATAACCTCATCAAGATGTGGATCTACAACACCATTAACAAATCTCTCCTTCAAATGGTTATGAAGAAAGGAGAAAAAGCTAGGCAACTTTGGCAGGAATTGGATGATCTTTTTCACAGCAACAAGGATGCGCGGGCGATTCAACTTCATGATGATCTTCGTACCATCAAACTAGGCGACCTCTCTATTAATGATTACTGTAACAAGCTCAAAATAATTTTCGATTTACTTGAAAATATAGATCAGCCGATTGACGAAAAACATCTTGTTATGCATATGATTAACGGTTTACCGGAAAAGTTTGCAGGAGTCATCACTCTTATTCGCCATCAGCAACCTCTCCCGTCATTCAAAACCGCTCGTACTATTTTTCTTTTGGAGGAAAGCAACTTTAGCAAAACCCACCAATAAGTTGCGGACACCTCCTCCTCTCCCACCATACTCTATGCACGAGGTAACAATAATACTAATGGCAATCGGAATTTTGGCCCCAATATTTGTCGTAATTTTATCAGGGGCATTTCCAATACGGTGCTAATTGCAAGTTTCTCCATGCCAACAACACTAATAACACAGAAAATCGTCGCCAGCAACCACCCAATTCAGCCCCACCTGGCTCCGCTAGCACCCGTGACCACCGGTCAACTGGTACGTTGTCTTACTCGGCACCTCCAGCCCCATCTCCGATGTATCCTGCGCAGTGGCCCTAATCCCAGCAACCCACATATTATTACCCAGGTCATTACTCCCAACCGCTCGCTCCTCCATCGGGTCAATACCCTGCACACCATGTCATACCCGTGCACCATCAGGCCCCGCCTCCGGGATTTGGCCCCCCATCTGCCCCGCTACAGCAACATTCAGCCTCGAGTCCAGCTCCTGGTTCCGTTCTTCACACACAGTCTGGTCCATCTTCTGATCAGGCAACTGCACTTCCTTAGGCGTTTAGTAATATGACATTCAAGGAACCCACTGATCAAGCGTGGTACATGGACACTAGAGCAACCTCGCATCTCACCGCGGATTCAGGTACATTAAGTAAGGTTTTTAATAATTGTGATATACCATCTATTATTGTTGGTGACGGAAATTCCATACCCGTCACCAACTCGGGCACAACTATTTTACCTACACCTTCCCGACCATTATACCTTAATAATGTCCTTCTCAAGCCTCAAATTATTAAAAACCTAATTTCGGTCCGTAAATTTACTCGTGATAATGATTTGTCGCTTGAATTTGATAAACTTGGCTTTTCTGTGAAGGAACCCCAAACCCAAACAATAATGCTCCGATGTGATAGTAATGGAGACTTGTACGCGCTTACCAACCTTACCTCACCTACCTTTGCATTTTTGTTTTTGAATCAAGATACGTGGCACCGCAGGCTTGGTCACCCACGTGACGATCTTCTTCGCATTCTTACTTCGCATGGTTTTATTTCAGTCAATAATAGTAGCAAAACCCACCATTTGTGTGATGCTTGTCAACTTGGTAAACAAGTAAAACTTCCATTTATTAGTTCTTTGTCGTTTGTTGGGTCTGCTTTTGAAATTATACACTCGGATATTTGGACTTCTCCTATCCCGAGAGTCGGTGGAATAAAATATTATGTTTTGTTTTTAGATCATTTTACGCATTTTTTATGGGTTTTTCCTTTGCGTAGAAAGTGTGAAGCATTTACTAAATTTTTGCAATTTCGTACTTATGTTAAAATGCAATTTAAAACAGAGATTAAATCTTTTCAATTTGACCACGGGGGTGTATTTGACAACAAGGAAATGCACTCATTTTTTATCAATCATGGCATACTCTTTCGGTTTTCGTGTCCTAAAACATCTCAACAAACGGGAAATCGGAACGTATGATTCGAACAATAAATAATTTGATCCGTACTTTGCTTTTTCAAGCTAAACTCCCCCAATTTATTGGGTTGAAGCTTTAAATATGGCGGTTCACTTATTCAATATCTTACCGTCCACTTCTATCAACAAGCAAATCCCGTTTCAAAAACTCTTTCAAAAATCCCCGTCTTATAATTTGTTAAAGGTTTTTGGTTGCTTATGTTACCCGTATCTATTTCCTAAGCACAAACTCGAACCTCGTTCCGCACCATGTATATTCCTTGGCTATCCTTCTAGTCATCGCGGTTACATGTGTCTTGATTTAAAAACAAAACACATCATCATCTCTCGACATATCATTTTCGATGAAAACTCATTCCCATTTTCCCCAGCAGCAAATACACCAATTAAATCCACACCTACATACAATTTTCTAAATGAACCGTCACTACTACCTCCCATAACAAAAGTCCCAGATACTCCAGCCCAATTCCAACCCCAGGCCCAAACTCCTAATCACCAGCCAGCCCAAACACCTGATCCGCCAACTAATCCGCAAGCCCAAACTCCTGATCTGCCAGCTAATCCGCCACCCGACCCGAATTCTTCGCCCAACCGCCAACCATCTGCTCCACCCACCCACCCGTCTGCACCGCCCGATCCACAACCTGATCCACCACTCACCCCACCCGCTCCAAATACTCCTCCGCCCGAACTCAATACTCCACGCGTTGTTCCCATAATTGCTCCGACTCACTCCATGACTACTCGGTCTCGTCATGGTATCTCCAAACCCATTAACCGCCTAAACCTTCATACCACCACAGTTTCGCCATTACCCCGCTCTTATCTCACCGCTCTCAAAGATCCCTTTTGGCATAAATCAATGATAGATGAATATACTGCACTTATTAATAATCATACTTGGTCGCTTGTTCCCCGTCCGGTGAATGCTAACGTTGTTTCTTCCATGTGGCTTTTTAGACATAAATTTAATGCAGATGGATCTCTAAGTCGCTATAAGGCTCGCCTTGTAGCCAATGGTCGTAGTCAGCAATAGGGGGTTGATTGTGAAGAAACGTTCAGTCTGGTAGTCAAGCCAGGCACTATTCGCACAGTACTTAGTCTGGCTCTCTCTCTCGATCTTGGCCAATTCATCAGTTGGATGTTAAAAACGCATTATTACACGGTCACCTTGAGGAAACGGTCTATATGCAACAACCTCCTGGATTTATTGAAAAAACTCACCCTGATTATGTTTGTCTTTTGCATTGTTCTCTTTATGGCCTTAAACAGGCGCCACGTGCCTGGTTTCAGCGGTTTGCCTCCTATGTTCTTCGCCTTGGATTCACTCATAGCAAGACGGACACATCTTTGTTTATCTTTAAATGTAGGACAGATACATCATATTTGTTACTTTATGTGGACGACATCATTCTCACAGCTTCTTCCACTACATTGTTACAGCGTATTATCACTTTACTTAACAATAAGTTTTCCATGACAGATTTGGGGGCTTTAAGTTATTTCTTGGGTATTTCTGTCACTCGTTCCCCTAAGGGTATGTTCTTATCTCAGGAACAGTATGCCTTGGATATTCTGGAACACGCACATATGATGAACTATAACCCCTGCAAAACTTTTGTTGATACTGATGCCAAGCTTGGTCTGAGCGGTCCTCCTGTCTCCGATCCCAACTCCTATCATAGTTTTAAAGGTGCACTCCAGTATATCACCTTTACCAGTCCAGATATCTCCTATGTTGTGCAACAGATTTTCCCTTATATGCATGATCCACGCGAGCCCCATCTTTATGCTCTGAAGTGTATCTTACGCTACATCCGTGGTACCTTATCTCTTGGTTTACACTTATATGCTTCCCCGACTACTCAGTTAACAGCTTACTCTGATGCCGATTGGGGTGGATGTCCAGATTCTCGTCGTTTTACCTCGGGATATTGTGTTTTCCTTGGAGCTTATGTTCTCTCTTGGTCGTCTAAACGTCAACACATTGAATCTCGGTCCAGTGCTGAGGCTGAATATCGTGGGGTTGCTAACGCGGTTGCTGAAACTTCATGGTTACATAATTTACTTCGTGAGCTACACAATCCTATTTCCACTGCTACTGTTGTTTTTTGTGATAATGTCAGTGCTGTTCACATGTCTGCTAATCCAGTCAATCATCAACGCACTAAACACATTGAGATAGATATCCACTTTGTCCGGACAAGGTGGTTGCATGTCATGTTCGTGTTCTTCATGTTCCATCACGCTATCAGTATGCCGATATCTTTACGAAAGGTCTTCCATCTCCGTTGTTTCTTGATTTTCGATCCAGTTTGAGTGTGCGTTCTACACCCGCTCAAAGTGCGGGGTCATATTAGATTACATTAGTTTACTGTATTTTGTTAGCCCATGTATAGGTTAGGGCTTAGCCCAGCTAGATATTCATGTATTATATATCTCTTGTATCATTCAATAAAGATATCAATTCAATTCCAATTATATTTAATACCATTTTAGTCTTACCAACTTCCTTCCCCGCCACAACGCGGGGGGCTAATTTTCTCGTTCATTGACAATTGACAATACATCTATTTTTATACATACGATTTTAGGGTAATTTTGAAAGATGATGTTGAAACCTCTTTCCCTATGTCATTATATTATCTCATCACTATCAAGAATAGATTAGTTACTATTAGAAGGTTTAATATATACATGTCAATAAAAATACTAACCACAATTTTTATGTGTGATATACTTGTCTTAAATGTCCGAAAGAAAATTTTGATAGAAGGCCGAAAATTAAAATAAATTTATTATTTATTTCTCTTTTATTAATCATCCATTACATTGTTCACAACCTTTTTATATCATATTGATCATTTCCATTTTTCTTTAATTCTTAATCTTGAATACGTATATTGGAAAACTTCCGGAATATTCCCTCTAGATCTACAATTTCGATTTATTCGATTATGTAAATTACCCTTCTAATTTCGGTTCAAAATACTTTAGCTAGGCATCTTTAATTAAAGGGGTGTTTGTTTCGGCTTATTTATCGGATTTATTAGCTTATGTAATACATAAGCACATAACTCATATTTTTTATGGCTTATTAGCTTATAAAATTGATTTTTGACTTTAAATAAGTAATAAGCTCAACTTCATGAGTTTATAAGCCGCAAAAAGTGGCCAATAAGATTATAAAAAATTACATAAGCTTATAAGCTTATAAAGTCGGATACATAAGCCGAAACAAACACCACCTAAGTTCATATAGTTGCTTTATAGTTTAAATAAATCTTATCAGTTGTTTTTAACGTAATTACTTGTACTTCACTGAATAAAAAAATAAGCTTGTAAACCGGCCATTTTGTTAACAATTTGGGACCAAAAGAATGTAGTTTTGTTAAATAAACTTTGTATATGCATCTTTTGGGGGTGGAAAAATTGTTTGTAGACCTAATTTTAATTTAGTTTTGTAATATTGTCCAAAAGACCATGTGTATCCATATATTTTGTTGATGCTATATTGCTATGGTACTACAATTCACAAGGCAATAGTGATTAGATTATAACCAAAATTGATATGGTCCCTTTACAATTATGTTAACCTCAATACCTTAAGTGATACATACAAATTGTAATGATTAGGGCTGTGACTCGAATGGAGCAATCCAGACTATACGCTTTTGGTTTGAAAATCATTGGAAAACCATAAATGTTAATAACAATTCATGATACATATCCAATGCCAAATTAGTATACTATGGCCAAGAACATCACCAAATTATATATCCTAACAAACGGAAGTTACCATAAATAGTGAATCATACAGCTAGACTGTTGTCATTAGTCTCTCTGTTTAATTTTATTTTTTATTTTCTTTTATAAATAAAACTTTTTTGTTTCGTAATTTTTTTTAGGCGACCATATTTTTATTTTTATTCTTTTCTATATTTTTAGTGCTATTTTTTGACGCTAACCTATTTAATAGAGTAGTTATGTCTTAATTTCAATTTAGTGTTAATTTTTAGTTTTATATTTTCTTTATTGATTACGGTTTTTAATTTGAAGTTACCGTAAATAGTAAGTTATCGTAGCCCGACTGTCTGCTTAATTTTTATTTTATTTTATTTTTCTTGTTAGAAAAACTTTTTATTTCGTAATTATTTTTTCAGGCTAAGCTATTTTTTATTTTTATTTTTTTGCGATAGTCTTTTTAATAAAGTAGTTATGTCTTGATTTCGATTTAATGTTAATTTTTAGTTTTATATTTTCTTTGTTGCTTTACGGTTTTTAACTTTTTAAAATTTTAGGTTGTTGCTTTTGTTTTTAGGCTATCAATTAAACTGTAAGTTTTTAAAACCGATGCAACGCGCGGGCAATAATTTTTTTTTAGAAAACATTTTTGTTTCGTGCTTTTTTCTTAGGCTAGGCTATTTTTTCTCTTCTTTTTTTTTAAGTGCTATTTTTTTGCGCTAGCCTATTTAATAAAGTAGTTATGACTTGATTTCGATTTAGTATTAATTTTTAGTTTTATAATTTCTTTGTTGATTTACAGTCGTCAACTTTTCAAAATTTTAGGTTGTTGCTTTCGTTTTTAGACTATCGATTAAAATATAAGTTTTAAATCCACTGCAACGCGTGGACACAAAAAACTCGTCGAAAACAGTTCAAAATATAAAATAAATGAATCGTTGCTACTTTATCATTTAATGTTGTTATTTTCGTAAAAGGAAGAATGATCGATCTCATAATCAGGTAGAGGTTTCTTTCTTCTTCTTTTTTCTCATTTATTTACTTTTTTTTCCCTCTTTTTGTATTTGCAGCTTAACCGTTATATTTCGGTACTCTTTCTTGCAATCCCAAAATGTTCATTTACAAAGTGTAGAACTCATGTTTTTTGTTCGATAGGTGGCTTACCATTAGACCATCTTATTTATTTATCGAATCCACTGGACCATCTTAAAGATGGATTAATGTTGTTATTTTCATGTCATGCCTTCGTCTTAGAGACGATTTACAATAACCGAATATTCAAACTATAACCAAAATAATCGAACCTACACAGTAAATGACGGTCCAATTATTATTTTTTATACCATAAACTTTAGGTTTGGTTATAGTTATAGATATAAAAATCAAACCGAATAACCTAACCATAACCTAACTATATATTTACTAAAGGACTCTTTTTTTTAAATTATATAACCTAAAATTTGTTCCCAAATAAGTTTAAATACAATTAACGAGATATCTATTTTCTAATCTCAAATATTTGCAACGTTGTTGTAATTGCGGTTCTTTAATGTAATTTAACATTGGGTTTATACATTTTGAATTTTATTTATCGAGTTTTCATTGTGATGAGTAAATTTGTTTCTTTTAAGTCACATAAAAAGTAATGGATAAAAACTGAATCAAGATTTTAATTAAATTAAGTAATCAATTTAACGAATTATCCACCATAATCGATTGGTTACATAATTTAAATAGCTTAGTGTTTTGGTTATTACTTCGATTTTAAATCATAAAACCGAAACATACTCTCCCCAAATTTGTGTAGAAAACTTTGAAAAGAAAAATGAATGCTTTCTATGACAAACTAGTATAGAACTCGCGCGATGTAGCGGCGACGAAAAGTTGTAATGCGATAATGATTTCTTGTAGTTTCCAGTTCGTCTCGTGATTTATGTCGTGAGAGTAATGGTTTATGGGGCGGTCTTTGGGGGCAAAACAAATTATACGGTAACGATTTTCGGCTCACCTTTCAGGATGGAAAAGAATTATTAATATGCAATGAGTTTCTATAGTTTCTTATTCGTTACTTCCGGCTTTATATTAAGTATAATACTTTCTTATTTGGTTGTTCGTGTTATAATATGAATTTTAAGGTAACAATTTTAAGTTTAGAAATTTGAGGCATAAAAAGAGTTGCTATAATTGTTTCTCGTTCAATCATTTCCTCTACTAAGTCTGGCAATATGGGGTAACATTATCTATTCTGACCATTAATAAAATTACACTTTCTATTAGTTCATCCGTCGACCATTCGAAAAATTTTATCTTTAGTCATTCAACCTATTTGGGTAATTCGACTTATTCTACGCTATTAGCCCATTTGGTAAAATCATATATGTATAACAAAATATAAAGTAGAGATAATTACAAATATTTTTCTTACGATTTGGCAAATAGGACATGTTTAATCCTCTTGATTTTAAAAGTACACCACACACTTCTTATTTGTAAATATTATACACTCGCTATCTTTTAGTCCATTAGAATTAACTTATTTCACTTAGTTATATCAAATGACCATTTTTCCATTCTTGTATTCAAGTGTTCACGTTTTATGTTCACTATCTCAAATGTTTATTTAAGATTGATGGGTTTTGAATTGTTATATGCATTATAAAGATTGTCTATTTATCTATACATTTTTTTTAATACGTATCAAGCATAATACAAAATCCGTTTTATAATATAAGTTTCTTAGTAGTTTGAGACATAAATGTTAAATATTTACAAATACTTTACTAATACAATTAATATAAATAAAAAATAAACATATTGTTATCATTTTATTATGTATTTGTATTAGTATTTTACTTTATTTGCATTGTATATCTACCTTTTAAATTTTTCACAAAAAACTATATAATTATCACAGATGATTATCAACTAAACCGTATAATTAATATTAATATTTATTAAAGAATTAAAACTTAAAAAAACCCGAAAACTTGTTTAATATCTCTTAACAAACATTTAAACATAATATGTCTACAAAAGTAACATAAACAACCATCATAACAATTTCTTTATAATATAGTAAAAATAAGGTAATGGTTAACATATACATAGACTGAATACATATTATGTATTTCTTCGGATTACTCTATTATTTTTGTATTCATTTATATTTAAACGAGTAAATATTTATAAAAAAACCATTCAATTGATAGCCAACCCAAAAGAATATAAATGTTCTTTATAAGGAATAGAAAACAAAGGATATCATGTAATGAGATTTGTAGCTAGTACGAATACAACATATTTATTACACTTTTTAGGATTGGGGACGACTAGTTCGGTTACATTATTGTAGGTTCCAACATATCAAACATGAAAAAAGTTTCTAATTTACACCTTTTTAAATAAATTAAACCAAATAAGGATCATCTTACACACATTTAGTATGTGATGTCATTTCTCATGTGTATCTTTTAGAAATAAAACTATTATTACATCTTTGTTAGTAATACATGGATGGGACTTTTTAAAATAAGCTCGATTTGCACATTTTCTACCGGAGTAGGAGCAGAAACCTCTTCTTTGAAACCCTCTCCAGCTACGGATCGCCAAGGTTTGGCTATAGGAGCAAAGGAAGCATCAACCAAGAAGAAGGATTCCTTCCACTTCTTCAAACTGGTTGGGATGAAGGAGAAACACTCCATCTCTACCGTCCCAACCTTTGTTGCGAGTCAGTTTAAAAAAATGACGCCATAAGACAAGAGTGGCGTCAAAACCTAATGCTCGGCAAAGAATTTCAGAAGACATAATCCTCAAAATGCCAAGAGGATTCATCTAGATAGGGGTAATCTGGTAATGCTCAATTACCGAAAGAAAGAACTCGTTAAAAGGAAAACGTAAATTAGAGAACTCGAACAATTTAGAATATATGGCAATAGATCCCAAAGGGTAGTCAAGAACACAATCACTAGGATTGGATTTGACCATCAGAAATGGAGGAGTATAAATGAAACGACGAGCAATGGTGAAAGAAAAGGAAAGGAACAGAGTGAAGAAAGAAAAGAAGACAAGGTTTAGAGAATAACAATGGCGAGAAAGAGAGATAGAGTAAAAAGTATGAAAAAGATGGAGTTTAAATAGGGAAGGGGAGGGGGGGTGTTTAAGCTTAAGCGTGTAAGACACGATAGGCACGAATCCCAAAAAATCCGTTCAAAATAACTAACAAAAAGCATGTGGAAAGCAAAAAGGCACATGACGTCAGGCGCGTGGAGGGGATGTGAAACTGTTGCGTTAATGGTAGAAGTGAGTGCGCCTGTTTTTCCATAAATGCCCCCACTAAGAATAATGATGACCCCTCCGAACACGTCATGGTGACTCAGCAAAAGGGGTGGGATTCAGTTTTTTAAATGAAAGTAAATAAAAGAGAAACGAACGCAAAGACGAAGGTAGGAAAAGCAAGTCATATAAAGGGAGTCTAGTATGAAGTCACAGGTGCTCCATCATACTAGACTAGGGGAGGCATGTTAGAGTATATATGTATATATACTCCAAAAGGCCTTGATAAGATTAGTAACCAAAGTGGCTTCGGTCTGTTAGCAATAGGTGGCCGAAGGTATTACCAACCTAGAGGTGACGTCATCGACCGTCAAAAGGAAAAGTGCTTTACAAAGAGCACATGCAGGACTGACAAAAAGGAAGAAAAGGTAGTCAAAGGTACTGTGTCACGTGGGATGTCAGCAAAGATGCTTGGAGAGCTGCCAGACCTAGCGGATAATAGATAGGGGTCGATGGTACAGTATATTACCCATGATAATAGAAGGAAGAGCATGTGGCCGCCGTAAAGGAAAGTAGGCTATTATCCAAGGGATTTGTCGAGCATACAATTCAAAGATATTAGTGTAATTCTCTTGTTTTGTTTTGTTTTTCTTTCGCTTTTTTTTTCTTTTTTTTGTTTTTTTCTCTGATAAGCAAAGCAAATTTTAATAAAGAGCCGAAAGGCAAAAAAAAAAAAAAAAAAAAAAAAAAAAAAAAAAAAATGCTCCAAGACAGAGACCCGAAAGAGGCATTTGTCCAGCCAAAAAAACAAGAAACAGGAAACAAAACTAATAAGTAATGACGTTTAGAGGGTTATCGAGTCAATCTTCCAGCTTAATATAAGATCTACCACTCTTATTAGCAATCCAGGATATAAACATCCTTTGAACCGTAGGGTACAAATCTTCGTTCTTTAGTCTACCTAAAATCTATGGGGAAGAGTGGAGAATAGAGTTATGATGGTTCCAAGTTGCCCAAACATCGTATAGATTACTCCGTAAAAAGCCTTTGAAACCCATTTTGTTGTTGACATTTCCTACTTTGCTTATAATAATGCGCTCCACTGTGTGGTTATTAGGAGGATGGATCATCCACCAACTCCATATCGGTCGCCAACATACTTGAATAATGAGGCATTCAAGTATGCAATGTTGAAGCGTTTCAGAGGACGAGTCACAAAATAAACAAAGATCAGAAGGAATAGAAATCCATAACAGTCAAGCAATCACGGGCATCAAATTTGTTAGAAAGAGCTCTCCAAGTGTACATGTTCCTTTTTCTAGGAACCGAGTTGTTCCAAATATGAGAAAGAGATTTAGTATATTCCTTTAAGATAAAAGCTTAAATACGAGAGGAAATAAATTTAACCAAGAACTTCCCCGGAGAATCTAAACTCCAAACCCAAGAATCTGATTTCCCGTGGGAAAGTCTAAGGTATGAGAGGTGCTTGAGTAGAATGGGAAGCTCACTTGTTGCTCTTCCACGAGGGACAAATCTCCAAACCCAAGAGCCAAACCAGTCTCTGAATATTTCCAACGAGATTTAATTAAACAATTTTTATCAGATCTATCTCAAAGAGCCTCGACCGCAAATTTTTCAGCGGGATTCCGACCTCAACCCAAAAGTCCAGCCAAAAAAGATATTGACTCCTATCATGGACCTGATTTCTAGAAGATTCAATAAAAAGAATACCGAGATTTTGAATGGTTTTGCAACCACGAAGAATATTTTTCCAAACCCCTTGTTGAGCTTGTAAAGAGCCGAGAGAATCAAAACCACAATATGGACCATAAAGTGCTCTGATAACTTTACTCCATAATGGTTTGGAGATAAAACGCCATTTCTATTTACAAAAAAGCGATAGGTTTTGAGCACGAATACTTCCAACACCGAAACCCCATGTCTTCTTAGACGAGATAACTTTATTCCACTTTTTCCAATTCATTTGTCACTCGCCCATCTTGTGACCAAAAGAAATTGAGGCAAAGAGATTCAAGTTTATCATTGACATTAATGGAAGATTTGAACAAGGATAAAAAGATTGTATAGAGGTTACCTAAGATTGCCTTCACAAGGGTGATCCTTCCACCAATAGAGAGCAAAGAAGCATTCCAAGATGAAAGCGTTGAGTGGAAACGATCAATGATCATATTCCAAGAATCATTTTGCCCCATGTTTCTTCCGAATGGGAACCCAAGGTAAGAGAAAGGGGTTTTATCAGGAGTGAATTTGATTCGCCTAGCAATCATCCCCACTTTCGAAAATTCAACCCCTAACCCGTATAACCAACTCTTAGAAAGATGATTTTAAACCCGAAACATCGAAAGCAACAGAGAATACAAACCAAGTTTTTAACATTATTAAATGACCATCTACCAATGAAAAGCGCATCATCAGCTTATTGAAGTAGAGGTATGCTAGTCAAGTCATCAGCAAGAGAAATCTCATCGAAACGTTTTTTAACACAAGTTTCAATAGTCATAGCTTGCAAGGTCTCCGTAACAAGAATAAGGCAGAGGGAGAGAGGATCCCCTTGCCTAAGTCCTCTTTCCATGTGAAACTCTTTCGTTGGAGATTCATTGCTCAGAATTGATACTGAAGCTGAATTCAAGCAGACACCGATCCAGTTACGCCATTTAATTCTGAATCCCATTTGAGACATTACATCAAATAGAAAATTCCAAATTAAATAATCAAACGCCTTCTCAAACTCTACCTTGAATAAATAGAGCTTTGAGTTAAATTTTTTCGAGTATCCAACTACTTTTCATTAGCTATTATATTCCCATCAAGGATTTGCCTTCTCGGTATAAAGGCAGTTTGATTAGGGCTTATGACGGAACTAATGACCCTTTCCAACGAGAAGCTAGAACTTTAGAGATAATTTTATAGGAGCATCCAATTAGGTTGTTGGGACGTTAATCATTAAAGTATGGTAGATCCTCCTTCTTCAGAATAAGAACAATAAATGACTAATTACACCCTTTTGCTACGTATCCGTTCATTTCAAAGTGTTTGACATAATTAAAGAAATATGATTTTACAATGTTCCAGTATCTTTTTATAAACCGGAAATTCAAACCATCGGACTCGGGGATTTCGAACTATCACAATTCCAAACAACATCAATAACTTCTTCCATAGTTATTAACTTAACTTATAAAAAACATTTCTAATACTAACGAAACTATCTTTATACTCCCTATAGAGTGATCGACTATTAAACAAGTAAATCTTTCTTTTAAAAAATTTAGATTCTTATAATTTAACCTTTTTTGAAAGACCTTAATTTCAAAAGGTTAAACACTCTTCATCAAGGTTGTGTAATTGTAAGGAGTTATGATATTTTTATAAAGGTCTTAGCTTCGAATTCTTAAATAAACATCTTTAGAGTGATGAAACAATTACGAAGATACTCGATTAGATCGTAAAAACTCACATTTTTGGATGACACAAAAAACAAAAACCACTTATGCCCCGTTAGTTCACATGACCTGTTAGAATTGGAATGAATTGAAATTCTTAATGTATGTTGCACCCTCTTTGGTTAATCAACAAGTGGAATTAGAATCTGCTAAAATTTCATCAGACTTCATATATAATGGAATTCAGAATTTTCTTCCAAGTTCTGAAAGAATTCAAAATTTTGATTTCTAAAATTGAAACAATTATTACAATTTAATATAACCGCCAATGTTTTTATTTCTCCTATCTCTCATACACTAAAAATATTTTTACAATAGTAAAAAAAATTAGATACAATATGTCATTAATATATACCTTTTTAATACAACTCTGCCATTTAATAGATTTCTAAATCAATTACCACAAAATAACAATATATATTTATTCATTTATATATACATATACATTCCATTGAATAATCAACCAAAATGATAACATTATCTCTTATAATCAATTTTCAGAATTAGTGCTAGGAAATAGTAATAATAATAATATAATATTATATAAAAATATATTTAATACATATAAATATATTATCTATTGAATAAAAGTTATAAAAATTATAAAAATACAAAATTAATAGAGCTTTAAATACCCAATTAATAAAATTTGTACAAATATTTTCATATTTAAGAAAGGTTATTTATTTTTTATATCAATTATCAAAGTAGAAAGATAGTGAAAAGTAGATATTTATTAAAGTAATAAACTAGTAAACATTAGATATTTATATCGATAGTAATTAATAAAGACGGAAATATTAACAAAACTTTTCATTTAGTTTAATGATTTCTTCTTCTAGGGAAGGAGTCATCGTGTTCTATTCCGATATGAATATTTATTGTTTTGTATTAATTAGATTTTTATACATTTAACTACTAAAAAAAAAAAAAAAAAAAAAAAAAACAATTATATAAAAAAAAATGAAAAAGTAACGCGTAGACAGGAAAATCTCCCGTTTTAATCAATTTAGATACCAATTTTCTCAAACGTTATAAATTTTAGATCGTTTAAAAGCATTTATCCGAACCAAACGAGCCTTTATAAAGTGTATTTATCTATCCTTTGAAAATTGTAGTAGAAAAAACTAAGAGTGTAATGCATTAAATAAGTTACCTCTATAACCTATATTTTCTCATACAACATAAATAAGCGTATGTCATGAGTCAACACACACTCTCACACACACACTAGCTGGAGCTGGTTAATTTACTTTTGCTTTGCATTAAATGGCCTTAAACCACCAAACCAATTTCTTCATCTTTTTGTAGCACCACCACCACCATTTAACCACCCTCATCCAAACCTCTTCAATTCTGCTAACCAAACATGAGTAATCTCGGTTCACTCTCTGTCCAAGACGGCGGCGACGGAGGAGGTGGTGGTCAGGAAAAAGGACAAACCCTAAAACCTAAAAAAGTGTCAATGTTAAAACTATTTACATTTGCAGATTCATATGATTATCTTCTTATGTTTCTTGGGTCTGTCGGAGCGTGTGTTCACGGTGCATCGGTCCCGGTTTTCTTTATCTTTTTTGGCAAGTTGATTAACATCATCGGACTTGCTTATCTTTTTCCTAAAGAAGCTTCTCATAAAGTTGCAAAGGTTATTGTTTTTTCTTCATTTTTTTCTACTTTTTGGATCAAAAATAATGAAAAATGTAAGTTTCTTCATCTTTTAATTTATATGAAAAATGTTGTTATTGAAGAGAAAACAACTTTTTATTTTTATTGAATTGAATACAAGAATATGAGAATATATGTTTTTTTTTTGTAATTGGAAATGAAAATTTAACAAATTTTTAATTGTTTATTTGTTGGCAGTATTCGTTGGATTTTGTGTATCTTAGTGTGGTGATACTGTTTTCTTCTTGGATCGGTAAGTGTTTAATTCTCGTATCATATAATTTTTTAAATAATATTCGAATGTTAAAAAAAAGGTATAAAAAAATAGACAAGTATTTATACAATCCGATTTTTCATTTATATGAAATCATTTTTAATTTTAGTTTCTTGATATCAAGACCACTTGCAGTTGATATTGATATATATTTATTGATTAAGAAAGTATTAGTCAAAATTTAACCTTTAAAAAGTCAATTATAATTAATAGTTCAAAATTCAGATATATAACCTTAATTTTATTTAAATGAAAAATATAAGTCAAAATTCAGTCTATTTTTAATTTCATAAGTTTCATCTTAATACAACAAAAATTCATGATTGAGTAAGATTTCTTGGTTTCTTGACTTAGTACAATTAAATTGTTGATATTTTTTACTAGAAAATGTAACCCATAATTCTAATTCTAATATGTAAATCATTTGAAATTTAAGAATTCACTTTTACAAAATTAAGATGTATAAAGTATTTAACTAGAAACGTATGTATGTATATATAGAGAGGTGGGTTGTTGATGTATCGTAATTCTTAACTTGGTCCATAGTTTTATTAATATAAAGTTGTTTTGTACGTGTTGAAAAATAAAAAAGAGGTGGCTTGTTGGATGCATAGCGGTGAAAGACAAGCAGCAAAGATGAGAATGGCTTATTTGAAATCAATGTTAAGCCAAGATATTAGTCTTTTTGACACTGAAGCTTCAACCGGTGAAGTCATTTCTGCAATCACTAGTGATATCATTGTTGTTCAAGATGCTATTTCTGAAAAGGTACACTTAATTCCATCTCTTACATATTAATTATCTACTTTTCTTTAATTAATATGACATAGACTACTTAATAATCAAATACCAAAACTTCTTTTTGTTAATAACTAGACAGAATTAAATAAAAAGGGAAAAAAATATACAATTCTTTCTAATTTTTTTGCAATATTTTGATGTTTCCACCTGTACATAAACACCTTTAATTTTTTTTATAAAAGTGTATACTACTACTTGATTTGGGATAACCATTTTGTTGTTAGATTGATTTCAGACACTTTTTTTCTTATGAGCTACATATACTAAAAAAAGGTTTATGTTTTTTTAAGAAAGTAATACCTGGTTGAAAGTTCTCTCATTTCGTATCATATAATTTTTTAAATTAATCACAATGATTATCCTACTCTTTGTAAATTAATAATACATACATACAGCTATATATATACATATACATATTACACATAGTTTTGTTTTAAAGTTTCTTAAAGTGTGAAAAAGAGACTTTACCTTAAATAATAAATGTATTAGGAAGTAGGTGTGCGAATTAATATTTATCTACCATTTTGCTTCTATATTCTTTTCTATTAAACTATAATTATAACACTCACAATCACAGATTCAATTTACTCCAACAAAATGTTATTACTAATTTAACTTTCACTCTCCACTATATATAAACAAATAAATTTCATTAAATACAAATCATGTTACATACCTTCATGAAAACTCTACAACTTTACATTAATTATCATTATAAATTTTTTTTTAATCAAAATAATTTTAATTTGCAATTATAATTTGAAAATCTTTATTTTTTATAAAGTTGATTAGAAAAAAAAAAAAGCAAAGAATAAAGAAGAAAATAAATAAAATGAAAAAAAAAAAAAAAAGAGAAGGCGGTGTTAATTAAATATGTGGAACTAAAAAATGGGGGGTGAGTATTTATAAATGCCACATTTAATGGGGGGCGGTTTGTAATTAATGAATGTTTGTAAATCTTGTTGGGCTGCCTGGAGTTGTACCCACTCCCCTAATTGCCCATGCATTGCAATTATCATCTTCTATTTCATACCAACAATTATCCCTTTTCATCATTCTCTATACAAAATCAACTTTTAATATTTATTTATTTCTAAACAATAAAACTCGAACTCTCGACCTAGGCTCATTTATATACCGACTTTTTTTTAGAACGGTACATATCTCGTAATATTCACGTCTAAGTAGGAAATCCCAGAGAAGGCTCGAACCCAAGACCTCCCCTACGAAAAGACAACCTCGTACCAATATGACAAACCCCAATTGGCATTTATGATAAGCTATCGACTTTTAAAAGGTATTTCTATATTAACATTAGTTTACACGTCAGTAAAAATAGTATCATTATTTGATACATTGATAAAAGTGTATTATCGTACTATATTTTATAAACTTAACATTTTTCTTTTTCAATACCCTATGAAAAAAAAATAAAGTAAAACAGATACAAAGCAAGTTATATTTGTTCTTACTATTTTAGCACAAATAATTTTCAATATTTATGATTTAATAAGTATACCAAACTTCTATTATTATTTGAAAAAAATAGTGAAGTTAATCGACAATGATTTTGATGTTTTGGTGTAACAAACTTTAGCAAAAACAGTCGGATGATATTCAACAATGAACATGTGTGTCTAAAACTATTTACGTCTACGATTCTGAAGAGTTTATGCTTCATTTTACATAAACAAATTAGCGATCGCTACATTCTTAAATGCAAACAAGTTTTATACGTCTATACGTATGAAATATATAACTTAACAGAAAACAACGAGTACACATAAGTCACGAAAAAATGTAGCATAAAAACTGCAATTTTGTTTTGAAGAAAAAGAAAAAGACAATAATGTAGTAAGTACTTGCAGGTGGGGAACTTCATGCATTACATCAGCAGATTTCTATCAGGATTTATAATCGGGTTCGTTAGAGTTTGGCAGATAAGTTTGGTGACTTTGTCAATTGTACCCGCGATTGCAATCGCTGGTGGTGTCTATGCTTACGTCGCCACTGGCCTCATTGCCCGAGTTAGAAAATCGTACGTCAAAGCTGGTGAAATTGCTGAAGAGGTCTCTTTCTCTTTTCATTTTTGCTCACAACATATACATGACAAATTTCTACATACTCATTTTAACAACAACCTTATACCAAAATATAGTTGGTGCCAAGTTATATTATTTACCTCTCCCATGTTTAAAAGATTAGGTAATGCTATGGTTATCACGACTCTTTATTTAAAACGGTTAAAAACTTAAAAACTACAATGACTTAGTTAAATAAAAACAAAAATGAGTTGCTTAGAACCCGATAATTTTTGTGGTGTTATAAATTAAGTTTAAAATTTATGAAGATAATTGATTGATTAACAGGTGATTGGAAATGTAAGAACAGTGCAAGCATTTTCCGGAGAAGAGAAGGCAGTTAATTCATACATTGCCGCCTTGTCAAACACTTACAAATATGGCAGGAAAGCTGGTCTAGCTAAAGGCTTGGGACTCGGCACCTTGCATTTTGTTCTCTTCCTCTCCTGGTCATTGCTCGTTTGGTACACAAGTGTTGTAGTTCACAGAAACATTGCTAATGGCGGTGATTCCTTCACCACCATGCTCAACGTCGTCATCGCTGGCTTGTAAGTCCACCAAGAAACAATGGTCACTAGATAGGCGGGTTGAGTAGCGGGTCAAAATAGATTCATGTTGGAAACATATCCTTTTTAGTACACTCAAAACATGTCATGTTGGATTGACTAACAAATATTTTTTGTGTCCATTTAAAAGACAAAAGTTATAATTATAACGAATAATATATACACAAGCTACCCAAACATTCGGAAATTTTCATTAAGGTCACCCAAATCTGAATACAAGTATACAACTTTAGAGGTCGACTTGTTAACGTTTATAACTATTCATAAGTAAATGAGACAAAATTAACACCTCTACGGAGAAGAAAATGATGGATATATAAAAACAACTTTTTTTTGTTTTGTCAATGTAGATCGCTCGGGCAGGCAGCACCAGACATCAGTGCATTCATACGAGCAAAATCAGCAGCGTACCCCATTTTTGAAATGATAGAAAGGACAACAGTAACCAAAACGAGTGGGAAAACGGGGAGGACTCTATCCAAAGTGGATGGTCACATAAGGTTCGACGACGTACGTTTTAGCTACCCTTCTAGACCAGATGTAGTAATCTTTGACAAACTCCGTCTTGATATACCATCTGGAAAAATTGTGGCTCTAGTTGGTGGTAGCGGTTCAGGTAAGAGTACAGTTATATCATTGATAGAACGTTTCTATGAACCGTTGTCAGGAAAGATCCTATTAGATGGGAACGATGTAAGTGAACTTGACATCAAATGGCTCAGGCATCAGATTGGGCTAGTGAATCAAGAACCCGCTTTATTTGCCACAACTATAAGGGAAAATATTTTATACGGGAAGGACTTAGCTACTTATGAAGAGATCACACACGCTGCAAAGTTATCTGAAGCGATCACGTTTATTAACAATCTGCCAGAGAGATTCGAGACACAAGTGGGAGAACGAGGGATACAGTTATCGGGAGGACAAAAGCAACGGATCGCTATTTCACGTGCGATTGTGAAAAACCCGTCCATTCTTTTATTAGATGAAGCCACGAGCGCCCTTGACACTGAATCCGAAAAGAGTGTGCAAGAGGCGCTTGACCGTGTGATGGTGGGACGTACAACAGTGGTTGTGGCCCACCGTCTTTCCACCATTAGAAATGCGGATATAATAGCTGTGGTTCAACATGGGAAGATAGTGGAAACCGGGAGCCATGATGAGCTCATGGCCCGACCCGATAGTGCCTATTCATCACTCGTTCAACTTCAGGAGACGTCTTCCATTCATCGTGCCCCGTCGCGTGTTCCTTCCATGGGAAGACCTTCCAGGTTAGTCATTTTTGTTAACGGGATGGTTGGGTTGACGCGAAATACTTTTTGATGAAAATAATTTTGTTTTACAAATAAATAGTATGTCAAATACGAGTACGAACAATATCATAAGTAAAATGGTCGAAATTGTCACATTTACTATATGAATATTGATTTTTTTTCTTTATACAGTATTAAATTTTCTCGTGAACTATCGCGCACAACCACGAGAAGTATAGGAGCTAGTTTTCATTCTGACCGAGAATCAGTAGGTAAGCTGGGTGTTGAAAATGGTGAATACGTCAAGCCACCCCGTATTTCATCAAAAAGATTATACGCAATGATCCGTCCCGACTGGGTTTATGGCTTAACCGGCACCATAGGTGCCCTAATAGCCGGGTCAACTATGCCTCTTTTTGCTCTTGGGATTAGCCAAGCGCTCGTGTCTTATTACATGGACTGGGAAACCACACAACGAGAGGTCAGAAAGATTGCCACTCTCTTTTGCATCGGTGCTTGTGTAAGTATCACAGTTTACGCCATCACACATTTATGCTTCGGGATCATGGCGGAAAGACTCACTCTTCGTGTTCGTCAAAAGATGTTTTCAGGTAAAAAAAAAGCGAGACAAAGTGAGCACTTTTGACCCGTTTAATATTGAAAAGATAAAGTTATTTAAATGTCAAACGGGTCGAAATTCTCACAAAATGTGTTTTTAATTCATTAAACATCATAATCATTCTATAAGGAACTTTTGCAGCTATTTTGAGAAACGAGATTGGTTGGTTTGACGACACGAACAACACAAGCTCAATGCTTGCTTCTCGTTTAGAAAGTGACGCAACATTACTAAGAACAGTAGTAGTTGACCGAACAACAATACTGATACAAAATTTTGGATTGATTGGGACTTCGTTTATCATTGCCTTTGTCTTGAACTGGAGGCTTACACTGGTTGTAATGGCCATGTACCCATTGATCATCAGTGGTCACATAAGCGAGGTTTTGTTTCTTTCGTTTCTCCTAAATCATTTTCTGTTCTATTTACGGTATTTAATTTCCGACCACATTTCATTTCTTTCAGAAAATGTTTATGAAAGGGTATGGTGGCGATTTAAGCAAAGCGTACCTTAAAGCTAACATGCTTGCGGGTGAGGCTGTGAGTAACATAAGAACAGTTGCAGCTTTTTGTTCTGAAAATAAAGTGCTGGATCTTTATTCTCGAGAGCTCGTTGGACCAGCCAAACAATCTTTTAATCGTGGACAGGTTGCTGGATTATTCTACGGTGTCTCTCAGTTCTTCATCTTCTCATCTTACGGTCTTGCATTATGGTATGGTTCCGTGTTAATGGAACAAGGATTAGCTGGATTCAAATCCGTCATGAAATCATTTATGATTTTGATTGTGACCGCATTGGCCATGGGTGAAACACTAGCGATGGCACCAGATTTATTGAAAGGGAACCAAATGGTTGCTTCGGTTTTTGAAGTTCTTGACCGTAGAACACAAATAGTCAGTGACGTTGGAGAGGAGATAACGAGAGTTGATGGAACGATTGAGCTGAAAGGTGTCAATTTCAGCTATCCTTCAAGACCCGACATTCTGCTTTTCAAGGATTTTGATTTGAGGATTCGAGCAGGAAAGACGATGGCACTTGTGGGACAAAGTGGGTCGGGAAAAAGCTCGGTTCTTTCTCTTATTCTCCGGTTCTATGATCCAACCTCAGGAAAAGTCTTGATTGATGGTAAGGATATTAAGAAGCTGAAACTAAAGTCTCTTCGAAGCCATATCGGGCTAGTCCAACAAGAACCAGCTCTTTTCGCAACATCAATTTTCGAAAATATCCTTTACGGAAAAGACGGTTCCACAGAAAGCGAAGTAATCGAAGCAGCTAAGCTAGCAAATGCACATACTTTCATAAGTGCCCTTCCGGAAGGCTACTCAACGAAAGTCGGTGAAAGGGGGATTCAGCTTTCAGGTGGACAAAAACAAAGAGTAGCTATAGCACGAGCCGTTCTAAAGAATCCAGCGATACTATTACTAGATGAAGCCACAAGTGCTCTTGATGTGGAATCCGAACGTGTGGTTCAACAAGCATTAGACCGGTTAATGAAGAACCGAACCAGTGTCATGGTTGCACATAGGTTATCAACCATTAAGAATGCAGATGAGATATCAGTGATACAAAATGGTAAGATTGTGGAGAAAGGGACTCATTCGAGTCTGGTTGATGAAAACGGGGCGTATTCAAAGCTAATCAGCTTACAGCAGCAAGAACAACACCGCCGTAAATAATAAACGATCAGAGATTAACATATGTTGGACCGATCAAATGTTGTATCGTGTTTTATACATGATGATTATAGTTTCCTTATTATATCACCTTCATATTATCGATTTAAGGTGTGGTTCAGTTATTGTTTCTGCTACAATTTCGATTTGTTTTTTCTTTATATACATATTTTTATGTATGATTCGATATTGAATCGTTGAGGGAATAAAAGCATATTGATGTTTCATGCAAAATGATAATGGTATTGAGCTTCAAAATGAAGAAAATTGACTCGATAACTCGGGTGATTTTAACCAATCCAGATCAATTATTACAGCCTAACACGAGTTCGACAGTCCAAAATGGTCCAGAGAAGATCCTTTTCAAAACTTTTTATAAGTTAAATTCCTTAAATAGATATAGATAATACAAGTACAATAAAAATGACCTTTTTAATAGATATAAACATAGGACAATGTAAAAATGTGTAGCAAATAAATGACCAATTTTGATTCGGTCCTTGAAACAGTTCATCATTTCCCGGGTTTGAGCCTGCTTGTGCATTTCTATACAGTGATATACTAAAGAATATTATTGAACTTTGAAACAGTAAGTAAAACAATAAGATTACTGATAGGTGGAAACGGTCCAGAACTGGATTAGGTAAATGCTGATATATTTGACAAAGAGTGTAAATGTAAGAAAAGAGCGTATATTTACCGAACAAGAGGAAGTTGGCACCTTGAAGACTTGCACAAATGAAAAGAAATCTGCTAAAACCTGGATGGATGAGTAAACAGTCAATGAATAACACCTAAATCCAAATTATTAAATATGCGGTGTCACTTCCGACACATATACTTATATGGGCCGATTTCTGTTGAGTTATATTTCAAATGGGTCACTTCAAAAATTTAGCTAAAAGTTGAATGGAACAAATAGGTTGAAAGTTTCTGTAATCTCAATGAAAGCATTAATTATTTACTAAATATTAAAAATTGGACAAAAGAGTACTACGGGTCAACCCAAGGTAACCGCAGAGTATTTGAATCAGCAGAGTCTTATTATAAACTAATGTCACCTTTTTCTATATGGGTTGACGTGTAAGCGCAGCCAAAACGTAAGTAGTTTAAAGGAGGGTATATGGCGTATGATCATTTAATTCCATTCAACCTATAGAGTCATTGGCATAAAGTTCGGATCAGCAAGAGAAAGATGACGCCCGACAGCTTAAGACAACGAACGTCAAGCTGCAAACGTGATCAAATCAAATTATTATCTATTTATTCCATATAAGTTCTGTCTTCTGCACACGTCAACCAGAATAGAAATCGTTGTCGTTAGTAGATATTATGACACTACCAAGACAACTTGGATTTGCGATTATTCTATATTTCGCAACCCAACACTTTAGACCCATAAAAGGATGAGTTAACCAAACAGACTGGTCATAATATCAGCCGACAATGTGGTGGTTTTTGAGCCACTATGTCACAGGAAAAGCTAGGAATTAGTTAAGACGCCGTAAACATAAGAAACTTGGCTCACAAGATCGAACAAAGATGCTTCTCTTTAGTGACCTAACGTCCTGCCCGGTAGATCAGCATGCACTTTCGTCATCCTCTGAAAACGTAAGATTAATGTGAAAGGAAAATACTCTATATGGGTAATGGTTATGATTTTTCAATAATGATCAGTGTTGACATTACAACAAACCATAATTGTTATCAGTTATCATCACTCCGTCATCATGAATTCATAATGCCTCCAGTAACTACGTTTCAACGCCAATAAAAACATCACACAGTGTCGTAATCAGATCCTGACAGATACACTGCCAAACTTATTGGCGAAAGTAGACCAAATCAAAAAAGGAAATTACCTCATTCGTTTCGCCGACCATAGAATAGAAACACTGGTACCTATAAAACCATCATAACAATGAAATAAGTTTCGTCATGAAAATATGTATTCACATATACATTAAGTCTAGATTTTTTATTATACTCCAGCTATTAAAGGCGAAAGCCAAATAACTATCAAGTAATGGAATCAGTAATATATGTCAAATGAAAAATGATACCATACAGTTAATGCTACCACTATTACTAGATTCCGTTAAGCAGCAAGAGTCAATTAGTGATAAAAGTTAGGATCAGCAAGATAAAGGTGACGCCATACAACACGGCAATTTTAAACCACGTATATTGTTATACTATATTACGCAAAACGACACATTTGAACCATGCAGAGATGAGTTAACCAAAACGGATACACCTGGAAATAAAAATATAATATCAGCCAATAAATTGACATCTAATTTAATTGACTAAACGCCACCATGTGCTGGTTTCTGAGCCGAAATGTCACAGAAAAAGGTAGGAATTTGATAATGGGTCTAACTTACAAGCACGCAGTACATAGTATTAACTATTTAATCCATCAGAGTCTTATCGTATGACTAACATACTCGTGAATCTCTTCATCCCAAATAAAATAACGGAAAAGATCCCTTTTGATTGAATGATATCTACACAACCTCACAGGCTTTACCATACCTATCTCACCTTCCTAATTAGTCTCGTCAATCAACATGTCTGCACAGAACATATACCTTGGTATATCTCTATGTTTGCCTTACTTGAGCTCATTAGTGACTAAAGAAACAAAATCTATATACAGACCGAACACCCTCGAGTAAACTATTGAATGCTTATTACCACTTTTACTGTGGCTAACCAACGTTAGGTATACCATTCGTGTGGACTAAACCTTTTAGCGTGTCTTGTCATAAACATATATATGCTTCCATTTAAACCCATATATAGCACGTATATCAATTTAATTTAAATTGGTTCCATTTGGAAAAACTATACCATATTAAGCAAATAACTTTAATTAAGATATATTTTCGTTAACAAAACAGGGAAAGTAGTTTAATGACGAGTTCATGAACTTGAACCATTACGATTTCAGAAAAAATATAGAGAAGACAGCCCATATACATCAGCAACATGTAAAAAACTAATATCATCATAAAAAAAACACGAAATTTATCCACTATATCTGCCAAGGCACACATTATAAAGATTATCAAGCCAGAGATTACAATATGCCTCATTAGACAACTTAGACTACCTATGAACTTCAACGTCTAAAGTATCGGAAAAGTACCTATTTTCAAAGTAAAGAACGGTATGTACATGATAGACAACAAACAGAAGTACAGAACCCTACAGATAACCCTATATAGAACATAAACCAGTATCTGCAAGCAGAATTAAACATAAAATGGGTCTTGTTGAACAGGAAGACGCCCATTTTCGTCCCCACAGCCAGCAACGTTCTCCACCAACTTCACCCCTTCTTTCTGATTCCCGAAAGACCTAACCTTCTCATTAGTCAAAACATCCCAAAAGAAATCCGTCAAAACGGATTCATAACCAGGCATTTTCGCGTAACCAGGGAAATAGTTAATATCCACAACAAGGTACCTATTCCCAACCCGAGTATCCCTAATCACATCAAAGTTAAACAAATGCAATTTCATCTTTTTACGCAGCTCACGAGCTATGTAACTTATCAAGCTCATAGGCGGCATTTCAGCGTTTTCCAAAACCTTATAATAAGTTTCGTCATTTTTCACATTACCATTCATATTAGACACTTGACAAAACGAAAAGGAGCCATTCAAACTCCCTAACTTTTCGTCACTTATATCAGGTAATGATTTTCGTTTCACACATCTCACATACTCACCAACAACATACACTTTGAAAATTACACCTCCATGATTAACAAACTGTTGCAACACAGTTGGAGGTTTCAAATTCTCCAAACCTTCCTTACTAAAAACTAACGACATTTTATGCGATTTTACGCTCCCGTCTACAACCAACGGTTTCGCTATCACAGGAAACTTCAATCCTTCTCCTAACTCCATCTTGTCATGCTCGTAAACCGCAATCTGCTTGGGTATCCCAAACGACTCATTTTGAATCTCTGACACCACTTCCAGCATCGAAACTCGATTACACAGACGCTGAATTGCGTCTAGCGAATCGATAACGACGGAGCTAGGGTTACGAGTCGAGTAATCTTGTAACTCGTTTCGCCAATGCTCACCGGATAACTTGTGAATCACGCAATCAAATGGACCTTGTTCCATTAACGGTTTCACGGAATCAATTTGAATCAAATCGATTCCACGTTGTTTACATGAGTTCAACAACGAAACCTGAATGAAACTTTTTGATTTCTTTTCCAACAATGCGTATCCAACACTGAATCGCTTCATTTCCGCCATTAAAAAAACACTTCAATTTCTTAAAATTTCAAATGCTTTTAATGAATTTTTAACAATGTAATTTATTGAAATTGCAAGTAATTCAATTTTAACAGATTAACTGTGTGTGTGTGTGTGTGTGTGTTTAGTGAGTGTTTTGAAATGAGAGTGAGAGTGTGGGTTTGGTGAAATTGGGGGATATATATATGGTTTCAGATGGTGTGTTGGGTTAGATTTAACTATGGTTAAGTTAAAAGAATGTCTACGTGGCGGATTCTTAGAAATGGAGATATTTGTATTAGGCTGTTAGCTGCCGTTGGATTGAAATGTAACGGATGAGATTTGATTTTGAAACTGACGTAAGTCAACTACATAGAATGTAGGACCTACACGTCCTTTCCTAAAGTCTTCTATCATGGATTTAGTTTTCTATACCTTTTAAAACTAGATTATTGTCCCTCGATAGCGCGGACAAAGATAAAATTTGACTCGTAAATTTTTGTTTATGTAGATTTTAAGTTATTATGAGAAGATAACGTCATACGTATAATAACATATATACGTTTACGTTTATACCTATGTTGCTTATTTTAAAGTAATATATATATTTTTACGTTTATATACATGTTTTGATATTTTTATGATGAGATTTTAGAATAACAATATGGTAATCATAGTTTAAATTGAGCGATTTATAAGTAAAATAAAAATATGTTTTTTTATTTAAGTGGAGATATAAATGAAAGAGAAAATGTAATTATGTATTGTATGGTAAATCATAGTCTAAATTGAGCGATTTATAAGTAAAATAAACTTATGTTTTTTTATTTCAGTTGAGATGTAAATGAAAGAGAAAATGTAATTATGTATTGTAAGAGGGTGTAAAATAGAAATAGTCTTTGATGACATCATCAATATGATCTAACGGTTCAAATCAAAGATGATAACTCATCCAAAGAACCTTACTTCGTCATGTGGCATTTAAGGCCCCTCTTTTATTATATATTAAAGATACTCATATCTCCGCTTACTTCAAACTGTTATTTACATATTTTATAAAAATATCAATTAATTAGTTAATAGTAAAACTATTATTATATAAAATTATTAATAATTATATTTTTCTAAAATAAATATATATTTTTTGGGACATGAAAAATAGTATTTCAATCAAAATACTATGAATGTAAGATCACTTACAATAAAAGTGTTTAATCGATTGGTCAGTTATTGTTAAATTATTGTCATGTTAGTAAAATCGACTAATCGTTACAAATGGTAATTTGTAACTTAATAATTTCGAACCAACACATTATTTACATAAACATATACATAGTTAATAAATAAATAAAAACTATTGCTATTAGCTTCCACTCCTTCGTCCCTTCTTACTTTGAAAAATTGACTACCAACTTACACAGCAATGTCATCGGTTTTGGTTTAACCGACGTAGCAATGCCATCGGCTTCGGTCCAACCGACTAAACCATTTGCATATATCTAATTCAATTATGATTATTAGAAGTTTAAATAACTTTTGATAAGATAGAAAAAGAAAATTCTATGAGTTGTAACTTATGTAAAGATTGCAAGTTTAAATGTATAAGATTGTTATTATCATTTTCCTAATGTCCTAGTAAAATATGTTTGATGACTTTTATTATTTCTTCGATTATTTATAATTCATATATCATTAGCCATAAAAAAAATCAGTGAATATATATAATGTGTATTATTTTCATCAAATTACTATGTTGTTTACTAATATTATTACATGAGTTATTTTTAAAAATTTTGTAACAAATTTTGTGATTTTTTTTTTAGATCCAATAATGATTATAAAAAATATAAACGATGAACATAGATTTGATAATAATTATAAAAAATCTAAACTATAAAATTGGTAAAAAAGAAAATTTATTTAATATATAGATATAAAAATATAAACGATAAAAATGGTGAATAATTAGAAAAAATTTTCAGGCAAGAAAATTTGTATCATTATGTTTATAGATTGTTACAAATTCTAAAATTAGTTAAAGGTTTATATATTCTTATAGATTAAATTTTTTCAATTAGTTTATTATTATCATCATCATTAATTTGTATCATTACTTCTTTTAAGGACTCAATTTTTATATATTATAGATATTTATATTATACTCGTTATCATTAATTTGTATCATTACTCCTTTTAAGGACTCAATTTTTATATATTATAGAACATGCTATATGATTTAAGAGATATCTTCAGACCGTCTACCAAACACGTTTATTTGATTCATTTGGTTACTTGTATTCTCACTATCATTCGCATCATCAAATGCCGACCTTGCATGACATGTATCGCCCTCTTTCATCTCGTGAAATGGAGAATCCGCTACTTCAAACCCATGAGCGAAACCCCTAGTTTAATCTCTACCTATTTTAAGGCTTCAATTTGTATCTAATTGCAAATCATGTTGCCATGTACCAAAGGTTTTGCTAACTTTAAGCTTTATTAAATTGGTAGCTAGACAAGTGTACATGTAAACAAAAGTTGTTATGTCTAAATTTAGGAAAGATAACTTTTTGGGTCAACTGATGTCATTTTGACGACCTTTTACCTTATATTAAAAGCTATTACTTCTGAGTCTCGTCATGAGTATGTTATGCCACCGAAAAACTTAGTTGTCACTGTTCAATTGCTAATCAAGCTATGTGGAGGCGATGAAAAACATTATTTCTTTTTTTACTAGTATAGAAAATAATTTAGAAATGAAAAGGTCGTACTTCTTTATTTAGCAAATTACTATATTAAGTGTATGCATACATATACATATGCATTGATGTTAGATTAGTTGAAAACAAAATGATGAAACGAAGTCTTATCTTTAATTTTTTTAAATATAATAAAAAAGTGACCTTAAATGTCATATCGCGAAATAAGGTCTATTGGATAGGTTCACTTCTTTTATGTCAGCCGTTAAATCAGATTGATTATGTAATCAAACATTACTTATATTTTAAACCCTTTTAAAATAAATAATTAGAGTATCTTATCATTTCATCTTCACTAAAATAAAAACTATAATTCTAATATACTTATAGAATCGTTCAATTTGTATCTAAATTACAAATAAATGATATTTTGTTCACTTAAAAATGAAAAATGGCGCTACTATTATTTTTAAAATTAAATTAAATTAAATTAAAATAACTAACAAAACAGTCATGTCTAATCTCAATTAGTAATGATATTTTTCTTGCTCTAATTTTTTTTTTTTTATATATTTATAAGGGGTAGGTTTGCATTCTGAAATGTATCTAAGCCTAAAAAATATTCTTCTTCTGATAAACATGTAAAAATATGCTTTATGTCTAACGTAAAAAGAATACTTATTAATGACTTTATATAGAATTGTGCTTTAAAAAAGAGACCATAAAGCAATATTTTGGTCATCATATTCACCGCAATAAAGGAAAGAAAAAGAAAACATATTGATTTCCTTTGGCTTAATTGGGAAAAAAAGGCTTCGGTTAAATAAAATATCTATATTTTATGAATAAACGTTTTAAAAATATTCATCTTAAAAAGTAAATGTAAGTGTTATATATATGTATAATTGTAAATAAAATATTATTACATTATAAATCGGTCTATAATAACTTTATCTAACAATAAGAATTAAAAAGTGATAAAAGACAAACGGACAACAATAATTTTATTATCAAACGTATTGATTGAAAATGTAAATACATTTACTCTAATATTTTATTATTTCACTATGTGATATAGTTGGTTGTTAGAATCTATGTGATAGTTGTTGATGAACATTTACTGTACCATTTTTTATTTCGTTTGACAATATAATAAAGTATATTGTCTTACAAAGATACTCTTAAACACTAAAAAAATCACATTGTCACTGTGTATACATGTTGACTAAAACATACAAATAGAATATTTCATAGAATAAACACGAGCAATAATAAAACACTTAAATAGGGGTGTAAAGCAAACATTGGAAATAGGATGTTGTGAGTACAACATTTTATTTATTTATTTATATTTAGACAAACTCACTAAAATAATTATATTGACCAACATTCTTTCGAAAAATGTTTAATTTTAGGGATGGCAACATGTTAATACTTCCATTTGATATCCAATGGTTTCACTCGTCGGCTTTTTGGGTTTTACGATGGGTATTCAAGTAGGGATGGCAATAAAACCCGTACCCGATGGGGACCCAGTATCCGAACCCGTTTTGACCGGGGAATCCCCGAGTTGACCGGGGATGGGGATGGGGATGGGGAATCCCCGATATTAAAAACGGGGATGGGGACGGGGATGGTAATACTCTCTTAATACCCGTACCTGTACCCATACCCGTATCCATACCCATACCCATACCCATACCCGAAAAGTATCAAGTTTACATGTCACTTATATATCAGTGGGCCTAATAATATTTCATTTGATATTCTGTACAAAACTTTTCATCTTCCTTCATCGATACTACCAATCATATATAAATAAAAAATAAAAAACCCTAGCCTCTTATACCCCTATACCACACAAGTACACAACTGTTAATGTTAATCTTCATAGAAGACGAGTGCTGATGCTATATTGTTCATACGAATTTTTCAACAAGACAAGAATCACTGTTAAGGTAAATAACCTATAATCAATCCTTTCTTTATCATCATTATTCAGACCTATAATTGATCTTTTTAAGCTATCATCAATATTCAAAATAATAAATGTTGATTTTATTCGTTATCTATTGTTAGGAGATTTATCTATTTTATTCACTATTAGAATTTGTGTTGTAAACTTAAGGATCTCATTTTGTAAAGGGTTGATTTGAATTCACATCTTAGTTTCCACAATTTGACTTGAAGTCTTGTCCTTTTGTTTCAACTGGTTTTGAATTCTTGTTGCATGTATGAATCATGCAAAACTATTTTTGAAGTATGGAAGTCTAGAAGTTACTTTTTTCTTATTGTAATGTTTTTTATACTTTGTTGGTTGATGTTACAGTAAGGCTAAGTGCCAAAAAAATATGTAGTTGGCTAGTTACAAAATACTTAATACGTGAGAAGGAAATCCCCGTCCCCGATGGGGATCCCCGTCCCCGATGGGGATCCCCGTCCCCGATGGGGCTGGGGATGGGATTACAATTTTACTCCCCATCGGGTATGGGGACGGGGATGGGGATGAATATTGAGATTGGGGATGGGGATGGGAAACATGATCCCCAAAATTCTCCGACCCATTGCCATCCCTACTTACAAGTTCCACTTATCTGGTCCATCGATCTCCTGAGTATACACCCCTGGTCCATCGGTGTTCTACATGATCCACTTATCTGGTCCATCGATGTCCTGAGTATACAACTTATTTGGTTCATCGGTGTCCTACATGTTCCACTTATCTGGTCCATCGATGTCCTGAGTATACCACTTATGTGGTCTCTCAACGTCTTAAGTGTACCACTTATCTGGTCCATCAATGTTGTTGGGTCAGATAAGTTTAGAGAGAGAAAATTAATCTAGAGAGAGAAAGTAGATTTAACACTAAGCTCCAAAGATTTCATTAATCACACCCCACACTCCTATTTATAGGAGTGTGGTGGCTTTACAAAGACTTCCTAATTATTACAATTATGCCCCTAATAATAAATACAAATACAATGTTATGAATATTATATTCCTAACAATTCCCCCTTATTTGTAGTTGTTCAAAATATGAAGTCTTTTTCTTGAAGCATCTTTATTGTTGTTAGCTTGAACGTGTAGATGCTTGATTTGATCTTCAATCGCAACTTTGGATTTCATCAAAGTGGCTTGTTCTAATCTTTGATACTTTTGTAGCTAAAGATAAGTTGCTTGAAGAATCATTTTCTTTTCTCTTGAAAGCTCGACCTTGATGTTATATTGAATATGTCATTGATGAATTGTTTCCGAAGGTCTTGCTCTTTGAAGAAGTCTTAAGAACCTAGTCACCCAAAAGCTCTTTTTGGCGAACCTTGAATGATAGTCTTAACGATCTCCTCATTTATCCGCGGAAAGCACACTTTGAAAGTTGACTTGAGGAATCTTTCATTTCAAACGAATGTTGAATGTAGACTTGTAGTCTTTGATTTCTTGATTCCGATGTAGACATAACATTCGTTTCCTTTAGTCGTTTGAACCATAAAGTGGAACGCTCCCCCTTAATTGAGTAGTTTCACTTTATCGTTCAACTTGTAGAAGCTTGATTAAATTTCTTTGTTTGAAGCTTCTTTTGATTGAATAATCATTTCCAAATTCTTTGAAGTTTTGATCTTTCATTTAGTTCCCCCTCAATAGTCGTGTCGAAAAAAAACCGAAAACCGAAACCGGTCCAAACCGAGTTTGACCAAAACCGGTTCGGTTTTGACCCAAACCGCCAGTTTGGATTTTCTAGCTTTGAATCGGGTTGGAACCGGGTTATACCAAACCGGTTATAAAAACCGGCTTGAAACCGGTTCATACCATCTGGCCATTAGAAAATTCATATGGCCGTTGGAGAGGCTTTTTTGACCGTTTTTTGCATTTTTGTTTTTACCATTTTGACATTCCAATTTTAGTGTAAGTATGTAGGTTGAGTTTGGGATTAAACACACATTTCTAACTCTCTCAAAACACTCTCAAAGCTCTAAAAACGCAAAAATACATTCGAAAAACGTTAGAAAAATTCTCAAAAAATCATCAACAATCAAATGGCAACTCAAAGCTCTACCGCTTCCACCGATTGTGGTTCCACAAGCGAAAGAACGATCGTAGAGGTTCTCGAAACAACCCGAAACAGTCACGTTTGACAACATTACCGGTTGGTGAGATTGTCCGATGGCAAAAAGATGGCGCATTGTAATCATTGCGGCCATTTTTTGAAACAAGAATCCAACTCAACGTTGAAGAATCATGTCGAGAAGCATTGCAAAGTTCTCAATAAAGCACCGGAATCGGGTCAATCATCGATGGGTCAAGACGGGAGTATTTTTGTTTATTCGGTGGAGCGGATGCGTCAAGAGTTTGCGGGTTATGTAATTCAATCCGCCTTGCCATTCAATCACTTCGACAACCCTCGATTCACTAGGGTGGTACAAAAGTGTCTCCAACAGCGATATACTCATGTAAGTCGTAATACTCTTAGAAGTGATTGTTTAAAAATTTGGAAAAAGCTAAAATAATGGTAATAAAAGGTTTTGAAACTTTAAATACAAATGTAAACTTAATAACCGATGTTTGGTCGGCTCCTCATAATTTGCCTGATTCATACCTTTGTGTTACCACACATTGGTGTGATCCCGAATCGTGGCAAATGATGAATAGGGTTATTACTTTTGACTCATTTCCTTACCGTCACACGGGTCAAAACTTATTTCATATGTTACGGGATGTTTTTCAAGGGTATAATTTGGAAGAAAAAGTTTTTTCAATTGCATTTGATAATGCGAGTAATAATACAAGCGCGGTGGGTAAATTAAAAATAAAATACAAACCACCAATGAACGATGACTTTTATCATGGTCGATGCGTTGCACACATTATTAATTTGGTTGTGCAAGCCGGACTAGAAGTCACCTAAGTAAAAGACGCCATAATGTCTTATAGAAAAATGTTAGGCGATATATTTTCAAACCACAAAAGTAGATACAAGGCATATATGAAAGTTTGTAAGGAAACGAATTCCGTCTTTTTGGCCCCTAATTGGGATGTTCCCACAAGATGAAATTCGACTTACAATATGCTTGTATGTGGTTTACGCCAACAAAGTAATTTAATTTATTATCATGGCGAGTTAGTGGTTAGACATCGGCGTATTACACCATTTCCGCTTGAAAATTGGGAAATTATTAGTAAAATAAGTCAATTGCTCAAAGTTTTTAAAACCGCAACAACTTTATTATCGGGTGTTTATTATCTCATGAGTCATTTAGTCCTTAAACAAATCTATCTTATGGCTACAAAGTTAGACGATTATGAATTTAAAGGTGATTTGTATAAGCTAATGGTAGCCCCCATGAAAGAAAAAATGAGAAAATATTTTTCTAAATTGTCACCTTTAATTACCGTTTCCGCCGCACTAATTAAACCCGTGTTTGAACAAAATTGGGGTGGAATACAATATAAGAAAAATCTTTGAAAAATTGACTTTAGGTATGTTAGACCCATTATATGCCGATAACGTCATAGTCGAATTTGATAATTCTTTTAAAGGATTATTTGGTGTTTATTTTAACAAGTTTAGAACATCAAATGTGGGTGAATCAAGTTCGTCTATGACATCGACCTATGAAAACTATACTAGCGCGGACGCGGAAATTGACTTGTTTAATAATTTAAGACGAGAAAACATTAAACGTGCTAGGGGGGATGGGGGTGACCAAACTAATACCGAATATGGGAGGTATACGAGAACCAATTTTTTAGCCACTATGGGGGTTGAAGAATTCTCCAACTTTGAGGTTTTGGCTTGGTGGAGAGCACGGGAATCTCAATTTCCCGTTCTATCCGCCATGGCCAAAGATCTACTAACCGTCCAAGCTTCTTCGGTAGCTTCGGAATCCGCTTTTTCTCTTAGTGGCAGGGTATTATCTTTACGAAGAAGAAGACTCACACCGGCGACATTGGAGATGCGCTTTGCTTGAAGGATTACTTAGACGTGGCCGAACGTATACAAGACCACCAAAATCTTGAAGGCGAACTAGAATATGAAGGCGAAGTACTCAATATCACTTTCCGATGAAGAAATCGCTCTCGATGAAGCTACCCGAGCATCTAGCTCCTAAGATGAACAAGTTCCCGTTGAAGACGACTTTATTCAAGTAGACGAAGATTAAAAATGAAGAAATCAATTTCAAATTTCCAATGTTATTAGTTACATTTCTAATAAAAAATAGTACTTTTTCAGCACTTTGTTTAATAATTGTCGAAATATTAAGCTTTGAAAATTTGTTTCAAGCTTTTTTAGTAGAATACAATGTTTATGTATGATGTGTGCCAATAATTGTTTAAAAAAATCGAATTTTAAAGTGTTTTTGCAAGTTACACTTTTTTTTCCCAATGTTATTAGTTACATTTTTAATAAGAAATAGTACTTTTTCGCACATTTTCTTTAATAATGTGCGAAATATTAAGCTTTGAAAATGTGTTTCAAGCTTTTTTAGTAGAATACAACGTTTATGTATTATGTGTGCGAAGAATTTGTTAAAAAAGTCGAATTTTAACGTGTTTTTGCAACTTACGCTTTTTTTTATTATTAAATAGTCCAAACCGGGTTTTAACCGGTTTTTGGAACCGAACCGGTTTGGACCCAGTATGAAACCGGTTTGAGCGGTTCTTGGTTTCAACTTTGGAAAACCGGTCTAATCCAAACCGGTTTGGATGGTTTGACTAAAAACCGGTTCGGTTTTCACACCCGGTTCGGTTTCCGGTTAAACCCGGTTTTGACATCCCTACCCCTCAACACATACTTGTAATCAATTATCCGAAGGTTGATGTATTCCTTCGTTGTAGCTTGATGATGAACATTCTTCTTTACTTGCATGTTTGTCATGTTCTCACTTCTATTTATTCTTGAACGTTTGAATCTTGATCATTTGAACTCTCCATGAAGCTTGTACATTGTTACACTATTTTCACAATTCCTCTTTCACACGTTCTTCCCAATCTTTCCTTTTGTTACAAGTTCTTCTCATTTCTTCATTTACACACGTTCTTCCCCTTGATTCACCATCTACACACGTTTTCCCCCCTCATGATGATTATGACTCGTTGTAATCATCATGTAAACGTGTATCACGTCGTGAAAAAACGAGGCATACTCCCCCAAATATCGGATTTAAGAAAAAGACCGATGAAATATCTAATGATATTCCATTGTTGAATATATCTTTGAATTCCCCGTCTGTTGTATGCGAAACCTTTGACTTGCAAAACTTGTCTTCGTTGAAAAACTTGTATGTTTGAAGAAAATCTTGTCGTACTGAAGTCTTGATCTTTAAATTCTTGATCGTAAGCTCAAATAGTATCCATGGTCGTGAAAATGGAAAATTAACTACGAGATCACTTAGATTGCTCGTTAACACAACAATCAAAATCACAAGAGAAGTCAATTGTGTGACCTACGTTGAATGTTGGAAAAGCGTTAGCATTTGTAGGATTTCCATTCGATCATTGTGAAATACCAAGATCTTTGGTACCACTACAAATGTTCCGAGCTATATCACAAAGACATGCTTATTGAAAATTTGTTCGAGTCCTATAAAATGTTTAACATTTTTGGCGCTAGACTCAATAGTTCATGAAATGAATTCGAGAAATGGAGTTGGTTTTCTCTTGTTTCAATATCAACATTCTCGGGTGATAATATGATAGAAATGTGCTAATTCTCCGTGAATATTAAAACAAATTCTTGTACGTTTAACAACGTTTCGCATCTGATCCAATCTAACATGATCGTTCCAATTAAAAGGAGACAATTTATTTCCCGTGTCATCACACAACTTCTCTAGCTCCTCTAGTTTTGTCCAAGCTTGAACCGTATAACAATAAAATGTAAGCCACACTTCCCAAAATGTCTTTCTTCATGAGATATAATTTGATGGCGAAAATCCCTTAAAAGTTGGAAGAAAATTTCTCAGTGCTGAAAATTTGAATAAAAAACGGATAATCTTGGCCCGTGTCTCGCTTGTACAATCGTTTTTCTGAAACTTGTTGAACCACTCGCTTAGAATAACAACGTTAAATTTGCTTTTCAATTTCGATTCCGGAAATATAAATCTCGTATTTTTCCGATGCTTGAATCTCGTAAAAATTCGTCGCGTAAGCTTAACCAGTATCCGAAAACTGCCGGAAAAAATAAAATTTGCTCTCTTTAAAAAAGTTCTTATTTTTTGATTTCGTCTCTAACATGAAAACGTGGAATCGTAAAACTTCACTTTTTCTCGAAATGAACCACCACAAATCTTACTTTTGTTTATACCAAACTGATCCTCTCAACTCCAAGAGTGTTATGGTGCTTTCGTTCGTTTATTCGACGAGAAACGACTTCGAATTGACGAATTTTGATATAAACCGACTTATTCTTCTTTTTCTTGGTTCCACACACGAACACACACAAATTTCAGCTATTTTTTGCTTTCTTCCTTCTAAAGAATCTGCTTATATGTATTTACATATTTTAAAAAATAACCTCACACTTTACCATAATGAAAAATTTGGCTCTTTTCACAAATCCTTTTCAAAGGAGGTCCTTTAGCCTAAAACTATTACGACTTTAGTCCTTTATACATTTCGGCCGTTACAATTTCGGATGGTTTTCCAATCCCCAGATAATTTGACCAAAATATGATGAAAACTCATTAGCGATACAAAGAAACTTTATAATATTTATGGACAGTTTAAAACACTAGATTTAAAAAATATCATTTAGGATCTGAGGTTAAAAATGCAGCTGAAGACTTAAAACTGCATTTTTATTTTATAAAAAACTCAAGAGGTTTGTAAAACCTTTTCATTTGATGCTTTTAATTTTCAAAATAAAATATGGAACTATCGTAAGATATAATTATGGCCACAAAGGTTTACCCACAATATCACTTATGCTTTTAAAATAGCAAGTGCTCATCCAAAGATTAGTCGGATCGCATATGTGTTGTCTTCTTGTGATTAATCGGATCGTTAGCGGGTCGAAAACCTAAATAGAAAATGCAATATTCGACGAATCAAGAACTCATTAAGGCATGAGGAGTTATACCATTCATATATCGCAAAATAGATTAACTACGGTCTAATGATTTTCAATCGAAGAATGTATAAACTAACAAACTTTGTTCATGACAAATTTATATTTGGTTGACATAGAATGCATGGCTCATTGTAGAGTATAAACAACTTACAATATTTAACCAAATCTTTTAAAAATGCACACACTATTATTAAGGGCAAAATTTAGCGTGGTGGTAATAGGACGGATTAGGTTTAGAATCATTTTTATCCTTTTTCTAAATGTATCTTCATTGAGAAATGAGAAATTTGAATACAATTGCAGAAGCAATCTCATTGTCAAGAAGGTAATGTCACTGTCAAGAAAGTATTACACAATAGGTCCAAATTCGAGATGTGGGTTTGGATCCATTAGGATTTATGTAATCCTCTTATATATATGTTCAATAATAATAATGATTAAGGGGTTTATATTATTCTTCATACTATCAGAGCGGGTCTGATATCGTCTCTATTTTTCTTCAAACCCTAATCGGCGTAGGGATGAGCCGCCTAGCTTGACTAGGTTCCAAACCCTAAAAAATAAAAAAATAAAAATAATAAAACCCTCAAAAATTCGGATTTGTACACCACCGGTCACTGTTTCGGTCATAACTCCTAAACCGTTTGGAGTTAGAGGACAAGGTCGGCGCCAATGGCTTCGTACTCAAATTACGAAGAAAAGCATACCGGAATCGCAAAAGAAAACCACTAGATGCGCCCGCACGCTCCGAAACAATCATCGGGTTCAGATCTGGAAAAAAAAAGTTTGGTGTTTTGCTAGTAACTCTCAAACAGTTTGGAATAAGCTGACGCCGACAGCGGCTGTGGATTAGTAATTAAATTCCGAAGAAAAAAACATCCGCAAAAAGCAGCGTCCACATCATTAATGTCCCCTCACGCTTCGCCCCAAGTAACGAGTTTTATCAGTAACTATCTATGTTTATATATCTTTTTATTTTTCATAATTATGTTTTCTTTTCCAGTCCGAGCTTTAGCGATTTCGTCGCTCAAACTGTCGGGTAGTATTAGACAATAGGCCCATGTCACACCCCGCTAAAGCGGAAACACGGAATGTGAGAGCTGGAATATCATTACACGGTCATAACCAAATATAAACGATTCAAGTCATTTCAATAAAATAAAATTGTTCAAGTTTCAACGTTCAAACAACCAAGTAGTTCATGATTTAACTTAAAGTACGAATACAAGTTTCAATTAAAATTCCCAAAATAGAAAGGTCTTTTCCCAATGAACGCCTCACGTAACCATAATGATCCTTCCTTGCCCTGCATTCCGTACACTTACATTAATTTCCTGAAACATAAGATAAAGTGTCAACTACATAAAGTAGTGAGTGAGTTACAGTTTAGAGTTTCGAGAAAAGTTTCCAAAAATAGAAAGTTGCAAAATATATGATGACGTCGTAAGAACGGAACAACGTTTGAACATATATGTAAATAGTAAAAGGTTTGAACGTACACAAGCAAGTTAAATAAATAAAACTCGTATAAGTAAAGTTGTAGCGGAATCCAGGCGCTAAAAAGGTGTATGCGTAGGGAGTATGTGTTTAACTAAATAGTAACTCGTATCAATCACTTGGCATAATATAAGTAGTAAGTATACACTAAACCGATTGTGTGGTCGTGAACTAGCCCAAAAATGTTTAATTGTTTGAACGTTTGAACTAAGCAATATGTACTTGGGACGCTAACCCTGAGCAAGGAGTGACCCCTCCTAAGTATCGATACCCATATGACTAACGGCTAATGCTAATAGTGTATAAGTTTCCAATACCAAAATGGGCAATTGAACAAAGTTTCCAAAGTTTCCAAAGTTTCCAAAGTTTCTTACGGGCTTATATATCCATCAAGGATTGGTCGCTAACAAGTATCCTAAATTTAGTTATCCTGCTAAGGCATCAACACATATACGCATAGTTGTACACAAGTTCCAAGTTTCCAAAGTTTCGAACGTTTCATAAAAGTTTCAATAGAGTTCGTACAAGTTCCAAAGTTTACGAGTTTCATAAGTTTAAAATGTTTCAAAGTTTCAAAGTTTCGAACAAGTCTCCAAAAGTTTCAATAAGTACCAAAAGTATCAAGTTTCCAATTGTTTAAATGATTCGCAAATAGTGTTAAAAGTTACAAAACATGTGATCTTATGCTTCCCCCAAATAATGTTTAAAAGTACAAAAAGTAAACAAGTGGGGTTGTAACTCACGGTTTGCGGAGAAAGTGAACTCGGAATCGGTCGGAAAGGAGCCGGGAATCACGGAATGCCTAAGGAATACCAAGATTGTCCAAAATTTAATTTCTCATTAGGTTGCTTTATATAAGAGATTAGGTAACTTTTGTTTAGAATTGAGTGTTAAGTTTAATATTGTTCCAAAAATTGGTCCGAAGCGGTTAACGTTAATTTTAGTTCGAAAAGTTCAAAGTTAAAGTTATTATTATGATAGACATGTTTAGGTTACTGAAATGGTTTAGGTTTTCTAACGAAATTTGGGCAGCGCTTCCGCGCCCAAATTTCGTGTCCAAAACCTACAACCATTTCCGCTCACAAAACATGCATATACACATAATAACCTAATAAACAAGTTCATTTAGTCCAAAGAGTCCAATACAAGTCACCATTATTATTAGTTTTACTCATCTCAGTCCAATAATATTATTAACAAAAGTCCAGAATGTGTGTACAAGTTTTTAACAACCAAAACGATGATTTTTTGGGGAGACAGCAGCCCGGTGCGCAACACCTGTCAGGGGGTGCTGCGCACCTCCCTGCTGTTCTTCCCCGTTTTGTGATTTCTTTGCCAAAAACGTTTTGTTACCCATAGATTTCGACATGCAATCAGTAGATGTCTCATAAAACAACATTTTTATAGTTTCTAAACAACTTTTAACCACAAAAACATAGATCTAAGTATTATTTAGTTAAAAATCGTTTTTGTATAAAAAGTGTTATAAATCTTTATAAAAATTCATTTTTTTATTGTTTAGATCTTACATGCAATTAGTAAAAACAGTAAGTAAAGATAGGAAATGATTTCTTCCGGATGAAAGTGGATGGATGATGTTTTAGAGGTGATTTGAACCCAAAAATCGGTAGAGAAAGCTTGAACCCAAAAATACTTTGTTCCTCCTTGTTTGCTTTGATGTTTAAACGTTTTTGATGGTTGATTTATGGTGGATTTGTGGCTGTAAACTTCTGGATTTAATGGTGTTTTAGAGAGATGTTAGAGAGAAGGTAGAGAGAAAATGAGTGTGTGTGTGTGTTTTTAATTTTGTAAAATGAAAATGAAAGGAAAAGAAAGAGTGTAGTAAAGGGGGGTCTTGGGCAGGGTTTTTGGCAGTAAATGAGTGTCAAAACTCGAGAGTGATTGGGTGGTGGATGTGTAAAACGAGGCAAGGACTGAAAATGTAACATTTTTGAAATCTGGCGTTAGGTGCTGCGCACCAAACCAATAGGTGCTGCGCACCGGGTGGTTTTTCAGATTTTATCTGATTTTTGTTTTTACGTTATTGCTTCGTTGGACCTTTTTGTTAATTGAAAGTTCTTAAGCATGATTTGATATGAACTTAGGAAAATTCAATAGTTGTTTTCTTGGTATTAGGACTTATATAATTGATTCCGGAAGTTATTCCGACACTAGTTCCGACAAAGTACAGACTCAACAATTACGAACTAGGACAAAGTGAACACGATAAAAGAGTAACTAGTGATTTGAACCGATATAGTAACTGAGAATCACCTGAATTTTTGACGGTTGTCACATCATCCCCGGGTTGAAAGAAATTTCGTCCCGAAATTTGACTCGTCACATCAGGTAGAAGTATCTTTGAACAAGTGAGGATACTTTTGACGTATCTGGTCTTCACGTTCCCATGTGAATTCGTGACCACGTCGGGAGTTCCAACGAACTTTGACAATAGGAACACGACTTTGTCTAAGTTGCTTGACCTCTCGGTCCACAACTTCAAGCGGTTCCTCGATGAAGTTGAGTTTGTTGTCGATCTTGACCTCGTCGAGTGGGATGACGATGGTCTCATCGGATAGGCACTTTTTTAAGTGTGAGACATGGAACACGTTATGAACATTTGAAAGAACAGGCGGGAGTTGGAGTCGATAAGCTACTGGACCAATACGCTCGATGACTTCAAACGGTCCGGTGTACCTGGGGCTTAGCTTACTGCGTTTCCCGAAGCGAACTACCCCTTTCCATGGCGATACTTTGAGAAGTACACGATCGCCGACCTGGAACTCGAGGGGTTTTCTTCGGTTATCGGCGTAGCTCTTTTGCCGAGTACGGGACGTCTTCAGTCGTTCTCTGATGGTGGTGATCTTGTCGATGGTTTCTTGAAAAATGTCGAGCCTTGTGAGCTGTCGATCACCAGCTTCTAGCCAACAAAGCGGCGATCGGCACTTGCGTCCATATAAGGCCTCGAACGGGGCATACTTAATGCTAGCGTGGTAGCTCTTGTTGTACGAAAACTCGACCAATGGAAGATGAGTATCCCAATTTCCTCCAAAGTCAACTACGCATGCTCTAAGCATATCCTCAAGCGTTTGGATCGTCCTTTCGCTTTGAC
>CAJVGC010000592.1:7404151-7441959 GCA_910822075.1 Senecio squalidus
ACCTTTTTCAGATCAAAAGGTTTCTTTCCTTTGTAGCCTGTCTTTTGTTCAAGCTTCATGGTTAATAGGGCAAGTTGACTCTTTAGTTTCTTAACTTCAGATTCATTTTCAGATTCTGAGTCTGAGTGTGACTCAGACTCAGATGAGTCAGCTTGAGAATAAATTTCTTTATTCCTTCTGCTCGTTGCAACCAATGCAGCTTCTGGATCCTTTGCAGTTCGCCTATTATTGATCTTCTTTCTTTCTTGAGATTCTTCAAAGTTTAATAATAGACCAAAAAGTCCCGGCAGCTTGTAGGTAGACAGTTTCTCACTTACTACCAGAGATGTGATAACAGATTCAAATTTGTTGGGGTAGTATATCAACAAATTTCTTACATATATCATCATCATCTTTTGTCACTCCCAGAGCTGACATATCATTCAGTAGAATTTGAAATCTGGTGTGAACATCAGCCAAAGTTTCCTTTTCTTTCACATAGAAATTCTCATAATTGACTGTTCAGTCTTTGCTCCTTCACAACTGGGACACCTTCATATGATACAATTAATGTATCCCACAGTTCTTTTGCCGTTTTACAGCCTGCAATTTTTGAAAAGATTTGTTCTGACACTGCATTTCCTAGAATGCTTCTGGCTCTGGGATCAAGATTGTATAGGAGCTTGTCTTGATCTGTCCATTGAGATTTGGCAGTTTGAACCCATCTGGCACGTTGGACAACTCTATCATCTTCTTTCACTTCATCAATGTTTTTACCTGGAATTATGGGTCCTTCAGTTATAATTCTGATCATTTCTTCATGAATTCCTGATAAGTGCCACTCAGCCTTGAGCTTCCAATGTGCAAAATTATGACCAGTGAACACAGGAATTCCTTTTCCAGCCATTGTGGTTATGTTTGAAGATGATGACATTGTTTTGAGATTTTAGGTATTGATCGTTTAAGATTTATAAATTTATTAAAATTTAAATCTTATTTGCTCTGATACCAGTTGTTAGGTCTCACTAAGATCCCAAACAATGGCAAATCAATAACAAATAAGTATTTAGACGTTAATTATTATATATCGATTTATTACTCAGTTTCAGTATATATTATAGCGGAATTATAATATCGAAACAATGAGAATAACACACAGTTATATTCCAGTAAAAGTTGTGCCGATTACAAAACTCAAACTCACTATTTATACACAATATAGTGAGTTTGATAAGGATCAATCTAAGAGAATCTTTTAAACATATAAAAGATATTAACCAACTAGACTACCTTAAATCACGGCTAACTTCTCTCATGAGTCTGAGTTAGTCAGACTGAGTCACTCAGACTCATGTCACTCAGACTGAGTCACTCAGACTCATTGTCACTCAGACTCAGACTTTGATTAACAGATTTATTAATCTTGGGATAAATCATTGTTTTTCCCAACAGTAACATGTTCAGCCAGTTTGGGCTTGGACTCTATTGGGCCTCACGGACATGCAAGTCCGTGAGCAGCCCACTAAGCTATCTATACACAGACTAATACAATACTACGTAATCAAAACATGATAGAACATCCAGTCATTGCATTTCTTGCACTAACAAGTAGTAAGTATACACTAAACCGATTGTGTGCTCGTGAACTAGCCCAAAAATGTTTCATTGTTTGAACGTTTAAACTAAGCAATATGTACTTAGGACGCTAACCCTGAGCAAGGAGTGACCCCTCCTAAGTATCGATACCCATATGACTAACGGCTAATGCTAATAGTGTATACGTTTCCAATACCAAAATGGGCAATTGAACAAAGTTTCCAAAGTTTCTTACGTGCTTATATATCCATCAAGGATTGGTCGCTAACAAGTATCCTAAATTTAGTTATCCTGCTAAGGCATCAACACATATACGCATAGTTGTACACAAGTTCCAAGTTCCAAAGTTTCGAACGTTTCATAAAAGTTTCAATAGAGTTCGTACAAGTTCCAAAGTTTACGAGTTTCATAAGTTTAAAATGTTTCAAAGTTTCAAAGTTTCGAACAAGTCTCCAAAAGTTTCAATAAGTACCAAAAGTATCAAGTTTCCAATTGTTTAAATGATTCGCAAATAGTGTTAAAAGTTACAAAACATGTGATCTTATGCTTCCCCCAAATAATGTTTAAAAGTACAAAAAGTAAACAAGTGGGGTTGTAACTCACGGTTTGCGGAGAAAGTGAACTCGGAATCGGTCGGAAAGGAGCCGGGAATCACGGAATGCCTAAGGAATACCAAGATTGTCCAAAAGTTAATTTCTCATTAGGTTGCTTTATATAAGAGATTAGGTAACTTTTGTTTAGAATTGAGTGTTAAGTTTAATATTGTTCCAAAAATTGGTCTGAAGCGGTTAACGTTAATTTTAGTCCGAAAAGTTCAAAGTTAAAGTTATTATTATGATAGACATGTTTAGGTTACTGAAATGGTTTAGGTTTTCTAACGAAATTTGGGCAGCGCTTCCGCGCCCAAATTTCGTGTCCAAAACCTACAACCATTTCCGCTCACAAAACATGCATATACACATAATAACCTAATAAACAAGTTCATTTAGTCCAAAGAGTCCAATACAAGTCACCATTATTATTAGTTTTACTCATCTCAGTCCAATAATATTATTAACAAAAGTCCAGAATGTGTGTACAAGTTTTTAACAACCAAAACGACGATTTTTCGGGGAGACAGCAGCCCGGTGCGCAGCACCTGTCAGGGGGTGTTGCGCACCTCCCTGCTGTTCTTCCCCGTTTTGTGATTTCTTTGCCAAAAACGTTTTGTTACCCATAGATTTCGACATGCAATCAGTAGATGTCTCATAAAACAACATTTTTATAGTTTTTAAACAACTTTTAACCACAAAAACATAGATCTAAGTATTATTTAGTTAAAAATCGTTTTTGTATAAAAAGTGTTATAAATCTTTATAAAAATTCATTTTTTTATTGTTTAGATCTTACATGCAATTAGTAAAAAAAGTAAGTAAAGATAGGAAAATGATTTCTACCGGATGAAAGTGGATGGATGATGTTTTAGAGGTGATTTGAACCCCAAAATCGGTAGAGAAAGCTTGAACCCGAAAATACTTTGTTCCTCCTTGTTTGCTTTGATGTTTAAACGTTTTTTATGGTTGATTTATGGTGGATTTGTGGCTGTAAACTTCTGGATTTAATGGTTTTTTAGAGAGATGTTAGAGAGAAGGTAGAGAGAAAATGAGTGTGTGTGTGTGTTTTTAATTTTGTAAAATGAAAATGAAAGGAAAAGAAAGAGTGTAGTAAAGGGGGGTCTTGGGCAGGGTTTTTGGCAGTAAATGAGTGTCAAAACTCGAGAGTGATTGGGTGGTGGATGTGTAAAACGAGGCAAGGACTGAAAATGTAACATTTTTGAAATCTGGCGTTAGGTGCTGCGCACCAAACCAATAGGTGCTGCACACCGGGTGGTTTTTCAGATTTTATCTGATTTTTGTTTTTACGTTATTGCTTCGTTGGACCTTTTTGTTAATTGAAAGTTCTTAAGCGTGATTTGATATGAACTTAGGAAAGTTCAATAGTTGTTTTCTTGGTATTAGGACTTATATAATTGATTCCGGAAGTTATTCCGACACTAGTTCCGACAAAGTACAGACTCAACAATTACGAACTAGGACAAAGTGAACACGATAAAAGAGTAACTAGTGATTTGAACCGATATAGTAACTGAGAATCACCTGAATTTTTTACAGTTGTCACATCATCCCCGGGTTGAAAGAAATTTCGTCCCGAAATTTGACTCGTCACATCAGGTAGAAGTATCTTTGAACAAGTGAGGATACTTTTGACGTATCTGGTCTTCACGTTCCCATGTGAATTCGTGACCACGTCGGGAGTTCCAACGAACTTTGACAATAGGAACACGGCTTTGTCTAAGTTTCTTGACCTCTCGGTCCACAACTTCAAGGGGTTCCTCGATGAAGTTGAGTTTGTTGTCGATCTTGACCTCGTCGAGTGGGATGACGATGGTCTCATCGGATAGGCACTTTTTCAAGTGTAAGACATGGAACACGTTATGAACATTTGAAAGAACAGGCGGGAGTTGGAGTCGATAAGCTACTGGACCAATACGCTCGATGACTTCAAACGGTCCGGTGTACCTGGGGCTTAGCTTACCGCGTTTCCCGAAGCGAACTACCCCTTTCCATGGCGATACTTTGAGAAGTACACGATCGCCGACCTGGAACTCGAGGGGTTTTCTTCGGTTATCGGCGTAGCTCTTTTGCCGAGTACGGGACGTCTTCAGTCGTTCTCTGATGGTGGTGATCTTGTCGATGGTTTCTTGAACAATGTCGAGCCTTGTGAGCTGTCGATCACCATCTTCTAGCCAACAAAGCGGCGATCGGCACTTGCGTCCATATAAGGCCTCGAACGGGGCACACTTAATGCTAGCGTGGTAGATGTGGTTTTGGATCCATTAGGATTTATGTAATCCTCCTACATATATGTTATCAATAATAATAATGATTAAGGGGTTTCTATTATTCTTCATTATTGAATAATGAAAACCGTTATATTATTGATGATTGTAAACCTATTACAAAGCAATTATTTATAAACTAATATAAAACTCTAATGGACCCTAACCCACAATCGGGCTCGGGCCAACTTATTCTCTAATACTCCTCCGCAGTTCGAGCGGCGACATCGCTAAAACTAGAACTGTAAAAAAACTATAATTATCAAAATAAATAAAGGATAAAAACTAAGATATTTTGAATGGCTCCTAGCTTGCGGCGGCGCAGCAGACGTTGCGATAATGTCGAAGGACTTGAACTAGAAACCGATCATGTTTCACTCGGAATCAGAAGCATAATAAATAAAAAAGAAACATATTATTTTCCGATCATGTTTCACCCGGAAGCAGCCTAATATTTTACCGATCATGTTTCACTCGGTAGCAGCAACAGAAGAAAGCATAGTATTTTCCGATCATGTCTCACTCGGAAGCAACAATAAGATTTGATGATGGTCTCGCTTTGGAAGACATTTTTTTTTCTTCTAATTGTCTCGCTTTAGGAGACAGATGAAAATATTAATTCTCATACGAAACAAATAAGATATTTAAACCAGAAGCGAAACAAAAGAGCTAACAATAATATGAAACTAAGATCGACGAATAAAGGGAATGGAAAACTAAATAAACAAAATAGAAATCAAAAAGTTTACCAAACAGTGTGCGAAACAAATTTTCTTTTAAACAATGCAAACAATTTTCTTGTTTTTTGTTTTTTTTGTTTTGAAGGAACAGAAAACAAAAGAGACGAATGAACCAATTAGAAAACTAACCCATTAATCAGATTTAAAACCTGGAACACGTTGGAGTGAACGGAAGCTTAATCGAACGAATCAAAGAGAGCCCGCGGTGGCTCTGATACCATATTGAATAATGGAAACCGTTATATTATTGATAATTGTAAACCTATTACAAAAAAATTATTTATAAACTAATATAAAACTCTATTGGACCCTAACCCGCAATCGATTGAAAAATAATAGAAACCCCTGCATTATTATTATTATTATCAAATATATATAAGAATACAATGGAAACCCTAATCAGAAACCCTAATGGACCCAAACCCACATATCGGGTTTGGGCTTATTATCTAATACTCCCCGGCAGTTCGAGCGACGAAATCGCGAAAGCTCGAACTGGATAACAAACTCTAACTATGAAAATAAACATAAAATAAAACATAGATAATTGCTAATAAGACTCGTTGCTTGGGGTGACGCATGACGACGGGTCGAAGCTGCGTTCGTTTCCTTTTCCGGTTTGCTTTTCTTCGGAATTTAATTACGAATTCACAGCTGTTAACGGCGTTAGCTAACTCCAAACAGTTTGAAAATTATAAGCAAAACGTTTTTTTTTTTCAGATCTAAACCCGACACTTGTATCGGAGTGTGACGGTGCCTCCGGTGGTCTTCAGCTCCGATTCCGGTATGCTCCGATTCCGATACCATGAAAAATAATAGAAACCCCTGGATTATTATTATTATTATCAAACATATATAGGAATACAATGGAAACCCTAATCATAAACCCTAATGGACCCAAACCCACATATCGTGATTGGGCTTATTATCTAATAGAAAGTTCTTTAGAGGTTATGAGTGTAATTTTCATTTCTTATCTCAGCTAATTGCATGCTAATTAAGGATCATGAGCAGACTACATGATCACATGATCACGGATCACATACAGGTTCATGATCACTAATCCAATTTATCATCATTCTTCTATATATTATGCTCTTGTGTTCATAGGTATCACGACCAGCTGAGTATAGCCGTTAGAGACTAAGTCCGAGTCAAAGCTTAAAGACTTGAAGAGAACGCTGAAGAAGTAGTCCATGAAGGATCTCGAATATCTCGGAACTGGGACAATCCCACCTTTTTCGCTATAGTTGTTATTTTCTTATCATTATAAATAGAGGCAATGATCGATATAGGAAACACACACAATCTTACCGGAATACTCACCTGAAACAACACTTAAACACTTAGCATCGATCATTTGTACTCATATTTTGTACTTTTTACCATTTTATCAATAATATAAGCAAAGGCAAGAGATTATTATCCCTTCCCGAGGTTTTATGTCGACGATCCAAAAGGATTAAGGGCTTTCCTCGTAAACCACTATGTTCATTTACTATTTACGCATATCTTTGTTAAGTTTAGTAAAATATCTCGTGATCACTACTTTGATCATCACAGCACCTTACCTCACTTAACTGATTTGATTACAAAATTATTATAAGTAGTTTTTGGTCAAAACAGAGATCTTAACACCCACTCAATTTAAGGATATAACTCATTAATAGCATATGAAATATAACAATGTCATAAACATACACATACATATCATTGTGCCACGGAAGAGCTTGTTAGCTAGGGTATGTGAATTGGTCTATTAACTAAAAGTTGTATATTCTAGTCCCATAAGGGACAAATATGATGAATCGTAGTTGAGTCTTTAAACCCAAAGGCAAGTTTGGTAGAGAAGTCTTGGAGTGATCATATAGGGGTGTAAACAAGTCGAGTCGATCTGAGTAACGTTAAGCTTAAACTCGTCGCGGTTACTAACACTTGGGCTCGAAACTCGACCCCAACTCGAGCGAGCTTTAAATTTCAAGTTCGAGCTCGACTTGGTTGCTAAAACTCGACTCTAGCTAGATTGATTTTATATTCTAAACTCGAGCTCAACAGATAATCGTTATCTCATCTCGACTCGACTAGCTTGTATATATATTACATTATATTATAGCAATAATTTAGTATATATATATATATATATATATATATATATATATATATATATATATATATATATATATATATATAAAAGCAGGGGTGAGCCAAAATACTTTTTATATGGCGACAAAGTAAAAAGTATTTAATAAAATCGATAAATTTTCGTTCTTCACGTTTGGAAAAATTAATAGTATTTCAATTTTTATAAGGACACAATTTAAAAAATATCATAAATATAACTACTTTTTATATTGTGATTTTTTTTTATGGAGACAACTACCTTTTATTTTTATATGAAAGGGTAGAGTGTAATTTACCTCAAACTCCCGAGACTCACAAACCGAGTATTTTGGAACTAGAACCTAACACTTCAAATCGAATCAATTTCAAATAATTGGCGAACTGTCTCGTCTAGTTTATATCCCTTCTTAAAAACCAAGATAAGAAGCTGGTTTAAAACCATTATGAAGTAATGAAGAAGATATACATGATTGGGAAACTCAAGGTGAACAAAACATTTGTAAAATAAGAAGTTTAGTAATATTAGCCAGGCAATTATTATGGATAAAATTTCATGCATAAATTGATGATTAATTACTTGTATTTTAACTATTAATTCACTTTTAACAAAGTTCTAAGGTTGTGTTTATCATTTTTAATAAAATAAAAGTACTAAGTTATCATAATATTTGAATGTTTTCGGTATATTGGTCTTTTCCCGCCACATATATTATTTTTATTAAAACTTGGTAACTTGATATTTTAAGGAAAAAGAGGTTATTCAATACAGGCAACCTTACACAAATGTTAGGTTTCTTATTGTTCATCAAATCTTCAATTTTCTCCAAATGGAATGCTATGTAAAATTTTAAACAATAACCCATTAGTTTAGCGATTAAATCTTCAATAATCCAAAATATTAATCATCAATATTTAAAGTAGAAACAAAGAAGAAGATTTGAATTCGATGGAACAACAATATCCGGTTGAAGCGCCATCGAATTCATATTTGTCTTCTTCTTTTTCTTCTACATTGAGATCCGAAGATGAAAATCAAAAAAATAAAGGGAAATCATTGGCATTGCCATCTAAATTTCCATTGACATTTAAAGAGATGGCGGGTGCATTTGGTGTCCTTTTGGGTTTAGCCATTGGTCTTTTCGGAGTTTATCTTTCCTTGCCGAATTCTGATTATAGCTTCCTCAAGCTTCCAAGAACCCTTGAAGATCTTCGTATCCTCAAGTACCCCATTACCTACATTGTCCCTTGTTTTAACATATGTATTATTGGCATTCATACATATATGAAAACATAATATTGTATGAATGTAATTTGAAATGTTTCTAAAGGGTGTTGTTATCTTTTCAGTGATAACCTAGAGAGATACACGTTGGACTATACGATACAAGTGCTTGTGGGGTATTGCACGGTCTATATCTTTATGCAAACGTTTATGATCCCAGGAACCGTTTTCATGTCATTGCTTGCCGGCTCACTTTTTGGGGTCTTAAAAGGTTTCGCTCTTGTTGTTTTTGTTGCAACCGCTGGTTCATCTTCTTGCTACTTTCTATCTAACTTGATTGGGCGACCAATTATATCGTCTTTCTGGCCTGATAAACTCGTTTTCTTCCAAAACCAGGCGAGTATCAAATAAACGATTTACCCCTCAAACGGTCTTTAGGTAGCTATCTATTATTTGATGATGTTGTATCTATATTTCTAGGTGGCTAAAAGGCAAAACGGGCTGCTCAACTACATGATATTCTTAAGGGTAACCCCAACTTTGCCAAGCGCGTTTATTAACGTAGCATCACCACTTGTAAATGTGCCTTATCATACATTCGCCCTTGCAACTTCTATTGGAATGATTCCGGTTGCTTTTGTCACTGTGAGGGTATGTTTATCTTTTTTAGCTCATTTCCCTTTAAATGTATTTGTTTGCGATTATAGTGCTCACCTACGTTTACGTCATAAAAAAAAACAGTCCCTTTTGTATTGCAATAAAACAGCTACAATTCAATATTTTGAATTTCAAATACTTGCGATGGTCAGGACTTGAGAATTGAGACTTATATATAATATATGTTACAGGCAGGAATGACGCTTGGTGAATTACAATCAGTTGGAGATTTATACGACATACAATCAATCATCACCTTATTTCTTATAGGGATTGCATCTGTCGCCCCAACGTTAATAAACAACAAAACTAAATCATAACATTCCCCTCACCGGATTCTCGGTCTGTATTTGAGCCAATGATGGGTCATTTAGGGCTATGAAGGAATACGTACATGTTAACATTTGTTAATCTACATAAGTGTCAATGTAACATATATGGTTAATTACTACAGATTTTGACAAAGTCGAAATTTATAAACTTCCGGACCAATTACTTGAGATGATTTGTTGTATACAACGTAAAAAAGATTTGCAACTACTAATAATTTGATCTTTGACAATTTTACACCAGCATAAATGTATTTGATATCACGAAGGATAGTTTATATATTAGTTAAAAAAATATACAAGTCATGTAAAGTGCAAATAATGTTGTATACCATAAACGGATACGATTCATATAAAAAAAATTAACCAAAAATTTGTTGCATTAACCCACCCATTATCATGAAAAAGAGACCGATTTTTGGAAAGATGAGAAAAACGTGAAAGCGTAAACTTTTTTAAATGTTGGTTTTGATAACTAACGGGTATTTTACGTATTTAAATATCTATGTGCCCTTCCAAATATTATACTGTAGAAGTTTTTATTATGGTATTGATAAATGTAGTGTCTGTTGCATACAATGAGAGTGAACTAATAAATAACTAAGCCCTAACAATAATATTAATGGAGTAGACATAAGTGGGCCATCATCTCTCTAATATGCCCCCGCAGGTTGAGCGGGAGGAGGCCGACGAACGCTTAAACTGTCGAAAATCCGAGAATAAAGGAAGCGCTAGACCTTTGGTGAAGATGTCGGCATACTGATAACGAGACGGAACATGAAGAACGCGCACCTGACCAGCGGCCACTTTGTCACGAACAAAGTGGATATCAATCTCTATGTGTTTGGTGCGCGCTGATGTTTTATATATATAAAACCCGAACTATGCATTTAAGGTAACCACGTTACCAAAACGATTTGAAAAATATATATGTATAATGTTTATGGGCTCACATACTTCAACCCATAATATAAAAGTAGCCCTTTAAGCCTGACCCCCAAGACAAAACCCAAACTAAAGCCCAATAAAAATCCTTTAGTCGTGACTCGTGACTCATTGACATTAATATATCCATGCTTCGAAACGTCCAGTTGTCAAAATGTGTAGTTTTTGCTGTTTTGCCTTGAAAATGTGTTTGTTTTGTGGTGCAGTTTTGCTGTTTCTGCTATAGTGAAATATGTTTAAATGGGTCGAAACACCTAGAGTTTTTTATATATATAATCGCGACAACATTCTATATAATCAAACACTTTATACACAATTTCGTTTCTCTTCTTACATAATTTTATTTTTCGAATCGGTTTCCATTTCATTATCAACTTACATATTTGTTCATTTCACTAGTTATCAAACACTGAAATCCATTAAATTTCTTGGCTCATTTCATTTCTTTCAATTTCTTCTCTTCTTTGTGTTATTTATCAAAATTCTTACCAAATGTGTCGTAAAAAAGGGACAAAAAAGGATGTTTAATTTCATTCGTCATGAAAACAGATACGCTATAATTTGATACGTGATATTAGCTACTACAAAACAAATTCCAAAAAACCCGATTCACATTGCTTTTGTAGGCCATGCAATATAGTTCATACCGCGATGGGCAATGGACTAGTACTTTTTGTTAAAGGTTATCAAAATGTTTTAAATTGTGACACAAATGGAACCTTGTTAATACTTTTTGTTAAAGGTTGTGGTGTGCCGAAAACACTAGGATAAAACAGTCTTTTAGTCTTAAATTAACTATATGAATAAAAATTTTGATATGATAAAAAGAAAATGTATTAGTACCAACATTTATAGCAAAAAAATCGATATAGATTCTTGTGTTAAGTTCAAATCTCATTAAAAACAAACGTTTTAGAATTTCCGGTTAACTGTTTAAAAAATGACTTAAAAGAAATACAAGAAAAGGTTAATCAAGCAGCATACATAATATATCCTTAAAAGTTTTGACTTGAAATAGTACAAGTCAACTTATTTACTTCAAAGTTTAACTCGCAATTACATACTCTCTATAACAACTTGCTAATCATGAAACTAAACCTCTCCGTTAACGATGAATTTGGAGAAGACAATGATTATTCACAAAGCAACTCAACAACCATGAACACGAAAGTGTGGCAGTTTTGTAAATTCCCTCTACTCAATGGTTACTTTTTGAAAACCTTTGGTTACGGTTTTGAGAGAATGAAGCTCAGAAGCGGTAGCAAGACCTTGCAACATTCTAAGGATCTCGGTTGAGTCCTCAAGAAAGTATCTTGCTTTGCTCGGTTTTCTACCTACTGTGCAAGCAAACACTTCGGCTACTGGGGAAAGAGATGGGCCAGCTATTGCCCTTGTGATTGCTTCGAACATGTCTTCGTCTGACCTGTCATCACCTATGCAAAGCACGAAATCTGGTACCATTCCTCTTTCTTGCATTGTTGTTAAAAGACGGTCTGCAACAAGCCCTTTGTTTATCCCCTGTTGCAAATGAACAGAAAATATGTCACTTTAATATAAACGGAGAGGTTTTCCCCTGTTCCTGTTACCTTGGGACGGCTAGTTTTTTACTCAGATGTACGCGGCCTAACTGATCTATCAACGTAACCGTTTCCGAACATTTCCCTAGCCAGCCCAAGATATTACCTAGGGAGGTTCGAACCTGAGACCTCTATGAGGACATCAGGACGCCTTACCCGGGCGTCCTGGCCACCTTTGTGATGTTTAATTATGTTACGTTAATATATATAGTTTAAACTAATAAAAAGCTAAGAGCGTAGTAACCTGTGGTTTAACTTCCACAATGAATTGCCCGCTTTTGACAGTGACGGGTTCATTAGCAAGAACACTCTCCAAATGGTCTAAAAGTTCCTTAGCTTGACACGAACCAAAGTCCGGATCGGCGTATTGATAGTTCCAAACAAGTCCACTCTCTTTCGTCTCTATGGTTGACCCATCTGTTGTTTCCGTATACAACATCATCACCGGCTCTGCAATCTGTTTCCAGTAAAAATCCGGCACCGCAATACAAGTTTCCCACTCTGCATCCTTATTTTCCCTAACCACAAAAATAAGTTACAACTTGTCAAAACTAAAACCTTATATTCGGAAGTTTGTTATGAAAATAAAGTTAAGTGGTAACTTTTGAATAAGTAATAAAACGAACTCTAGAGGTGGCAAAATCAGTGAGTAAATGTTAAGACCGATAAATTTATAATGATAAAAACACATGGTAATTTTCGCATATGCTGCAAAACCGAACTCTAGAGATGGAAAAATGGGTTAGCTGATAAACCATGAATAGTTTGTGTAGGGATCGGGTTGGTTGACCCTACACACTTTTTTCATATACTTTTTTGAGCCTGTTTGACCCGTTTCTGATTAAGTTTTTTTGTTTTGTTTTACTTGTTTGACCCGATAGAGATAAAACATAAACCAAATCGACCCATTAATAAGTATTTAACATAAAAGTGGGTACCTCAAGAAGTAACCATGCTCAGCTGCAACACCCAACTTTTCACACGGCGAAAACCATTCATTCAATGTTGCCCGATCCTTCCCACTAACAAGAAAAACAACATTCTTTGGGTCCCGACACAAGCTATTCACTATTCCTATAACTTCAGCACTCGGACTGGTACTGATTGAATTCTGCAATGTCATAGTACCATCATAATCTACCAAAATGGCACGTTTTTTTGTCCGTTTGTAAGCCGAAACAATATGTTCAATCGAAAGCTTCCGGAAATTCGGGTCCAACGCAACAACCCGAAACCCTAACCCAAACCCGATACCCCAACACCTTCTCCCCACATGATCACGACACGATCTCTCAAGATCTTGCCAAAAACTACGTGCCCAATACGCAACATCGTGAGTGCTAACATATCTATAATGTTTTTCATGCCTCATTTGTTTTTCAGCTTCAGAAAATACCAACGCTAAATCCATTGCTTCCGCCACCGAGTCAGTATTCCACGGGTTGACCCGAATAGCCCCACTTAGAGATGGAGAACATCCAATGAATTCCGAGACAACTAGCATACTTTTTTTAGGAATTGAAGGATTTACCCTTAAAGTTTCGTCCAACTTATCATTCCCTTGCCTACAAATAACATATTCATACGGTATCAAATTCATTCCATCTCTTACAGCGGTAACAAGACAACACTCAGAAATCACATAATAGGCAATCCTTTCGTAAAACTGAAGCGGGCTATCAATCAAGATTACAGGTATGTAACCTTGCCGACCGAATTTCCTGTTAATTCTTTCTTTAGTGATGTGAGTTTCTGACTGGACTTCTAGAACGTCCCTCCCCCGACCTCTAGCTGGATTCGCAATCTGAACCAAAACCACCTTACCCCTTTTTTCCGGATGCTGAGTCAGCAAATTCTCAAACGCTAAAAGTTTCAAACTTATTCCTTTAAAAATGTCCATATCATCAACCCCGAGCAAAACGGTCTGACCACGAAACTGATCACGTAACTCTGCAACTTTTGACACGGTGTCAGGGAGATCAAGAACGTTTCGAAGTTGTTTCAAATGAATCCCAACCGGTAAAATCTTGATGCTGACTGTGCGTCCGTAGTATTCCAGCCCGATATAACCCCGTTTAGATTGATAAGATAAACCAAGCATTCTACTACAGCACGAGAGAAAATGTCTAGCGTAATCAAAAGTATGGAAACCAATAAGATCAGAATTCAAAAGTGCACGTAAAAGCTCGTCTCTTACAGGAAGGGTTCGATATATCTCAGAAGACGGAAACGGGCTATGAAGAAAAAAACCGAGTTTCACACGATTAAATCTTTTTCTTAAAAAAGTAGGCAAAACCATTAAATGGTAGTCATGAACCCAAACAAAGTCATCATCAGGACTAATCACTTCCATTACTTTATCAGCAAAGATTTTGTTAACGGAAACATACGCTTGCCAGAGTGACCGGTCAAACCGGCCACCAAGATCAGGTGATAACGGAAGCATGTAATGAAACAATGGCCACAAATGTTGTTTACAAAACCCGTGATAAAATTTGCTAAAAAGCTCGGGCGGTATAAACGCAGGCACACACTTAAAATTTTCAAGCAAATGTTGAGCAACATCATCTTGATCTTTCGGGTCGATTTCTTCTCTTAAACAACCAATGTACATGATTTCAACATCTTCACCCAACCCGTCTCTCAGTTGTAAAAGAAGGGAATCTTCATCCCAACTAAATTTCCAACTACCATCGGGTTGTTTACTAACCCGAAGTGGGAGCTGGTTTCCTACTATAATCATCCGTTCCTGAGAAACGGATGACGGGACATCGGAACTAAACCCTTCATCGTCTAGTTCCGATAAAACCCCAGGAACCGTTGCTACTCGGGATAGTTTCTTTCCGGCCCGACTAAAACCTGATGATGGTAATGGTGCTTCACCAGATGCAAGTTCAAAAAGATTACTATAAGACCTTGACATCATTATCAACGAATTCTGACTAAAAATCGATATTAAATTCCCTTTTTAAGCTAAATCTACATAACAAAACAAATCATAATACCATTAGTTTAAATCAAAAGATTCATCATATGCTTAACTTTATCAGTAAAACAACTATAAACATTAAAAAACAAAAAAAATTGCCATTTTACTCAAATTTACAGTCCACTATGAATCTTGATTAAAAAAAGAAAAGAAAAAAAAAACAAAAGGCTAAATTAAATCCATATGGGTATATGAAAACTAAATCAAGATTAAATTTTTTTAGGATTTATGAACTAAAAATCCAAACTTTTTCATGGGAAATTATTTAAAGTACCAAAAAGATTGATTTTTCCTTTTCAAGAACTAAAAAGAATACTAAAAAGCTGGAAAAAAAAACACTGAAGCATATGAACAAACAGGTTATGTGCATAAAGAAAGAAAATCATAAAAAGTGAAAAAATTTACTTAAAATTTATAAATTTTGATGAAAATATTTACCTGGAAAGCTGCTCTCAAAGTGGTGCCATTTTCAGTGATTGAAGCAAAAAGATTCCAAATTAGTTGCAACAAATAAAAAAGTTTTAAGCTTAATAATGAATATATGAATGGTAGTGATGAAAAATGAGAAAGATTAACTTTAATTAAAGTAAAATTTTGGAATAATTTGGTAAAAAAAATATCAAAGATTCCTTTTTTTTTTTTAATAATTATAAATAATTTTTTTTAAAGATTCTTCACATAAATATATTAGTAGTACTTTTGTGGCACAATTTATGCAACCAAATGGTTAGGAATTAAAAAGAAATATTTTTGACAAAAGATTATGCATGGTTTAATGCATAAAGTACAAGTGGAAATTAAGATACGTTTATGATGATGATGTTGAAAATGAGAGCTCAACACTAACATAATTTCTCATTTAAGACGGGTATATTTGCGAAATTATAAGATTAAGATGGAAGGAAGTTGAATTTTTTTTTTATTACGGTTGTAGTTGTACTTATTTAAATTTTTAAAAAATGGTAAATGAGTTTGTTTATAAACTTTCAATATCTATATTAATTATAAACTATTTGGATTAATTGTGTCATACTCCGTTCAGGCGAAAACACGAATTGTAATAATATTAGAGGTATAAAGGTCACAACAAAACATGCATCGATTTATATAAATAAAATCGAAGATACAGAGTACAAATATTACATCATCCGGATAAATAAACTACAATAATGTCATAATGGACGGTAAAGGAACTAAATCATAAACAAAAGCAAGTTCCACGAAGCACGTAGACGATCTACTTAGTCAACAAAAATAGCATCAAAGTGTAACCTCAAACCCCTGAAAAACATGAAAAATAAACGTCAACATAAAGTTGGCGAGATATTCGCCATTTTATATTGAATTTATTAAGTTCGAAAGTTTTGACCCATTTGAAATAAGTATGTAAAATCATAAAAATATTATCTTGATTTATAGTAAAATTAGATACATGCATGGCCTTAGATATAAATATACCTGAACCTGACATCAAATAGCAACATTTACCCCACCTTAGTGTCAAACTAAGGTTTAGTTATCGAATAATAAACAGTCATAACATTGACTCATAGAAACAAATTATCATTGTCATCCCATATAAGCAATGAGAGTGCGTCAAACACTCATATAGATCTATATATATATACCGGTGGCTCAAAAAGAGTTAGAGCTTGTATACGAGGGTCTTATACTACCACTAAGGCCATATAAGTAAGGTAACACCAATCTAAAGGCATTCGCAATCCACAATGCATAAACAAGATAAATAGTGAATTTACGGTTTTCATGACCAAAGTATAAGACGGTAAAAAGGACAACGAATAAACTCACGATAAATCAGCATATATAGCGTCGGGATGACAAATCGGGAGAAATCACTCCACCGCCTAAATGCCCTAGAATAAAGACATCGAAAGTCTAAGTACCTCTATAAGTCTAGTAGGGTTTAGCCTTAATAATTAACGTTATATTACATAGTATATTCAAAAGAGTTCGAAATAATAATATTTCGAGTCAAAAATGACGAGTAGAAGTTAACGATAGAAGATTGAATATTGAAAATCAAAGTTTAGTCGAAGTCAACGATTTTGACAAGGAGTCAAAGTCAACTAAAAGTCAACATTTGAAGAATTTAAACATATTTAAATTATATTTAAATATTTCGATTTATTAAGGTAAAAATACAATTTTTATATTATCTTTACGAAAGTTATAATTTATGATTGCGATTACGTTCTTGAGTCCAAAAACATTTATTTGTCAATATATACTACTTTTACGTATAATGATATATTTATATAAGTTTTTCCAAAATATATATATTTCATATTGTAAGTCTATTTAGTCAAGTATTCTAAATAGTATATATATATATATCCATATATATCTTTTAGGCATAATATAATTTTATTACAAATCGTTTAACAGGGTTACTAATTATAATAATTAGTCATAATGATATATATATATATATATATATATTGGCAAATTTCATACTATTTATAATAGTCTTAGTACTTATCTATACTGCATATAAATCATTTGGACTCATTTTCTTAATGTTAAAATTTAAGAGTGATTTTACTAAATTACCCTTATTATACTTTATTAACACATTTGAATTTTAATCTACTAATTAATTCTCTACGTACCTTATTAACCAACAAATATTATATATATAAATATAAATATAATTATAAATAAAAAACTTTATTAACTTATAAATTTATTTTGAATACTAAATATTTCTCTCCAATATTATGTAATATATGAGCAAATTTGACATATTTAACATATACAACTTTTTGATGTTTACTTTCTTCATACCAAATTTTTGAATTTATGATAACCAAAAATCATCGTCATTCGTAAATTTATTGTCATGAAAAATGATAGTGTTAGTAGGGAATGGCTCATACACATAGCCCATTAACCCCCTAAACACATAACCTGACTTACAAAAGCTTGCCTGCTATCTCCTAGCTCCGACCCTTAGGCTCCGGCGTCCGGACACAAGACTCCGGCGTCCGGACACTTGGCCCCAGCATCCGGACATTTCGTCCCGGCATTCGGACACAAGGTTCCGGCGTCCGGACACTTGGCCTTCGGCCCCGTGTCCGGGAGATAGGCCCCGTGTCCGGAAACCTGGCCCCGACACCAAGCCTTTGGCCCCGACACCCGGGAGTTAGGCCCCGTGTCCGGGAGTTTGGCCCCGACGCCCGGAAATTAGGCCCCGTGTCCGGAAACCTGGCCCCGGCACCAAGGCTTTGGCCCCGGCACCCGGGAGTTAGGCCCCGTGTCCGGAGTTTGGCCCCGGCGCCCGGGAGCTAGGCCCCGTGTCCGAGAGATTTGGCCCCGACACCCGGGCTTCGGCCCCGTGTCTGGGAGAAAGACCCCGTGTCCGGAGATTTGGCCCCGGCACCCGGGCTCCGGCCCCGTATCCGGGAGGCTTGCCTCAGCGCCCGACACTCGTGACCCGACGTCCGGAGCTCGTGACCCGGCATCCGGCACTCGTGTCCCGACGTTCGACACTCGTACACCAGGACCCGTCATCCGACACCAGGCTGTCAGTTATGTCCCGAGACGTTTGGTGTCCGACACTCACACTCTCGGTCCGACACTCCGGAACCTATACTTATACTTTACATCTAGTAAGTATAGTATTCCTCTAAACCAACACTAATGCCTTGGGATGCCTCTCGTAGTATAATGCTCCTGACATCCTACCGGTCAGACACTCAAGCCTAATCCTTGAGTGTAACCGTCAGAGCATTAATAAAGTTATATAATGATATAGACGTTAATACCCGTTGGAATCCTATTGATGAGCCATAAATGGTCATCATTGCCATACGTTGTTGATGCCTGGTAGTGTTGGGTATAAATACTCAACACTTCAAGTTTTGGACACATCTTCTCCACTCTCATACTTGCACACAGTATCTCTTGACCGGAATACATATACACTTCCCGCAGTAAACATATTCCGATCATCTTTCTCCAACCAGCCACTTGACCACCTTAGGCTCGCCAAGAGCTTGATAGGTTCGCACTGCTAAGCAGGAGGTCAAGGGGTTGAATCCCAAACACCCAAGTTACTGAGCCTGTCAATCCTTGCTCTAACATTGGCGCCATCCGTGGGACACGTTTTAGCAATGGTGTCTCATTTCATTTCTATCTTTTTTCATTTCATTTCTTAGTTTCACCACCATTTTTTCTTCTCCATGGAAGGCAATTCCTCATCACAAATCGGTTCACTTAAGCCAAAGACAACCACCAATACCCCCATCCACCACCCCACCTAATTACATATACCTGGCGCAGGAAGAAACTACATCTCGCAAAAGGAAGGCATCAGTCCTTCAGGATTGGGTGATGGAGCCTATTTGCTTTCCACCAATTGAAACTCCTTCCATCAACCCTGTAGTAATACAAATCCGGTTAGCCAACTATGAAGTGAATAAGGCATATGTTGATACAGGGAGCTCAATGGACATTATTTATGCCCACTGTTTTAGGAAGCTCCCTGAAAAAGTACAACATTCAAAGCGTCCAACACAATTCCATCTAGTGGGGTTTTCAGGTGAGACGCATTGGCCAATCGGAGAGGTAGCAATAAACATGATGTTAGGAGAATATCCACACTATAGGTTAGAAATGATTAATTTTGCAATCATTGATGCACCATCGGCCTACAATGTCCTACTGGGCAGGCCTGCATTACAAAAATTTGAGCAATTCCATCAACCATTCATGGCATGATAAAGTTCCCTACCCCAGCTGGCATAGCCACAGTCAGGGCTAGAACGTCATGGCCTAAAGAGTGCAAACATGTAGAGAAACCAAAACTGGTAGAGGGTCCCAAAAGTGATACGGCAATGGAAATCATTGATGGTCCGGAACAAAAAGTTATTATTAATAAAAATTTCCCTGAACAACCAGTGACCATTGGTTCACAACTCCCAGCACAGACAAAGACTAAACTCATAGCGTTACTAGAATCAAACCTTGATGTCTTTGCATGGCAGACATCAGACATGACTGGTGACCCAAGGGAACTAGCAGAGCATTCCCTAAACGCGAATCCCAATATTGTGCCAATCCGACAGAAAAAACGAGGCATGGCCCCGGATCGTAGTGAATCTGCATGTGACCAAGTAAACAAAATGGTCGAAGCAGGGATTGTCAGAGAGGTAAAATACCAAACTTGGATTGCTAATCCAGTTATGGTAAAGAAGGGAGATGGTTCTTGGAGATTATGCGTTGATTTCAAAGACATCAACAAAGCTTGTCCAAAGGACAACTATACTTTACCAGAAATCGATTGGAAAGTGGAATCCTTAGATAGATTTAGACTCAAATGCTTTTTAGATGCATATAAAGGTTATCACCAAATTTGTATGAAAAAAGGTGATGAAGACAAAACAGCTTTTCACACAGACCAAGGCATATTTTGTTTCCAAAAAATGCCATTTGGCTTGAAAAACGCCGGAGCAACCTATCAACGTCTAATAGATGAAACTTTCAAAAATCAAGTGGGAAGGAACATAGAAGCCTATGTAGATGACATAGTTATCAAAAGCAATACGGAAGACATCATGTTGGCTGATATCCTGGAAACTTTCCAAACATTACGTAATATTAACATGAAGCTTAATCCATCCAAGTGTAGTTTTGGCATGGAGGAAGGAAAATTCTTGGGACATATTGTTACACCTAATGGCATCAAAGTCAATCCTAAGAAGGTTCAGGCAGTCATTGACATGCCATCTCCTTCCACCAAAAAGCAAGTCCAAAGCCTAAATGGCAAGCTAGCAGCACTTAGCCGTTTCTTGTCCAAAGCCGCAGATCGATCCCTCCCTTTCTTTAATACCTTATAGGGATGCATTCGGAAAAAAGACTTCTCATGGTCTGAAGAAGCAGAAGTGGCATTTCAAGAAATGAAGAAATTCATGGCAAATCTCCCAACACTCACGGCTCCAATAGCCGGGGAGACACTAACTATATACTTGGCTGCTTCCAAGGAATGTGTAAGCGCAGTTTTAGTAGCCCAAAGGGGCGACTCACAAATGCCGATCAATTTCATCAGTAGGGCACTGAAAGGCCCAGAGGTTAATTATCCATGTTTGGAAAAATTGGCACTCTCTTTGGTTCATGCGTCTAGACGTTTGAGGAGATATTTTCAAGGACATCCCATCCAAGTGCTAACAGACAAACCAATCAAACAAATATTGGGAAAACCAGAAGTGTCGGGACGATTAGCAAAATGGGCAATTGAACTGGGAGAACATGAAATTTCTTTCCAACCTCGAAACTCGATGAAAGGACAAATCTTGGCAGATTTCCTGGCTGAAATCGAAGGAATGGAAGAACCAAAGGATCCATTAGTGACAGACAACCCTCCTTGGACCCTCTTCACAGATGGCGCATCCAACCTAGAAGGGTCAGGAGCTGGCCTCATACTCACAGATCCAGACAAAAACGAGTATACCTACGCCCTTAAGTTTGACTTCCCGGCAACCAACAATGAAGCCGAATATGAAGCTCTCTTATCAGGGCTACGAATAGCTAGAAAGATGGGAGTTCAAAATATAGAAGCTTTTGTGGACTCCCAGTTGGTAGCTAATCATATCAATGGTAGCTATGAAGCAAATCAAACTTCCATGCAACAATACTTGGAAGAAACCAGAAAAATCATTTCGGACTTCTCAAAATTTACCATAGAGCAAGTGCCAAGAAACCGTAACAAAATAGCAGATGCATTGAGCAAACTTGCAGCATCCTCCTTCGCCCACCTCAAGAAAGAATTGTTGGTGGAAGTCCTAACTGAGAAATCCATAGTGCCAACAAAGGAAGTGGCCGCAATAACGGAGGAAGACTGTTGGATGACTCCAATAAAAACTTCCTTCAGAATGGACAACTCCCGGAAGACAAACAACTAGCAAGGAAAATCAGAATGAAGGCACCAATGTATCTCCTCATAGACGGAAGTCTTTTTTTGGTCCACATCTAAGATGTGTCGGCCCAACACAAGCAAAGGATCTAATTCAGGATGTACATGGTGGAAGTTGTGGCATGCATGCAAGCCCTCGTTCGGTAACCACTAAGGTCATGAGACTTGGATACTTCTGGCCATCCATGCACAGAGATGTAAAGGAAGAAATTGAAAAATGTGAATCATGCCAAAAACATGCGTCAGTCTCAAAAATGCCAAAGCAGGACCTCATTCCAGTGACTAGCGCATGCCCATTTTACAAATGGGGAATCGACATTGTTGGACCATTCCCCCCTGGAGTAGGCAATGTTAAATACCTTTTAGTGGCTGTGGACTATTTCACAAAATGGATTGAAGCTAAGCCCTTGGCAACTATCACCGGGCCTCGAATGATAAGCTTCGTTTGGGAACATTTAGTATGTCGCTTTGGAGTTCCACACGTCCTAGTCAGTGATAATGGAAAACAATTTGCAGATAATCCATTTAAGACTTGGTGTCAGGATATGGATATCCAACAACGATTTACCTCTGTGGCACACCCACAAGCTAATGGTCAGGTGGAAGTCATGAACAAAGCAATCGTCAAGGGAATTAAGGCCAGATTGGGAAAATATGCAAAGGCATGGGCAGACGAAATCCCAGGCATTCTTTGGGCACATAGAACTTCCCCCCCGGCAGAACTACATCTGAAACCCCTTTCAGCCTAGTCTATGGCACTGAGGCAGTTATCCCACCAGAACTTACAATCCCTACTCACCGGACCCTTCATTTCAATCCGGAGCTAAACGAAGAAGCCCTAAGGGAGAACTTGAATATCATCGAGGAGCGAAGAGAAATATCTCTCATCCGACAAGCAGAAAGCCATAGACAGATGGCTAAGTATTATAACCAAAGAGTCCGACACACATATTTCAAAGTGGGAGATCTCGTATGGCGGAAGAATGAAGCTAGCAGGACCGAAAACTTGGGCAAGTTGGGTCCCACATGGGAAGGCCCATATAGTGTCCTTGAAGCACATGGAACTGGCTCCTACACCCTGTCTGACTTAGATGGACAACCATTACCCAGGACATGGAATGCAATGAATCTAAAAAGGTGTTACGTTTAATATTTACATACTATTGCTGATTGTCAGCACTTACAACCACAACACCCGTCAGAATGTGCCTAGCCAACAGTTGTTTCAATAGTTTAAAAAAGAAAAAAAAACCTGAACAGCCGGCCAGTCCGGATGTCTCTACAACATGGTACACCTTGACAATCAACAACTAGCCAAGTCCGGATATCTGGGAAATCTGGCAAACTTTGGTATTTGGCCATCTCACTCATCACGGACTTGATGTGCGAAATCTAGTTTTCCGAAATTGGCTTTTAACTAGACTACGACACCGGGCAGTGTACCCTTGTCGATCGTAGTAAAGTATGGGCAAATTCCGGGTTCGAACACGGGGACTATTTATAATTGAGATAATAGCTATAAGTAACAAGAAACACGTAACAAATTGGGTTTTCTAAATTAACTAAAAGTGACAAGTATCGTTTTGTGATAAATCAAGATATGGGAAAAACACTCGTTTGGATTGGTTTCTAGTTATCCGATTGTCATTTTGGGTTGTTTGGTTGAATTAACTTCTAATGTTATAACACGATTCCTTTCGAATACCGAGCTAACTTTAGACATCTAAAACGAAACACCGTTCCTTTCGAATACGGTAGAAACCTTAAACATCTAAGTCATTAAGCAACAAGTTTATATACTCGACTTAATCTTATAAAACTTCCTTTCGAATAGTTTCTTAGCTAAAATCAAATTCAGTTTACCAAATCATTATATTACCAGTTCCTTTCGAATACTAATAATTTTAGATTAATTATAGACCGATTAGCCTTTTCGTAAAACGTCTAATAAGTTATTATAAGTTCCTTTCGAATACCTACAAAATGTGTTTGTCACTAACACCTTACTTACGTTTTATATAAAATGACTTTATAATGATATGAATCTGATTACAACTAACATTCAAGTTTCAATCTAAATGTTTGATCACTCGTTAAGATTCCTTTCGAATATCCTAAACCTCAAATCAACTATAGACCGGTTGATTATTTCGTTCAATTCATCAATCAAGTTCTAAAGCTCTTTTCAGATACTAAAGTTCTTAATCAAATCATGAATATAAGTTATCTAACACTATTAAGAATTTAAACCCGAATGGTTCTTCGATTAAGCAAACATAAACATTCAACCTCAAACAAATATCCCAAAAAACTCCAATCATCTAATCTAGTTTCCAATCCAAACAAGTATTATTTAACTACTCACTCATAATAGAAATTAAAGACAAATAACAATAATAAGACATGATTAAAGTGAAAATAAAAGAGTAAGAAATTCAATACCAAAAGAAAACAATGATTCCAATGAGTTTCCAAAGTATCTAGATGATGATAAAAACCGAAAGTTTGCAAAAGATTACTTCTAAGATTAACCCAAAATTACTACGATTGATGATCTCCAAGGATTGTGTAATGATTATTTGATGATTTGGGACTGATTATAAGGCTCCAAAAAGATGTAAAGATATGTAAGATGATGCAAATGAGTCCCCAAAATCGTCCTTAAGAAGTACCAAGCCAAGACCCTTTCACTTCTCCTCACTTGAAAACCCATTAAAAACGATACGTAACTGCTGAAGCAAGGAATCGGCGCATTACCCCATGAATGCGGCGCATTCAGGGGTCAGAACCTACAGTTTTGTAGATTTTTTCGTTGCGGTCGTTTTGGCGCTGACCGGAGGTCTTTTCGAGTCCGTATGCTTCCGATACATCCGTTTTACTATCAGCTGCATCTTTTAGTCCTAAAATGATTCTTTTTCACTCCAAACATGTTTAAACACCTAAAACATAAACTTTACACAAAATTAAGTAATATGGGTCTGTCCATTACGTTTTGACACAAAAACATAACAAATATCGCGAAAGAATATGCGTATAATCGAGCGATATCAAACCCCCCATACTTAAGCATTTGCTTGTCCCTAAGCAAATCCGACTCAAACTAACTCTAAAATTACAAGTTAAGAGAAAAAATAAGGAATCACGGGCTTTAACATTTAAAGGTATTCCGGTGTGTAAAATAAAGATATGCGTGAAATTGCTAGATCGTAAATCCGACTACGAACATCAAAAGTTACTAAATTACTTAAGCAAATAAAAACCGCAATTTCCTAATGTCAATTCCTAATTTATCCCTTAGTTTTGATATGTCCGAATAACTACCCCTTTTCCATCACTCTCCAACCGAAGTTGGAACGATCAGCCTTTCGGGCCGACCCCTATACCGCCTTGCTTTCGGGGGAAACCTTAAAATATCACCTAAGCATTTTTTTCTTCTTTTGGGTACTTCTTTCTTTTGAGTGTTGTTTGGTTAGTCTTCATCTTTTTCTTTTCCTCTCACTTTTGTTCACTTCAAATATTATAGATTTATATTTATATATTTTCTTTGAAGTGAACGGTCATAACGGGATTTGAGTCTTCGTTATAGTGAGGATCAATTTCTGTTTTGTTGACGGGAAAGACCTATGGCCTTTTTCTTCGCCTCTAACTCTCCAATGGGATTAGGTGATACTAGGATTCCCCAACTACCCCCGAAAGGGTGCAAGAGACTACAAGGGCTCGGTGCTAAGGATATCTAGTGGTTATCCAGATTTTAGATTTTTCGGGGAAACTTAAGGAACTAAAACTAGAAAACCTAAATTCTTACTTACAAATATTTTATTAACTAAAGATGTTCCTAAACAATTTCACGTTAAAGTACCGGAATAAAGTTAAATATACAAGCCCCTATCATTCTCCCTAACTACGTTTAAGCGTTTTTTTTTTTTTTTTTTTTTTTTTTTTTTTTTATAAGACTCAAATGGGACAAAACGACACAACACGTAATAGATATATAGGAGGGAATATAAAATAAGCCAAATTCCCGACGTCCCCCCCATACTTATCTAACGCATTGTCCCGAATGCATTTCCAAACTAGACAATTAAAATCTAAAAACTAAAAACCAAACAAAATAAAAGTAAAAGAAAAGGAAAGAAAATAAAAACCCGGGTTGCCTCCCGTAAAGCGCTTTGTTTTTGTCTCGTCTCGTCATCTACAAATCAAATCATCAAAACGAATTTCATAATTAGAAACAATTAGCTCATCACGCGTTTTGGCCCATGCGTCATTCCATTCCTTGGTTTCTCGCATTATCGAGCCATCCTTCCATCGTCTATAGTAGACACCTTCTCCCCCACACTTATCCTTTTCAGCACCATGCTCAATTGGTTTCCCATGTATGAAATCATCAAAGTTCACATATTCCTCGTCTTTGACCTCTATACCTCGCAAAACCTTTTCTTTTTCCAAACAAGTTAGAATAAAAATAAAGTCAACGGTTTTTTCGAGTATACCTTTAAACTTTGGACTTAAGTCCTTGTTGACTTTCAGCTTTGCACAAGATTCACCACCACATTTTTTAACGGTTTCTTTCTCAATTTCAGTTCCGGGCATCAACTCCTTTTCGACTTCAACCTTTTTCTCAACTTTTGTGACAACCGGTTCCGTACTCAAATCAAATAACTTCTCAAAATCTTCCAAAGTTATGTCTACACTAATTGGGTTGTCAACCGCCACTATTTCCGACCCATCAAGCTCCGCCAATTCCAAATTTAAACTAGTGGGTGTAGTTGTGACCCGTTTTGATGCCCCGTCTTCATTTTTTACTATTGATTCATCCCCGACTTGATTCTCTACCACTAGTTCATCTTTTCGGTCATTTTCGTGGTTCGGGGTCTCAATGCCCCGCATTGGATTGGAATGAGACGCATTAGACAAGTTTGAAAACGAAACAGAGCTGACTGAGCTGGGAATGCGGCGCATTCCCAATGGAATGCGGCGCATTCCACCCAGTTTGTCCTGTTTTTCGTTTTTCGTTTCGTTCTGCTCCTCTTCGTTCCCGTAGCTAAAACCCGATCGTGTAGAATTTGCATTCACTTGCTCTTTCCCTTGAGTAGGTGTTTGATACCTTGAACCTTGGTTAAATTCACCACCTTGATCGTTTGAAGGTCTCGGGTTTGATTGGGTAGAAATCTGTTTTTGACCCGTTGGTTGATTGTCAAACAGTTCATCCATCCCCTCAAACCTCCGGTCCAATTCTTGAAAAACCGCTTGGTTGCTTCTTTCCCACTGCTCAATTCTATCGTCTAACACCTTCATTGAGTTAAAAATACTCTCATTCTGCGCCTCTTGAGCATGAATAAATTCTTTCATCATGTCTTTCAAACTCACATTCTCTTCCTCATATCTCAACCTTCCGTTTTGTTGGTCTCCATAACCGAAATTCCCAGCTCGGTTTTGATATCTCCCTCGAATTTGATCAAACTCATCCGAGTAGTGTGGCCCTCCACACGTTTCACACCCATAAAACCGCCTTAACACCATTTTTTCGGGTCGGAAAACGGACTTACAACATGTTTTCCTTTTGACCTCGTGAACATCACCCACCTATAAATCCAGAAAATCACAACACTAACAAACAATACCGTGAAAAATATCCACAAAAAATAAAACAAACAAACTAAAATCTCAATTAAATCAAGTCCCCGGCAGCGGCGCCAAAAACTTGATGTGCGAAATCTAGTTTTCCGAAATTGGCTTTTAACTAGACTACGACACCGGGCAGTGTACCCTTGTCGATCGTAGTAAAGTATGGGCAAATTCCGGGTTCGAACACGGGGACTATTTATAATTGAGATAATAGCTATAAGTAACAAGAAACACGTAACAAATTGGGTTTTCTAAATTAACTAAAAGTGACAAGTATCGTTTTGTGATAAATCAAGATATGGGAAAAACACTCGTTTGGATTGGTTTCTAGTTATCCGATTGTCATTTTGGGTTGTTTGGTTGAATTAACTTCTAATGTTATAACACGATTCCTTTCGAATACCGAGCTAACTTTAGACATCTAAAACGAAACACCGTTCCTTTCGAATACGGTAGAAACCTTAAACATCTAAGTCATTAAGCAACAAGTTTATATACTCGACTTAATCTTATAAAACTTCCTTTCGAATAGTTTCTTAGCTAAAATCAGATTCAGTTTACCAAATCATTATATTACCAGTTCCTTTCGAATACTAATAATTTTAGATTAATTATAGACCGATTAACCTTTTCGTAAAACGTCTAATAAGTTATTATAAGTTCCTTTCGAATACCTACAAAATGTGTTTGTCACTAACACCTTACTTACGTTTTATATAAAATGACTTTATAATGATATGAATCTGATTACAACTAACATTCAAGTTTCAATCTAAATGTTTGATCACTCGTTAAGATTCCTTTCGAATATCCTAAACCTCAAATCAACTATAGACCGGTTGATTATTTCGTTCAATTCATCAATCAAGTTCTAAAGCTCTTTTCAGATACTAAAGTTCTTAATCAAATCATGAATATAAGTTATCTAACACTATTAAGAATTTAAACCCGAATGGTTCTTCGATTAAGCAAACATAAACATTCAACCTCAAACAAATATCCCAAAACTCCAATCATCTAATCTAGTTTCCAATCCAAACAAGTATTATTTAACTACTCACTCATAATAGAAATTAAAGACAAATAACAATAATAAGACATGATTAAAGTGAAAATAAAAGAGTAAGAAATTCAATACCAAAAGAAAACAATGATTCCAATGAGTTTCCAAAGTATATAGATGATGATAAAAACCGAAAGTTTGCAAAAGATTACTTCTAAGATTAACCCAAAATTACTACGATTGATGATCTCCAAGGATTATGTAATGATTATTTGATGATTTGGGACTGATTATGAGGCTCCAAAAAGATGTAAAGATTGTGTGTGTTGTTGTAAAATCGTCCTTAAGAAGCTGCTAAGCAAAAATCTTTCACCTCCTCCCTTCAATAGCATTGAAAAACGATATGTATAACTGCTGGGCAAGGAATACGGCGCATTACCCCATGAATGCGGCGCATTCAGGGGTCAGAACCTATAGTTTTGTAGATTTTTTCGTTGCGGTCGTTTTGGCGCTGACCGGAGGTCTTTTCGAGTCCGTATGCTCCCGATACATCCGTTTTACTATCAGCTGCATCTTTTAGTCCTAAAATGATTCTTTTTCACTCCAAACATGTTTAAACACCTAAAACATAAACTTTACACAAAATTAAGTAATATGGGTCTGTCCATTACGTTTTGACACAAAAACATAACAAATATCGCCAAAGAATATGCGTATAATCGAGCGATATCAGGGACTTGGCCACACCATAAGAAAACACTCTTCAAAGAGTCATTCACAGAAATGCACCTCAAAATACAAAGTGGTCTAATCTATGTATCCCACAAGGCAACAAACCTGATGCACCACCCCAAACTACGTTTGGAGGGAAATTTAGCAAAAGGCACATATAGACATCTACAGTCTACGCCAAACATGCAATCACATATTCGTCTTTTTACCTACCGGGAAAAGGCAAGCACTTCTCATTGGGAAGCGACATCACTCGCGAGTAAAACAAATTTAAGGTTAACCAACAAAAGTGCCATCGGCACGATATGAAATATACATGAGATGCCAACATCTAGCTATGTCATCGGCATACAAAAGAACCATAGGTACTCAAATGAGTGTCATAGACACAATTCAGTATGATTACTCTTACGCACACCCAAGATGGTGTGACACAACATCCAAGATAACAAGTTAAAAATGTGTTATTGGCTTGATCACCCAATAAAACATTATTTTTCAAAGACACATTGGACATGGCCTCGGTCACAACTACTCAAGGCAACCTCAAGCGGCCAAGAAAGGCATGGCCAAAGAATCGCCAGAAGAGACAATAAGAACAAAAAAAGTTAGGCTTCAAAAAACCATTTTAAAACCTAACTGGGGGGCATCATAGTGTTAGTAGGGAATGGCTCATAAACATAGCCCATTAACCCCCTAAACACATAACCTGACTTACAAAAGCTTGCCTGCTATCTCCTAGCTCCGGCCCTTAGGCTCCGGCGTCCGGACACAAGACTCCGGCGTCCGGACACTTGGCCCCAGCATCCGGACATTTCGTCCCGGCGTCCGGACACTTGGCCTTCGGCCCCGTGTCCGGGAGATAGGCCCCGTGTCCGGAAACCTGGCCCCGGCACCCGGGAGTTAGGCCCCGTGTCCGGGAGTTTGGCCCCGACGCCCGGGAATTAGGCCCCGTGTCCGGAAACCTGGCCCCGGCACCAAGGCTTTGGCCCCGGCACCAGGGAGTTAGGCCCCGTGTCCGGAGTTTGGTCCCGGCGCCCGGGAGCTAGGCCCCGTGTCCGAGAGATTTGGCCCCGGCACCCGGGCTTCGGCCCCGTGTCTGGGAGAAAGACCCCGTGTCCGGAGATTTGGCCCCGGCACCCGGGCTCCGGCCCCGTATCCGGGAGGCTTGGCTCAGCGTCCGACACTCGTGACCCGGCGTCCGGAGCTCGTGACCCGGCATCCGACACTCGTGTCCCGGCGTTCGACACTCGTACACCAGGACCCGTCATCCGACACCAGGCTGTCAGTTATGCCCCGAGACGTTTGGTGTCCGACCCTCACACTCTCGGTCCGACACTCCGGAACCTATACTTATACTTTACATCTAGTAAGTATAGTATTCCTTTAAACCAACACTAATGCCTTGGGATGCCTCTCGTAGTATAATGCTCCTGACATCCTACCGGTCAGACACTCAAGCCTAATCCTTGAGTGTAACCGTCAGAGCATTAATAAAGTTATATAATGATATAGACGTTAATACCCGTTGGAATCCTATTGATGAGCCATAAATGGTCATCATTGCCATACGTTGTTGATGCCTGGTAGTGTTGGGTATAAATACTCAACATTTCAAGTTTTGGACACATCTTCTCCACTCTCATACTTGCACACAATATCTCTTGACCGGAATACCTATACACTTCCCGCAGTAAACATATTCCGATCATCTTTCTCCAACCAGCCACTTGACCACCTTAGGCTCGCCAAGAGCTTGATAGGTTCGCACTGCTAAGCAGGAGGTCAAGGGGTTGAATCCCAAACACCCAAGTTATTGAGCCTGTCAATCCTTGCTCTAACAAAAAACAATTGCCGAAAATTTTAGCTAACTATTAACCAACGCTACAACGCGCGAGTATATTACTAGTAAATATATAAGTATACATATGTTAAATATGTAAATTTTACGTAATAATTAGTTATAATACTAATTAAAGTCTAAGTGACATTTTTAGATATAATTATATCTAAAATTAGTCCAAAGAGTCGAAAAAGTCCAATAAGGTATAATTTTACGATTATTACATATCTTACTTACAGTTTATCGTTTTATAAATCTATGTTCATATTTTCACATTTTTTACCTTATTATTTTCCAATAACTTATAATATGTTTACGTTTTCATCCATATTTATTTAATATATATATATATATATATATATATATATATATATATATATATATATATATATATATATATATATATATATATATATATATATATATATATATATATATATATATATATAGATATATATATATAGATATATATATACATATATATATATACATATATATATATATATATATATATATATATATATATATATATATATATATATATATATATATATATATATTACTTAACCCTTTTAACGATATATAAGTAAACGTAAGAGAAATCGAGATAACTTAGAAAGTACCGGATACCTCCGCAATAATCAACAAAATGCTGGAATGTCACGTAACACACGGGTACTCCAAACTCACACGATTCCGAGAAGAAACGAAGATGTGAAACTCTAGAAACGAAATCCGGTAATATGCTCCAAGGATGGTGACGATGAGGATCCAACTCCAAACATACAATACAAACACATATTGATATTGGAGCTTTAGAAAAGGAAAAATAAGACTGAATTCAAAGGAGATTATACTTACCAAACTCAAGATGAAGAAATCTCCATGATGGTAAGATAGAATGCGAAAATACCGAAATGATGGTGGAAGGTGAAAACCTTGTAAATCACACAAAGATTTATGTTAGAAATCTCTAACAAAATCATAGAAGAAGAAGGAATTAGAAGATGGAGATTACATGCTAGAATTTCTTACCAAATGAAGGTGAATCAATTGAGATGATGATGAATGTGATGGAGAAACTTCTTCTAATTTAAACTCGCTTATATGTATGTTTATTTACTCTCATATTTTCTGGAATTTGTTAAAGGAAATGAGAGAAAAAGATGGTGAAATGAAATGAGAAGTGAAAGAATAGAATGTAAAGATGGAAAAAGGAATGAGAGAGATGGAAAAACTAGTTTAGATCTAAAAGTTGCTTCATTAGACAATAAGGAACTTTAATTTACATGCTTATGTCTCAAAATGCCGAAAAGTGGTCAAATTCACGTGGTTGTGTCAAAGTACAAAAGTCCAAGCCAAACAACCAAAAAAAAAATTATTTTCCTTTTTATTTTATTTTTTTCATTTAAGGACCATTTTGTAATACTTAATATTTAACGTTAACTTCTCGAATGCTAAACACGCTAACTTATCTTACGAAAGCACTATATCTATTAGGCAACTTAGGTATCTAAGACACTTCCGTCATGAAGGACAAAACAATAAATAAAAGTCCGACTAAATAAAATAAAGCTTGATAACCGAAATAATAATAATAGTAGGGTCAAAACTAAATATCGTCAAAGTAAAACGACAGATGGCACATCCGAATGATGCCTCGAGAAACACGGTTGTTACAACTTGTATTTGTATTTGTTAACTTATTTAAAATATCACTAAACATATTTGCACTAACACGGTTGTTACAACTTGTATTTGTATTTGTTAACTTATTTAAAATATCACTAAACATATTTGCACTAACACGGTTGTTACAACTTGTATTTGTATTTGTTAACTTATTTAAAATATCACTAAACATATTTGCACTAACACGGTTGTTACAACTTGTATTTGTATTTGTATTTGTATTTAAATTACCCTTAATCTATCACTAAACATATTTGTATTTGTTAACTTATTTAAAATATCATTAATTGTCAAACCATCTTTAATTAATTAATATATTTTTTTAAAAATACATTAATTCAACGTTTCACATAAAAATAATTTAAACCATATTATCAATATCTCTATATATGTTTTCATAAATTTTAATAGTCATGTCACACCCCGCTAAAGCGGAAACACGGAATGTGAAGAGCTGGAAGATCATTACACGAGTTATAAGAACATAACGGCATTCAAGTCATTAATAAAAATATTAAAAGTGTTTACAATTCAAGACAACCAAGATGTTTAGTACACAAATACATAGTTTAAAGTTTGCATTAAAATTCCCAAAAGTAATGAACAAGTCTTTTCCCAATGTGGTTCTCACACGACCGCCTTGACCCGTCCATACCATGCATTCCATACTTACACTAAATTTCCTGAAACATAAGATAAAATGTCAACTACAAAAGTAGTGAGTGAGTTACAGTTTAAGTAGTTCGGCAAAAATATAAGTAAAGTATATAAAAGTAAAAGTTTCCAAAAGGAGGTTAGCGGAGAAAAGTCGCTTAAAATTTATATACTTTTTAAAGTTCAAGTAACGGGAGAATCGGTGCCCTAAAGTTCGTAAAGACTAAGTAGAGTCAAATTTAGTCAAATTGTAGTTGCGGAATCATTCACTAAAAGTTCGTAAATTTATGCGTATAAGTAACTAATTAGGTTTCTTGTATCAACCTCTTGGCATCTATAACTTAAGTGTTCACACTAAACCGATTGTTCAACCGTGAGGCCCCTTTCCCCGCCTATCCTACGGGAAGTTGTCAAGTTCTTAGTAATATGTACTTAGACTGCCATCTAAGCAAGGAACGGTTCTTTCCTAAGTATCGATACCCATAATTACTAAACGGCTCTGTAGTTAATAGTGTGTAAAGTTCTAAAAAGTAGCTGGGCACTAAGTAGTTTTGTTTTAAAAAAGAGATAGTCGTTCCGTCACTTAAGAGTCATGTTATAGTTCCATCAAGGGTCGGTCCGCATACAAGCATCAATAATTAGTTTAGCCAAAAAAAGGGGGCAAGCCGGTAAGTTCAAGTAGAGTAAAAGTGTTTTACGCATAAGAGTTCAAAGAGTTTGTCCAAAATAGTTCAATAGTTCCAAAGTCAAAATAGTTCATAAGGTTCCAAGTCAAAATAGTTCATAAAGTTCGAAAGTCAAAATAGTTCATAAGGTTCCAAAGTCAAAATAGTTCATAATTTTGTAATAAGTCAAAGTTCACAAAGTTGCAATTTGTTAATTAATGTTTTTAGTACAAATAATCTTATGTTTCCCCCAAAATCATGCAAAATACATATAAAAATAAGGGGTTGTAACTCACGGATTGCGAAGAATAAGACACGGAAATTCGGTCGTAACGGTAGCCGGGAATCACGGATTGCCTATAATACCAAGATAGTTTAATAGTTATTATCTTATTATGTTCTCAATATAATAGTATAGATAACCTTTTATTAAACTTTAAGTGTCAAGGTTAAGTAATGTCCAAAATAGTCCGAAAAGGTAATTGTTACATTTTTGTCCAAAAGTCCGATTTAACGTTTATTATTATTATGTCGTAAGTGCTTTTGCTCGCTGAAGTGGTTTACATTTTTCTAAGGAAATTTGGGCAGCGCTTCCGCGCCCAAATTTCATATCCAAAAATGTACCTACCACTTCCGCTCACAAATCACCTATAACACAATATATACATATTCTAGTTCAATTCAAGTCCAAATAGTCCATACATGTCTCAAATGTTATTTGTTTTACATATTCAGTCCCAAAATGTCACGTGTCAAAAAGTCAGCGGGTCAAATATGGTCTAAACGTGCTAAAAATGGCAAAAACGACAAGTTTCGGGAAAACAGCAGCTCTGTGCGCCGCTGTGACCACTGGAACGGCGCACAGAAGCTGAAAACTTCACCCGCTGCGTCGTCCTGGTCACAGGGACGGCGCTCGGGTCGCGGGTTTTTGAACTTTTGTTGCAAAACGTATTTTAAGCCTTAGATTTCGACATGCAATAGGTTTAAACTTATTAAAACATTATTTTAACAGTTTCTAAAGTATATTAAGTCACAAATTCGTGGATCTAAAGGTTATTTCGTTTAAAAACGTTTTTGACCATAAAAAGTCATAGATTTGTATAAAAACTTATTTTGAACCGTTAGATCTTACATGCAATTGTTTATTTGTATAAAAATAGTAAAAAGACAGAAATCTACCGTAGGAAAATCTCGGATGATAAGTTTTGGCCGGATTTATGCTTCAAAAACCTTTACAAGAATGGTCCTTTTTCGAATTAATCAACACCCCTTGCTTCCCTTGATGATTCAAACGTTTTGTATGGATTAAAATGGTGTTTTAAGGCTGTGATATTCTGGAAGTGAAGAACTCCTGAGAGGTTTTAGAGAGAAAATGGGTGTTGTGTGTGTTTTATTTTTGTAAAATGAATATGTAAAATGATAAATGAAAAGAAAATGTTAGGAAGAGTAAAGTGGGTGTATTGGGACAGTAATTTGGCAGTAATGATGGTCAAAAATCGGGTGTTATTGGTTAAAGTGTTGGTGGAATCGAGACATGCAGAATTTCAAAATTATTACAATTTTCGTCCTACAGGACGGCGCACATGGCCTCTGTGCGTCGTCCTGGACGATTTTTGTAACAAAATTTGTATTTTGGCTGTTTTTGTATAATTGCTTCGTTGGACCTTTTCGTTAACTAAAGTTTTAAAGTATGTTTCGTTATGAACTTAGGAAAGTTCATTAGGGGTTTTCTTGGTATTAGGACTTATTTAATTTGATTCTGGTTGTGATTCCGACGCTGTCGCGGTTCCGATTATTGAAAAGTTAAAGACTAGATAGACCGAAAGAGACATAGAGTATAAAATGCACCTGGAAATTAGACGGTTGTCACATTCTCCCCGGGTTGAAAGAAATTTCGTCCCGAAATTTAGTTCGTCCCATCATGAAGAAGTGTTCTCGAATAGATGTGGATATTTCTGACGGAATTGGTCTTCACGCTCCCATGTGAATTCGTGACCACGTCGGGAATTCCACCGAACCTTGATTATCGGAATACGGCTCTGCCTGAGCTGTTTGACCTCGCGGTCAACAACTTCGAGCGGTTCTTCGATGAAGTTTAGCTTGTTGTCGATTTTGACCTCGTCAAGAGGGATGACGATGGTCTCATCAGACAGACACTTTTTCAAGTGTGAGACATGGAATACATTATGAACGTTCGCGAGAGCCTGGGGGAGTTGGAGACGATAAGCAACGGGTCCGATACGCTCAATGACTTCAAATGGACCGGTGTACCTTGGACTTAGTTTACCGCGCTTTCCGAAGCGGACTACCACTTTCCATGGCGATATCTTGAGGAGCACTCGGTCGCCAACTTGGAACTCGAGGGGTTTCCTTCGGTTGTCTGCGTAGCTCTTCTGTCGGGTACGGGACGTCTTCAGTCTTTCACGGATAGTGGTGATCTTGTTAATGGTCTCCTGGACGATATCGAGTCTCGTAAGTTGTCGGTCTCCTGCTTCTAGCCAACACAGCGGTGACCGACACTTACGTCCATAGAGAGCCTCGAATGGTGCGCACTTGATGCTGGCATGGTAGTTGTTATTGTATCAGGACTCAACCAAAGGAAGGTGAGCGTCCCAGCTTCCTCCGAAGTCGACTACGCATGCTCTCAGCATATCCTCAAGTGTTTGGATCGTCCTTTCGCTCTGGCCGTCGGTCTGAGGGTGGTAAGCAGTGCTGAGGTCTAGTCGCGTACCTAACGACTTCTGAAGAACATTCCAAAAGTGGGAAGTGAATCGACTATCCCTCTCGGAGATGATGGAGAAAGGGGTTCCATGACGAGAGACGATCTCGTTGATGTAGACTTGAGCGAATTTCTCTATCGAGTGATTTTCTCGGACCGGTAGGAAATGAGCGGATTTAGTCAAGCGGTCCACGATTACCCAAATCATGTCGTTACCCTTAGCCGTACGGGGCAACTTAGTGACGAAGTCCATGGAAATTTGTTCCTACTTCCACATGGGAATTTCCGGTTGCTGAAGTAACCCTGAGGGCTTTTGGTATTCTGCCTTGACCTTGGAGCAAGTGAGGCACTTAGCTACGTACACGGCGATATCCTTCTTCATGCCCGGCCACCAGTAGTACTCTCGGAGATCCTTATACAACTTATCGGATCCTGGATGGATGGAGTATCTAGATCGGTGGCCCTCGTCCAAAATGAGTTTGCGAAGATCCTCAGATTTTGGAATCCATGCTCGACCCTTGAAGTAGTAGATTCCGTCGGACTTGCGTTCGAATTCCTTTTCATAATTATGCAGCGTCTCGACCTTAATGTTCTCGGGTTTCAACGCCTCTTGCTGCGCGTTTGCAATCTGCGTCCGAAGGCTCGTCTGAATTTGAATACCTAACGCTCCAACTCGAGATGGCTTTACCCTTTCCTTCCGACTCAGGGCATCTGCTACTACGTTTGCTTTACCCGGGTGGTATTTGATCTCGCAATCGTAGTCACTCAGCAGTTCTATCCATCTACGTTGCCTCATGTTGAGCATTTTCTGATCTAAAATGTGCTGAAGGCTCTTGTGATCAGTGTAGACCGTACACTTAGTACCATACAAGTAGTGCCTCCAGATCTTCAAAGCGAACACGACG
>CAJVGC010000592.1:7442062-7496714 GCA_910822075.1 Senecio squalidus
CCAACATCAAATTCATCACATCAGGATGATAAGTAATAGCTTGAACAACTCAGGAAAAGCAGCAAGAAGGTATTTTCTACCCTGAAAGGCAGCATCAAGTTGCTGCGCTGAGACTCAACTACCTGTCTCTCAACTTCTAAGACTCTTGGTCACTGTCGCCAACTCCTTATCCTTTGCAGCCAGGATGTTTTCATACTCCTGCGCCCTCCCTACCAATCCATCCCTCTCTTCCTCTAAGTTGGAAATCTTGGCAGAAAGATCACTAATCTCCTTGTCCCGGCCGGAAAAAATCTCGCGTTCGGCCTCAAGATCTTTCCTAACCACAGCCAAACTTTCCACCTCTTTCTTCAGATCCGAGTAATCAACTTTCAATTTTTCATGATCTTCACATGTACGCTGCCTAGCAAGTATATGTCCCATAAAGCCATGAAAAAGGCTCATATCAGCATCATCCAACAATTCAGAAGTTCCTTGCAACTTTGAATGCATAACAAGTTGAGGTGGGACAACATTGTCCATGAAATCCCTAACAGATCCAACAGTTTGCCCATTGTCACCCACACAAAATGACCAGGCAGGCACAAAACGTTGACCAGATGGCGGGCCAACAAATGCAGAAGGTTGAGAAGTAATGCCACAAGCAGGAAGAGCAATGACAGGGCTTTGGTTGAAACTCTGAGGCGAACCCATACTAGTAGATCCATGGAGCGCCATCTGAAGGCCCCCATAACGCCTTACAAGAGTTTTTCCAAGAAGTGGAGAAGCAGGGAACAACACTTTTTGAGATTTGGGTGTAGGAAGGTCAATTGATGGCCTCTTTCCTAACACAGATGCACCATCAAAGCATGGCTCATGACCATCGTCAGATCCAATATCCTCCAACTCAACTGCATAAAAGAAAGACAAGTTAGTTACTACAAACAAAGAAAAATAATCATAACTCATAGGTACCTTGTCTCTGACGAGAAGAATCCTGCTCTTCAAGCATGTAACCATTTGGATCAAGATCATCACCTACATAAACGAAAAACATCAGTTATATATAGCTATTATTTAAATGAATAGACCAAAAGGTTTGAAATAATACCAGCAGGGGATCCTACGAGATCTTCATCCTCAGTATTCTCTGGAAGCGGAAGCCTAACCTCCAGGCCCTGCCCCTCTCTTCCTGTAGGAGAACCACCAGGGAAATCAACACCAGCTGCTTTGTACATCTGGCAAGCTACGGCAGGCGGATGATCCTCTACTTCACATGCTTCATCCCCCACTAAGAAATCTAGCAACCCCATAACTGCAACAAAGAAAAGATATAAATGACAATCAACTTCACGAAATAATAAAGTCAAAAAAGGATTTTAAAGAGACCCACGTTTCTTTGATGTCTTCGACACAATGACGGGAACCGTCTCCTCTTCAACATCCTTAATAATTCCAGCCATCGCCAACACCCCTTCGGGGCATATCCTATACCTCACAGACATACGGCGGAGGCGTGCATATGTCTCTGCCTTAGGAACGGAAAGCTCGGGGAGTTCATTTACTCCGTTGGGTATCTTAGATGGCCAGCTAAAAAGGGCACTTGACCAAAGCTTAATAAACGATCTATCCACAAAAATAAAGTCAAACCGCCAGTTCTTAAGGCTATCAGGAGGATCCTCAACTAGCTTCCATTCTTTGCTTCTCTCTCTCTGTTCTAGGCTAAACCAGTCTCTAGATTTACACAGTTTATAAAAATGCCTAAACAAATCTACAGAACAAGCAATTTTCATCCCAGCCAACAACATCTCAAACATTATAACCTTAGCAGCACCTACAGGATGCATTTGGGCAAATCCAATTTTGTAATGAGTTAGCACTTTTATATAAAAGGAGCTACATGGAAGTCTAAGGTTTGAATGGGTAAGAATGCTGGTGTATAAAGTAATTTTTCCTGAAGGATGCTCAGTGGCACGTTGGTCTATGGTAGGTGCTACTGGATTGAAGGAACTAAGGCATGGAAACCTAGTTATTAAATCCGCTAGCTTAACATCATTGATGCCACTACTGCATCTCCTAACCTTTTTCTCTAAAAGGGGTTTATCATTCTCTTTCTCTTTTCGGGAAACCATTTCAGCTTTTGAAACTATTATAACAAACTGCTACAATTCAAGAATACTGATAAGATAAATATAAGACTCAAGCTGCAAGGATGGAGAAAACAACAATAACTTACCCGCAAAAGACGAAGCTTCTGATTGGAACGAGTAAACTCACATGTTCCCAAAAACAAAAAGAAGAGAGGGCCTCAGTTACAAAAATATATATATATATATATATATATATATATATATATATATATATATATATATAGAGTTGGTTTCATTTAAGAACCATGTAATTAATTAGGAACCAAAGGAACCACCTCTTGGCCCTTGGATCATCTTTTAATTTTAAGATTTAGATCTAATATTAGTTATCACTAAAAGGGTAAATCAGACATTACACACACATATATTTCAATCCCGTCTCTTTATCTCCCCCTCCCTCTTACACATATACAACCTGAATCTCTCCCCCTCACCAAAATCAAAATTAAAATTCTCAAATTTAATCTGTTCAGATAACTTCGATCACCGTCCGTCCGTCCAATCACCGTTTCCAACACCTCACCGCCTCTAGACATCTTAATCTTCTGTGGATTCATTCGCACCCTTCCGCCTTCACAAATCGAGCTCAGTAACGTTTCGCTATAAAAACATCTAAACCATCCCGAACTTGTACCTCCGATTTCTTTCCGGTGAGTTTTTTGTGATGGTTTAAGGAGATCGAGACGGCGAGTGAAGCTGAGTTAGGGTTTCACCTGAAAACCTATATTAGAAGAAGCGATTGGCGTTGTAGTAGAAGCACCCTCCAGATTCGACATGATGTTTCCACCAATCTCAGAATTCTCCGGCCAAAAATTCACCGCCGGTGATGGATTTCGCTTTCTCGATTTCACCCAGAACACGTGACTTTGGGTTTTCTTTTTTCAGAAAAGGGGAATTTTCATTTTAAAGATTTGGGTTTTTATATGTTCAATTTGCCCCCCTTCATCTTTATTTTTTAGATAGGTAAGAAACAGAAACCGAAAACCGATTTATGTAAATTTTTAGGTCCGTAAATTAGATCCAGTGTTTGAGTTTTTGGTTTAATCTATAATCTAATACAGTATCAAGCCTCGTATTTCTAAGACTGTCATTTTATTTCTAAGATTATGAGTTTTAAGTATTTTTCTATACATACACCAGTGAATACAATGTATATTAGTGTATATAGTGTACACATTAGTGTATTAACTAGAAATACAATGTATACACCAGTGAATATAATGTCTATATATACACCAGTGAATACATACATATACACCAGTGAATACAATGTCTATATATATAAACCAGTGAATACCATGTATTCAATAGAGAATACATCTTATACATTAGTGAATATAATGTATACACTAGTGTATAGTATATAAATACACTACTGTATAACTATACATTAGTGAATATAGTATATAAATACACTAGTGTATAACTATACATTAGTGAATATAGTGTATACACTAGTGTATAGTATATATGGTTCAGATGTGTTTTTTGTGAATTAGTATATACACTGGTGAATATTTAGTATATACACTAGTGTATATACCGAAACTCACTAAAAAAAAAAAAAAAAAAAAAAGTCGTCAAAAGTATATCAAGTGGGTGCTCGTTGGAAAGATAATTAAAAGCTTGTTCTAATGGTGTATTTAGTTTTTCCTAAAACCTAGTTATACTCTAGATATGTTAATTTAAAGTTAATTAGAATTTTAAAGTGGTTTTAATTGATTTCCAATTTGGGTCTCAATTTTGACTTAATTACAAAATTGCCACCTTGAGTTTAATTTTTGATCTAAATGATCTAATGGTGATTAAATGGTTCCTAATGGTTCCTAAATAATTGATGGTTCCTAAATGAACCCACCTCTATATATATATATATATATATATATATATATATATATATATATATATATATATATATATATAATATATATATATATATATATATATATATATAATATATATATATATATATATATATATATTTTTCGCCGGCACAAAAGGCCGGCTGTATGCCGGCTGTGAAATCCAAGTCGCCGGCACAAAAGGCCGGCTATATGCCGGCTAACGACACCACGTCGCCGGCAAAAAAGGCCGGCTGTATGCCGGCTACTTGCCTAGCCACCGGACAGGAACCGGACGTCGCAAAAAAAAAAAAAAAAAACTTACCGATCTCCTAAAGCAGAAGAGTTAGGCTTGAAAACCTAATTTTTAAAACCTAACTGGGGGGCATGATAGTGTTAGTAGGTGATGGCTTATACTTATAGCCTATCAAACCTAACACTTGGGTTCGGCCCACTGAATCTCAATCTGACAAAAGGACCAGAACCCGGAACGTGAGCCCCGACACCCAGAAGCCCCGACACCGGGAGTAAGGCCCCGTGTCCGGGAGTCGTGGCCCCGGCACCTAGCCGCCCCGTGTCCGGGAGTTGTGCCCCGGCACCTAGCTCGCCCCGTGTCCGGGAGTCTTGGCCCCGGCACCTAGGCGCCCCGTGTCTGGGAGTCGTGACCCCGGCACCTAGCCGCCCCGTGTCCGGGAGTTGTGCCCCGGCACCTAGCTCCACCCCGTGTCCGTGTCCGGGAGTTGTGCCCCGGCACCTAGCTGGCCCCGTGCCCGGAGATCTGCTCCGGCATCCGACGCTCGTGGTCAGTCCGACACTCATGCTCTGACATGTCTAAGGACTTGTGTACATATGTATGCATTACTCTAGACCAACACTGATGCTTTGGAGTTCATCTCAAGGTATCATGCTCCTGACATTCTGCCAGTCGAACATCCAAGCCTAATGCTTGGATGTAACCGTCAAAGGCATTGATGAGATTATATCATTGCAGGAGCGTTACCTTTTCACTTATACCCGTTGGAATCCTATTGATGAACAATAAATGATCATCATGACTGTTGTTGGTACCTGGCAATGTTGGGTATAAATGCCCAACACTTCAGGTTTTAGAGGCAGCTTCATCATCTTCCTCACATACTCACTGACCGAAATACTTAACCATATTCCGTCAAGCCTTTCCGATCAATCTCTTGTCCAACTTAGACTCGCCAAGAGTCTGTTAGGTTTGCACTGCTTGAGCAGGAGGCCAAGAGAGTGATCAATCTAACCCAAGTTACTGAGCCTGTCGATTCTTGCTCGAACAATAAGATAAATAAATAATTAAAACAATATAAATTATTAAAATTAATAATTAAAACATGTAAATAAGATAAATAAAAAACAATACAAATAATTAAAACAATACAAATTATTAAAAGTAAAATAAATACTAAGCTAAATCATCCCATACTTTTGTTGGATTTTTATTTTTTCTGCTTCGATCCACTCCGCTTGTGCTCGCGGCAACCCCTTCGTGCTCTGTTGAAGAAACAACATATCGTCTCTTCTTGCACTTGAATAAGCCGCTTGTTCTTGTGCTAGGAGTGTTTGTGCCTTTTTTTGCGCGATTTCTTTTTTTGTCTTTGTAATATTTTTTAAGTGTGTCGCGATGAGCCCACAAAGCGTCGACGCCGAAGATGTTTGTGCATTATTGGAGGCGTCAGATGATTCTTTTCTTTTACTACCTCTTTTTTCCTGGAGGTCGTTCTTGTTGATCATCCGCAAATATATCATCCGATATGTCAACGTCGTCTAGGTTGACGGTGTCGACTGGAGTATCTAATTTGATAAATGAACGTCATTTGCTATGATCTCTCCAGACTTCCCACGCCCCCATATGCCTAAATTGCGCACCCTCCGTCTCATAGTACATTTGACGAGGCCCCTCTATAACCTTCGAGTCGTCGGTCCCGCTTTGCCGAATTCTTAAAGCCTCCGCATGGTGGCCGATAAAATTCTTAACCAAGGCACTCATCTCCGTAAACTTGCTCTTGAGGGACTCCTTGTTTCTCTCCCCCAACTGTAGCGCCCTCGCTTGCTCGTTGTAACCCGAAACGATCCGTTTCCAAAATGTTTCGTCGGGTTGGGCGTTTCCTTTGTCGGAATCTTCGGAAACGTGGCACCACCTCTTTGCCAAAAGGACCTCCTCTTTTTCCGTCCATAAAACTTTTTTGCACGTCTTTTTCTTTTTGGGATTAGACGTGGACGGTCGTCGCGTTTCTTCGACCACATCGTCGGTTTCTTGGACGATTTCTTGAGTTTCTTGAACTCGACTTTGTGATTGATCGGTTGGAATTTGTGTTTGTTGGGGATAAAAAGATTGGGATTGTTGGGTAAAAAACTGTGATTGTTGTTGGGGGGAAAAAAGAAGATTGGTGTTGCATCATAAGTTGTTGATGCATTGCAAATTGTTCGGGATTGAACATTTGTTGAGGTTGTTGCGCTAAAAATGTGTTTAGAATTTGTTGTTGTTGTGGGTTAAAGTTTGGTATTTGGGGTGAAAATAGGGCGTTTGTTGTATTGTGGTAGTTAGCGAAACCGGATGGTGTTTGTGATTGTGGCGTCGAAGGATTGTTTGTGTTTGTTTGGGGAGCGTTTGAAGAAGATGAAGACATTTTGGTTAAGATTGAGATTATTGGTATGAGATTATGGTATGAGATTGAGAATAAGATTGAAAGAAGGTGTGCTTTTTTTGGTTAAATGTGGTTGTATTTATAGGTGAAATTTGGGAAAAAAAAAAAAAAAAAAAAGATTAAATATATTAAATAACGGTTATATTACCGTTCGGATTAAAAAAAAAATTAAATTTGAAAAGGAGCCGTTGTGGTGACAACGGTCGCCCACAACGACACTCACAACGATGGAGCACGGAGTGGTAACGAGCGGCCTGGCTCGTTGTGAGCTCGAGAACGAGCCACAACGGCTCCCACTCCGGGTGCTCTAATGACCAATATAGTTTATTTTAAAAATATATTGATTCAAATGTATAAGAAAGAATAAATTCCTCGAAACATACTTTTAGAAAGAAAATAATCTTCCACTTAAACTTTAATTTATGTAAAAGTAATACTAAATTATAAAATAAAATGAAAAATCTTTCTTTTAAAGTTCTTTGTAAATTTGATAATATGTTGGCACACTTTTTTAAGTTTTTATTTAAAGAAAAAAAATTGTAGAGAAGAAAAAGAACAGTGAGCAGTGAGCTCCACTCGACCCTTTTACTGTGCTCTGTACTGTACCCAATAACTCTATTGGTTTTTTTTTTGTCCAAAAATATATTACTTCATATTAAATAAATTTTAGATTTTGTTAATAATAATCATATAAGTTGTTTTTATCAAATTATTATATGTTTTATTTTCTTCTTATATCCAAAACAATATCCCGTTTAAAGAATTACAGATCATAAGTATACAACCAAATTATATATATATATATATATATATATATATATATATATATATATATATATATATATATATATATACTATTTAAAGACGTGATTGTTTGTAATTACCAAAACCTATAAATATATCGTTTATTCTCCGTTAATATATCTTAATATATAATAAAAGAGAGAGTTAAAATGTCACATGTTAAAGTTTGAACCGTTAGATCAGTTTTAAACTTTCATTTAGCATTAGATCAATTTGATGATTTCATCATATACTAATTTCATTTTAACCCTTTTATTTTAAAAACTTTAACCCTTATATTTAATAATATTCAAATAAAATTAATTAACTTTTTATTTTAAATAACTTAACACGGTTACTTTAAATTAATATCTAAAAAAATACATAACATATATCTTTTAAGTATTTGACTTTTATTTTTCTTTTAGATATACATAACGTATATTGACTGTTTTTTGTTATCGTGACATTGCTAAAATGCAACACGTAATGTATGTTTATTTCTCATTAATTTGTTTTTCTTTAACTTCGAGTTCATCTTAACAACATGCACGAATTGTCTTACAAAAATCGTCAATATGTATATGATATTTTTGAAGTAATATAATAATCTCATCTTCCACTCCACAATTATTATTTCCTAAAAACAAATGACATAATGTTCGAGATAAATTCGCTTATGTATAAGCGAAACAACGTAACATTTGTTAATATAATTCATTTTATTTAATGACTAATAAGTTTCTATTAATCTTTCATATAGATTATATTCTTTGTTTAACATTATATTTTTTCCGATATAGTTCTATGCGTATTACGCGGGTCAATAATCTAGTTTCTTTATTATTATAACAGAAAAAACAATAAACAGTTTAATATAAAGTTATAAACCCCACTTGTCCATTTTATATTTGTTCATTGAATAATCAAGCTACCTTAAGTTTTTATTATTATTTAAATATTAAATTTTTAGTGAGTTATTTACCATTAAAATAATACTTCTTTAGCCTTTAACAAGGGCTAAGCCGCTAGGAATGGCTTGCTGGCCTGTTGGGATCTTTCTTAGTGACTTTTAAATTAAGTTAAATCATTTAAAAAAATATCAACATCTAAATAATTATTTTAAGCGAGACTTTAAAGATGATTTTGACATCAGTTTTGTTTATAAAATATAATAAGTTAAAAAGATCATTAAATACCATTAATTAACTTATTTGTTATAAAAATTAATGCTCGTAAATGTAATAAACGAATAAATTATACCATTAAAACGAACATTTTTTCCTCCTTCTATATAGAACCCACTCGATATAATTTTGATGAAAAAACAATTCGAGTTTTTTTTACCGATTTTGAAAAATTTATATTATAAAATCATAGTTTTTTCGATTCTAGTTGACTACACATTATATAACATATCTAGGTTTTGAAATTCACGTTTGGTGTTCATATCATATATGATTTGACCTACGAATATCGTCAATTTTTTTCCCGAGTCTATATGGATTATACCTCATATAGTATTGTTGTGCTTTAAAATACTCATTTACAGTAAAAATTATTTGTGTTATTGGCTTATTGTTTTAAAATTATACGTATATTATAATATCGAATAGGATTTTCACTACTATGACATGTGATTTTATTACTATCACATGTGATTTCGTTGAAACTTTTATGGGTCAATTAAATTACATATCATATAACAACTTTAGGTCTTTAAATCATCAATTTATGTTAAAATCATATGTGATATAACGTTACGAGTTTAAACATTTGTCCAAAAACGAAAAAAATAAAAGTAGTCAAAATTTGATATTTTTTTTTCTGGTTTTAGATAAATTATATATTACATAACTTTTTTAGTTTTTGGAGTTTACTTACTTATGTTAAAATTACATATGATATTAACTTTTCAATTTCAATACCCACTCGAAAACCTAAAAAATAAAAGTCGTCGAAAGTATATAAAATCACTGCTTTAATTAAAGAGGAAAACATAATGGTCGCAAATGTGTAATTTGTTTTCTTCTTACAATTAACAGTTTATCGGATAAATTAATTTATAAAAAATATTTAGAAATGGGTTTTACTTTTAGTCTAAAACATTAAATTAAAAGTCAATGGATCATAAGAATTAATTATTTTGATCCTTATAAAATTAGTAGTCTTCATTAATCTTTTCTTTTGATATATATAATATTTACAAGCAATTATATATTTCAAATTAACATTTCTAAGCAAACACAAAGAACTCATTTAGAATGTTGTGTTCGATATGTGTTTATAAACAAATATATTTTAAAACATATTCATATATATAATTACGGTTGGATTGAGACACTTATTTGAAAGTGTCGTCTTTGATGATCTTTTCTTATATGATTGGCGGACAGGTATTTGTCAATCTTTTCTATCTTCTTCGGTTCTTTCGTAAAATCGAATTGTATAATTTTTATATGATTCGACTAAAAACCATGGCCAAAATATGTATAAGGTTTGATTAATCCTTTACTTGCTCTTAAATCATAGCAAAGGCACTGAAAGTGGTCAAGACCAAAAGATGAAGGCATACTTCATCACGTACTCACCGGATTCTTAATTATGCTTAATGAAAATTTAATTCAAATTAGAAGCCAGTTAAGCTTACTTGGTTGCAAAGAAATGCTTTAACCTGTGAAAGGTATTAATTAGTGTGCACATATTGAAACACACACACACACACACAAACCCTACTCACTTATTATACAATAAATCTTCATTGGTCTCGTTTGTTTATGACTTTGTGTAGATATTTTTAAAGGGGAGTTAAAGTGGTTTAGTTTAGATGTTGCCCCAAAAGTTTTTTATAAAACACAAAAATATGTTTGAGTGTGGATATATGTCATTTTCGTATTAACGATGTTGAATACATAAAGAAAAAAAGAGTTGTTTTTAGAAAAAAGTATGTAAAATATACTATAAATAATTATTGTCTTTATTGACTTGAAGCTACAATCTCAAATTAGTAGATCAACTCGAATACTATCTGCCATTTGTTAAGTTGAATAGTCATATGATCATGGTTTGCAACTTTACATTATCCTCTATATTAATTTTCATCGTCGTCTTGAAATTCGTGCCCGATTTGGGCTTTTACCCGGTTTCATTGGGCTTTTAGCCAACACAGTCCAGTAGCACAACGGTTACTAATTTTATTTACGGATTTTGTTACACGTGTCTAGCCACGTGTCGTCTTCGTCGTCTTCGTTTATGTCAGGTGTGATTTTGTTTTGCCGCTTTCTTTGCTTCGTTTTCTTTCGTTTCTCTTCATCTTCGAGGTACGTTGTATTTTGCTTATATTGATGTTTATAGGCTCTGATTACTGTGAAATGTTGCTTTACTTTCAGGTTAAAGTTTCTTTCGCTTTTTTCTGTGTTTCTTTCGTTTTCATGGAGGTATCTTTTAATTTTTTATTATTTTGTTTATAAGAAGCTTTAGATTAGGTTATGCTGGCATGCTACTTTCGTTTACGTTGTGTTAGTTCTGTTTTGTGTTTTTATGTGTTTTTTTGATTGTTTCTTTAGGATATAATAGGTGGGTGTAAATAGATATAAGAACGTTTTGTTTGTATATTTGATACTTTTAGGTCCTATACTTAGCGGATTGATTTATGTGAAATGTGTTGCGTTTCTGTATGTGTAACTTTAATGTTTTTGAGATGCTGATTGTTGCTGCGGTAATGCAATGTCTTTTGTTTGTCGTCAGTCAGTGTTTGTGTTGTCTGTGTTTAGAATTTCTGTTCTCCCGGTGTTTGTTTGGAATGTGGGGAAGTGCTCTTGCTCAGGGAGCCGGATGGCCTGTAGTTTCAATTCAGTCTCGTCGTCGTCCTGCACGTCGGCGTATTGTTTTGCCTTTCCGTATTGCCTGTTGGAAATGTTCTGCCTACGTACTTCGACTGCGGTGACACGAGTAGATACTGTTCTCATTGCGGTGCTCTGTTCTGGTATGACGAACGGGTTTTATGTTCTTCCCGTGCCGGCCGTCCGATATATAATCAGTGTTGCAGGGGTGGTTCTGTCGTTTTGCCCGCGTCTGTTTTTCCACCGTTAGAGTTGCGTAGTCTATATGAGAATTCTCATTTTATGTGCAACATCAGAGCATATAATTCTATGTTTTCAATGACTTCGTTTAGTGCTAGGGTCGACACGTCTGTTAATGTAGGTCACGGTCCTTACACTTTTAAGGTTTCTGGTCAGATCTCACATTACATCGGTTCTTTATGTCCTCAACCCCCGAATGCTCCGCGTTTTTTGCAGTTATACATATATGATACCTTAAATGAGGTTGAGAACAGACTTCGTTGTTTTACTGCAGCGGAAAATGACGAAGGGTTGAATGCTGACGTTGTCGCCATTTTGTCTCGCGTTTTGTCATCATGTAACGAATATAGCCGTACCTTCCAGAGGGCTGTTGAGGTCGCAAACTTCAATAATGTTGACGAGTACGCAGTTAGACTCTATAATAATGTTCCAGATAACCGATACGGTTTGCCGCAGCAGGGGACACTTGGGGCGATTGTAGTTGCTGATGATGCAAATGCGAGTGTGTATGACATAATAGTTCGTTCAAACGATGACCATCCTTATCGCATAAGTAAGCTGCATCAATCTTATATGCCTCTTCAATATCCGTTGCTTTTTTCCTTTTGGTGAGGTTGGCTGGTCTCCGTCCCTAAAACTAAGACCCGCGCCGAATAGGATACCGAAGTCTTTGACAGTGAACATGTACTATAGTTATTTGCTGCATGATCGTCGTAACGTCTTCTCTCTTTTGCTCTGCGGTGGCAGAATTTTTCAACAATTTCTCCTAGATGCTTATTTATGTGTTGAAGATAGTAGATTAGAATATTTTCGCACACACCAGAACAATTTAAGATCTGAGTATGTTTCTAGCGTCTTTGACGCTCTGTCGAAAGGAGACTCAGTCGGTAAAGAAATAGGTAAACGGATTTTCTTGCCTGCTTCTTTTGTTGGCGGTCCACGGTACATGTACAAGCACTACCAAGCCGCATTAGCCTTGTGTCGTGTGTACGGCAATCCTCAGTATTTCATCACCTTCACGTGTAACGCTAGATGGCCTGAGATCGCCAGATTTATGGATTCGAATAATGTATCGCACTCCCAAAACAGACCGGATATCATTTCAAGGGTATTCAGCATGAAGGTAGCGCATTTCATTAACTTCCTTAAAGAAGACAAACCGTTTGGTGCCGTAAATGCGTGTAGGTTTTTGATGTGTATTTTATAACATAAAATTATTTAAAGTTTAGAAAAGGATTTTACCAAAGTAGATTAACACACAATACAGGCAGTGTACCTGATCGTACGCAAATATAGATTCAGTAAGTCCGGATCGAACTCAGGGAACGTGTATTTATATCCGTTATCTCAAATTATATAATTAAACTAAATAAAGCAAGTAAATATGGGGGGCGTTTTAGTTATGTGAGAACATATTTCAGAAAACAAATAACTAAATTAAAATAGCAATTTAATTAACTAAATGGATTTGCGGATGGAAAACTGTTTCGAAAAGACTTTGAGAATTAATCAGATATTAAAAAGCAGCGATTACTTGGAATTACGTTTCACCTGGATCATGAATAATAAGAATATGTTTGATTGGTTTAACTGCGATTCCTATAATAACTAGATTTCCCGTTAGAGTTATCTAATCCTACAATTTTAGAGAAAGATCATACGACTAATCGTACATCAAGAGTTATCTTAGATTATCCACTCTAAATTGTGCTTTAATGTCACTATTATTTACAATTTAGTCTGTCGACTACGAATTAACAAAAGTCTCAATTATTCAATTTTGATATAATTGTCATGTTCATTCAATTCATTAAATTACTAATATATATCTTAGCCTATCTCAATTAAGTCTCAAGCTACAATTATGTAATAAATCATATAATCGTAAATAACTGATAAACTTATAAGAACGCTAGTTATGTTATAGATCTATCAATCACGCTAAGTAGTAAATTTAATAACCTTGAATAAACATGGATCGCGATTAAACGTAAATAATAACGGAAAAACCAATGAGTTCAAACATAAACTTGATTAAAACATAGATCCAGGTTCAACAATCCAAGCAATCACTTAAGGAGTTTAGCTCATGTTGGATTGTGACAAATTAACAATAGAATTCTTAAAACAAAACATTGTATCAAGAAAATAATGAATAAAAGTTCAAACCAAAAGTAGCTAACTTCAAAGATGATTAAAGAGCTTAATCAAAGCTTCCAACGTGATATAATACTTCTAGGACTCTCCTTGCAGCTCTCCAGGTCGGATGTAGGGTGAAAATAATGAATAAGATGCTTAAAACCCGAACCCTAGAAGCCCTATTTATAGATATCTGAACCGCCCTATTTAGCCGGCGGCTGGCTGAATTCAGCCGGCGGCTGGAATACGCGGGTGGAAAAGTTGCTTCCGCGGCACGTTTAGGAACAAATGGTGAAATTTTAATCCAGCCGCCGGCTAAAATGATTCAGCCGCCGGCTGTTTTCCAGTCTTCACTTTTCTTGCTCGTTTGTCTCCGTTTCAAGCCGGTTTTAGCTCGTTTTCGCTCCATTATCCAAATGTAACTCTAATCTGCAATTATAACTGAAAATATACCAGATCATAACAAAAGTTGCAGAAAACTAGAGTAAATATGAGAAATATGACTACAAAATATCGCTTATTTTAGGCATATCAAATTCCCCACACTTGAATCTTACTTGTCCTCAAGTAAACTATCAGATTTAGAACAAAACAATCATCTTCAATAAAAAATAAAATACCCAACGAATCAAGTAAATTACAAAAAATTTATTTACGAAGATGAATTTAATAATTACCAAGCCAAAATTTAAATGCATAACTAAACATCTCACGATTTGGGAAGTATAACACTCAATCACTCAAAAAGCTAATCTAAGTGTAATATATATGTGAAATCGCTCAAAGCTCAGTCATGACAAGTATTCTATCATAGGCTTGATAACGATACGCTTCTCCACCAATAGAGTCTAAGTAACTAGTTAAGAGGACTTATGGTCATATCAATGGGTGATGGGTAAAATAATGGAAAAATGGGATGAAAGTGAATTAATATGAATGATATGAAACAAATAAATTCCAATTAGTCTACAAATCCAAATATTTTAGTCAAAAACCATATTACTTTCAAAACTCGATTGATTATCCCTAATGGCTCATTCTGATGAAACTCCCAAGACCAAATTTCGCCTTAATTCTTCAACGGTTCGATTGAGAATTTTATTTCTCGCAAATTTCGTTAAATCACTTCAACAATTATTGGTTACCTAGTACGGGCTTTAATAAATATTTTTTTTTTCTGTTTTTTTTTATTTTTATTTTATTAAAGACACCGCTCAAAAGGTCCATCAAAATCATGAATAACTCTTAAACTTATATCCACAAGTAACTTCTTTCGTGAACTTAAGTAACTTAAACAATTCCATGTAGAGATGGCAACGGGGACGGTTATGTCAGGTATTGCATTTCCCATCCCCATAACCAGATCCCCACCCCCATACCCATAACCGTAACCATCCCCGTCGGGTATTAAAATTTTGGCCCCATCCCCATCCCCGTCGGGTAACGGGGTTCCCCAACGGGTATTCGGGGAATTTTCCCCATTACAATTTTTTGAACTTTTATTATAAATAACTTCACATTTTGTAACTACCAACAAAAAAAACATAGGAATAATAATAAGCAAACACTTCAATCGCCAAAATAGCAAAATTTATATATATATATATATATATATTCGGGTATCCATCGGGGCCGGTTTTGGGTACGGTTATGGATACCCGATAGGTAATACCATCCCCGCATCCATCCCCGATTTTTGAATTCGGTTATTATCCGTCCCCGTCCCCGTCCCCGGTCAACTCGGGGATTTACCCGGTCAACTCGGATTCGGTTTTCGGGTCTCCATCGGATACGGTTTTTTTTTGCCATCTCTAATTCCATGCCATCATATATAACAATCCGTCTAATAATCAACCAAGTTAAGAAAGAGGAAAAATTTCAACAAAAATATCTGGATTAAACGACTTAGACATTTAGGCTCAATTTATGGAATATATATCTGGAAAGGTGAGAAAAGAAAAAGGTTTGGCGCAAATATGGTATCTAAACGTCAAAAACACTAAAAACGAGTGTTCGATAGGTAGTGTGAGTCAAATAACCAGTGTAGCTACCGACTATAAGAAACGAATAGGCCAATCAACGGTTTAACAATCCTAATTCTTTTGCCTCTTTCCTAGTTACTAATAAGTAAAACTTATGCTCATTCATAGCCTCGAAGCGTATACAGTGTCAAGTTCTAAAGTCTACAAGTCACCGACACACTCATAAAAATTGAAGATAAAAGCATATAAAATGTATGCTATAATGGCTCAAATCCTCACAATTATGTAACGGGTTGGTGTGCCTAGTTATGCAACTAGTTAAAACTAATTACGAGAACATGTCAAAAATTTTTAAATTTTCACACAAAATGTTCCTAAGGACAAATAGATTCTTTCCTAACCCCTTCCCCACACTTAAACAATACAATGTCCTCATTGTAAAAAAATTTCAGCGAATAAGTGTAAAAAGAAAAAGAGAAAGGAAAAAGAACTCCCCCATTTAGATGTCGAATGCTGTGAAAGGAGATAGCAGTGGAAAGAATGTATGGCTATAAAAGCATAACGTCCTCAAAAAATCTGCATAACTCTCCATTGAAAATTTGAATTTTCGGCATTACTTCCACTAAAATCGGTGATATTCTAAAATGGGAAAAACACATGCACACATATTAAGTACCACAAATAAATAATAAAAAGTACATAATCAAACCATAATATAAAAATCCAAACAATAATCCATACGAGAAAATAAAATAAAAATAGTCTCAAATACACAAACATAACACCCAAATCATCACATGTCTGGCCACTGTCCTCTCCAAGATGCCCTCTGCCGCTCCTGAGTGGCTCTCTGCTCCTCCTCATCCTGCTGGCGCTGAGCCTCGGTAGGAGGATGGTAGTGCTGAGCGGACCACATTTAATGGCGATCATCAAAGGTCGAGGAGGATGGCTGATCCTGGTCCATAGGAGTGGTACTGCCAAAAGAATGATAGGATCCGTCGTACGCCTGATAGCTAATACCCGCACGCTGGTGGTACTTGTACAACACCTCATCCTGATAACGGTTCCTGCTGTCAAACTCCGTCTGCAAATATCCGACCTGGTTGCTGACCTGGCTAATGTTGGAGTTGAGATCGTAGTAACGATCCTCCATGCGGTCAGCGAATGAGTCGAACCGAGATGACATCTGTCCCATACTCGATGTCAATGCAGCGATCTGAGCTGTCAAATGCAACTCCTGAACTGGCGGAGCATCCTCATCATCTGACTCCTCAATAACCCGGCTACTGCTCTCTCCAGCTGCCCGTCTAATCTCGGCCCATCTATAGGTCACATGACCTCCCGGAGCTACAAACCGAATCACTATACAAGCCGACTTAAACCATGCTGCACCCAAAAGACGCATCTCCGGTGTCAAAGTGGTACAACTGTCAAATCCTGCTCCACGGAATCTCAATCGTTTACCAATAGCGGAAACAAAATGACCTCCCCTAATCACACTTCCGGGTCGTGCGCCCTTCAGTATGTTAGTCATCCATCGGGCTAAAACATAGGGAACATTGACGGGCCGCTTTTGCACAATGCAGCCTAACCAAAATAACTCCTCCTTGTGGCATTTCTCAATGCCCGTCTTGCGGCCAATCACAAATAAACAAACCATGGCTAAGATAGCTCGAACCTTTGGGTCTCGAATCTGAGTGTAAGATGGGGCACGTGCGGTGGTGAAGACTCCATTCGCTATAGTGGCCCATATGGCTGCGTTCTCTCTATAATCGGGATTTTTAATCCCTTCAGCCAAGAAATCATCAAAATCTGGGTGAGCTAAGTCGGCCTCGTCAAAAAGCCCAAGGGCTTCCCCAAACTCATTCAGTGTCATCTTCCTAACCTCTCCCCCTAATAGAAACTGCACGGTTTTGTGGGTTGGATCGGGGTCGGCGTGGTTGAAGGTGAAAGAGCTATAGAACTCATAGGTGGCCTCGATGTAGATCGGCTCGTTGATAGAAAATAATCGATCCCAGGCTCTACAAATGAAGGTACCATAAGTCACCTCTAGCATTTCCTCAATTTCAGCAGCCCCTGATTGAAAACGTGTGTCATGTGGTATGACCTCGTTCAAAAAATGCCAATCGATACCGTTAGGGGCATAAACAGGGTATTGCTGCATGTTGACCAATTTGGCCTGGATTTCTTCCCGTCTTTGTTGATTAATTCCCCGCCTAACTGCAACTTGAAGGTAAGGGTGATCAATGTCATACAGGGGGACGTGAGGTGGGACTTCGTGCTGGACATTTTCATCGGCCATAATCTGCATAAAACAAGTCAGAACAACCATATTAGTCAGATAAAACAGCTCGGAAAAATAGAAAGTCGCAAAAACAGGTCGAAACAAAAAGCAATAATTTTTAGGCAGCGATTTTTAGCCGCGCTGGAAGGGAACCGCCGGCTGGCCAAATTCAGCCGCCGGCTAAATGCCCAGTTGCTGTCTTTTTGTTGCTGCAAACTGCTCGACCACTGTGAGGTGTACAACTACTACTCTACCGTTTAAATCCAGTATTTTAACCGAATATCTTGCTGTTATGTTAAACCACACAAGGAATTCATCCACACAAATCAATTATCAACAACTAAATCCTACCAAGAAGTCAATTATCAATTCCAACTTCACTTAAACACACAATTCCTTTTCGTCAATTAGAACATGGAAATTCGTTTTTACACTCAATATAACCAATAATCAGTAGCAAAGATAAGTGTTACTAACAAATTGAATTAATACCAAGTTAAACATTCCTAGCAAAAACCCCCAATTTTTCAACAACCTCTAAACAAAATTAAACCATGGAAATCGTAAATTGAACTAAACCTAAGCATACAAATCATCTAAGGAATGAATCCTAGCAATTAATTGTAAAATTAAGCACTAACAATCTCGGATTTGAAAAACCCCCAATTGGTGTTCTTCATGAAAAATCAAAGAAAAACAAGAAAGAGGAGTGAATAATCCATACCTTGGTCTTTGAATTAGAGAAATTGGATTGAAAAATGGAAGAAAATCGACGAAAAGGTGAAAAAAAAATGCTCAGCCGCCGGTTAGGTATGAGATAAGTGTGTGTGAAGTGTGAAATGTGTGAGAAAAACGAGGTTATATTTTTTTTTAAAACCTGATGTTTCAGCCGGCGGCTGGAAATTTTAGCCGCCGTCTGGCTTTTAGCCGTCGGCCAAATAAATTCAGCCGCCGGCTAAATAGTTCTGTTTCAAAGAAAAATGTTTTTTCGTTCGGTGATTTAACACGATCTAACCTGGTGTCCGATATGTTTAGCAGCTCTCATATGATGATCTAAGTGGACCTGAAACAAAAAATCAAAGATTAAAATAGAAAAACACGTAGTGTACATATATTTTTGGTTTTTTTTGTTGTTTTCTAATTTTTTTGTATTTTTTAATTTTTCTGAACAAAATAAAATAAAGGGAAAAGAAGCGGGTTGTCTCCCGTAAGCGCTATTTGTTTAGTGAAGAGTCGTTAAGCTCGACTCAAACCACGTTTGTTAACCGTCACGTTCATGGAGATCGAGCTCCTCGTCGTCTCCAAATAAATCAAACTGGTTGTCACGTCCATCGGCATAATATTTCTTCAATCTATGCCCATTCACCTTAAAACTTTCGCCCTTTTCGTTGGCAATCTCCACTGTACCGTAAGGGAATACATCTAGCACGATATACGGCCCCGACCACCTTGACCGTAATTTCCCCGGAAATAGCTTCAATCTGGAATTATAGAGTAGAACCATATCACCGTCGATAAAGTTCCTATCCGTCTTGATACGCTTATCGTGCCATTTCTTCGTCCGTTCCTTGTAAAATACCGAGTTCTCATAAGCATTCATGCGCAACTCGTCCAATTCCTGTATCTGGTGGAACCTGTTCTTCCCTGCAGGTATCATTTCCATATTTGCAGCCTTCAAAGCCCAATAGGCCTTGTGCTCAATTTCAACGGGTAAGTGACATGCTTTACCATAAATTAAACGATAAGGAGTACAACCAATAGGAGTTTTAAATGCAGTCCTATGCGCCCAAAGAGCATCGTCTAACTTATCGGACCAATCCTTACGATTTGTACCGACCGACTTTTCCAAAATGCGCTTCAAGCCTCGGTTAGTAACCTCGACTTGTCCGCTTGTTTGGGGGTGATAAGCTGTTGAAAACTTATGGTTAACACCGTACCGTTTCAACACCTTCTCAAGTTGGGCGTTACAAAAATGTGTACCCCTATCACTAATTAAAGCTTTAGGGGTACCAAACCGGGAAAATAATTGTTTTAAAAAGTTTACGACGACTCGCGCATCATTGGTGGGTAAAGCTTTTGCTTCGGCCCACTTTGAGACGTAGTCGACGGCGACTAAAATATATTTATTTCCCCGACTTGAAGGAAAGGGTCCCATAAAATCAATACCCCAGACATCGAAAATTTCACATACCTGGATGCCCGTTTGTGGCATCTCATCGCGCGAAGAAATATTACCGGTCCGTTGACAAGCGTCACATTTCTTCACAAACTCGTGAGCATCCTTGTACACTGATGGCCAATAGAACCCGACATCAAAAACACGTTTGGCTGTGAAGTTTGCAGCATGATGTCCTCCTACAGGTCCCGAATGGCAATGGCGTAAAATCTTGTCCTTTTCTTCACCAGCAACACATCTCCGAATTACGCCATCTGCACAAGCACGAAACAAAAACGGGTCTTCCCAAAAATAATGTTTCAAATCAGCGAAGAATCGCTTCTTTTGCTGATAAGTTTTATTCGTGGGAAGGGTTTTGGCAACCAAGTAATTAGCAATATCAGCAAACCAAGGTACCTCGTCACTTACTTTAACCGTCATTAGAGCTTCATCGGGGAAAGTGTCCCGTATCACTGACTCATCCAGCTTCTCCAATTCCGGGTTTTCCAACCTAGACAAATGATCCGCCGCCAAGTTCTCCGCTCCTTTCTTGTCCTGAATTTCAATATCAAATTCCTGCAAAAGTAAAATCCAGCGGAGTAATCGTGGTTTGGCATCCTTTTTGCTAAAAAGAAATTTCAAAGCAGAATGGTCAGTAAATACAATAGTTTTAGACATGATTAAATAAGATCTAAATTTATCAAAAGCAAAAACAACAGCGAGCAGTTCTTTTTCAGTGGTGGTGTAATTTTCCTGCGCATCTGTAAGGGTTTTGCTTGCGTAATAGATGGGTTTAAATCTCTTCTCAATCCGCTGTCCTAAAACTGCTCCGACCGCGTAATCGCTCGCATCACACATCAGCTCAAACGGTAAATCCCAATTGGGACTAGTCATAATCGGTGCTGAAATCAGTCTTTCTTTCAAAATGTTAAAAGCAGTTAAACAAGATGAAGAAAAATTAAATTTACAATCTTTTTCTAGAAGTTGATTCATAGGTCGCGCAATGTTAGAAAAATCTTTTATGAAACGTCTATAAAAACCTGCGTGACCTAGAAAACTCCTTACCGACTTGACATTCGTTGGTGGGGGTAATTTCGAAATAGCTTCAATTTTGGATTGATCCACCTCGATCCCCGCACTTGAGATTTTGTGTCCTAGAACAATTCCTTCGCGGACCATGAAATGACACTTCTCCCAGTTAAGCACCAAATTGGATTGTTCACACCTCGCCAACATCTTCTCCAAGTGTTCCAAGCACGAATCAAATGAATCTCCAAAGACCGAAAAGTCATCCATAAAGATCTCCATAAATTGCTCCACCATATCGTGAAAGATTGCCATCATACACCGCTGAAAGGTAGCAGGTGCATTGCACAGACCGAACGGCATTCTTCGATAGGCAAACGTGCCAAAGGGACACGTGAAGGTGGTCTTGTCTTGATCTTCCGGCTCAATGGGGATCTGGAAGTAACCTGAAAAACTATCTAAGAAACAATAAAAGGCTTTCCTGGCTAACCGTTCAAGCATTTGATCAACAAATGGTAAAGGGAAATGATCTTTGCGGGTGGCGCCATTTAACTTTCGGTAGTCAATGCAGACACACCACCCTGTTACCGTTCGTGTAGGAATCAGCTCATTCTTCTCGTTGGCAACGACTGTCATACCTCCCTTTTTCGGAACCACATGCACCGGACTCACCCATGGACTGTCAGAATTAGGGTATATGAGTCCCGAATCCAGCAACTTGATGATTTCCTTCCTCACAACATCCTTCACTTTCGGGTTTAAACGTCGAAGCGGTTGAACGACCGGCTTGAAGTCTGTCTCCATTAAAATTTTGTGCGTACAAAATGATGGATTAATTCCCCGAATGTCAGTGATCTTCCATGCAAGAGCTTGCTTATGAACTTTAAGTACCTGCAACAAACGATCTTTCTCCCCACAAGATAAGTTAGATGAAATAATAACGGGTAAGTCACTTGTACCTTGCAAATATGCATACTCCAGATGGGACGGAAGTGGTTTCAACTCCAGTTTGGGTGGTTCTTCAATCGATGTTTTAATCTCCATTATCTCAGCTCGTGAACATGGAACACCGTGAACCGAAATCCCAGAACTGGGCAATCCAGCCGCTGTCTGGGCACTCCCAGCCGCCGGTTGGCATATCAGCCGCCGGCTGGATTTAACTGGTGGTTTTGCTTCGTTTGTCTCCTGATTTTCGGTGGTCAATGTAGACTTGACTTCCTCCAAAAGCATATCAAACTCAGCTAACTCCTTTGCAGAGTCAAAATCCCCACTCCAGCCTTCATTAATGAACGAATCAGTTTGATCATCCTCCAGTAACATCTGCACAAACTCATCATCGGAAATGTCATAGGCATTTAAATAATAACAAGTATCATCTACTACAGAAGGATATTCCATTGAATCATTGACATTAAAAACAACTTTCTCGTCTCCTACTTGCATGGTGATTCTACGGTTAAAAACATCAATTAAGGAGTGCGAGGTGGCTAAAAATGGACGTCCTAGAATAATCGGTACTCTAGGGTCCTCTACCATATCAAGAATCACAAAATCACAAGGGAACACATATTTGTCAACTTTAACAAGAACATTTTCAACAACTCCCCTAGGATATTGAACAGAGCGGTCAGCTAACTCAATGCACATACGAATAGGTCTGGGTTCTCCTAAACCTAATCTAGCATACATGGAATATGGCATCAAAGAAATACTTGCTCCTAGATCAGCTAATGCATTGTTCACAGTTAAATTTCCATTTAAACAAGGAATAGAAATAGCGCCTGGATCGCTTAATTTCGGAGGTAACTTGTTTTGCATCAATGCGGAACAGCGGGCATTCATGGTGACCTTGGAGGCGTCTTCCAGCTTACTCTTATTTGTCACAAGATCCTTCAAGTATTTCGCATATTTTGGCATTTGAGCAATCGCCTCAATAAACGGAATATTGATGTGAAGCTGTTTCATGTTCTCGAGAAATTTGTGGTAAGTGACATTGTCTTTGTCCTTCTTCAGAGCAGAAGGGTATGGAACAGAAGGTGTGAAGTCCTTAACCACCGGTGTGGTTTTCGGCTTTGTAGAAGCGACCGGTGGATTTTTCTTCGAGATCAGTGGCTCAGCCGCCGGCTGGAAAGTGTTAGCCGTCGGCTGGTCTTCAGCCGCCGGTTGGCTTTGGACAGCCGCCGGTTGGCTTTCAGCAGTAGCATAATTTTTCGGTGTATCTGCTTTCTCGTGTCCGTCTTCTTTGTCAACCTGTTCAAAATTAAAAGGAACTTTGTTAGTAACACCTGTAAAAGAAGAATTGAGAGTTTTACCACTTCGGGTGGTGGCTGCTTTGACGTGATCTCGAGGATGTGTTTCCGTGAAGCTCGGTAGCTGTCCCGGAAATCTTTCTTGTACTACTTTCGCTAGTTGTCCCATAGTGCCTTCGAGTTGCTTAATTGAAGCGCTTTGATTACGGATGATGGAATCAGTGTCATCCATTCGCTTGATCGTGGTTTGCATAAACTGATTATTTGTTGTCATAAGTTGTTTCATCAGTTCATGTAAATCTTCCTTAGGTGGAAACGGTCCCTTAGGAGTCTCCTTAGCATAGAACCCAGTGGTCCTTGCCGATATGGTTTCTGCCCATTTGAATTTCCCTGATTGTTGTTGTAGGAATTTCCTTGATTATTGTTGTAGGGCTTGCGATAACCATTGTTGTCTCCTCCTTGGCGATAGTTGTTGTTATTCCTGTCTCCTCCTTGGTAATCTCCATACATTACCTCTTCAGTGGCTTCTTCCTCATCCTTCCTAGGGCAATCCTTTGTCAGATGGTATCCGTTGCAAATGTCGCAACCGACTTGAATAGCATGAACTTTTTCATTGACGCGCTTGATGTCTCTTCCCATACTATCCAGCTTGTTAGTTATAGCAGCGAGACCGTCGCTGTTATCAGCCATTTTCCTTCTTCCCTTACCACCGTCTTCCCAAAGCTTGGAGTGCTTAGCATGTCCTTCGATAGCAGCCCAAGCATCAGCTGGAATTTTGCGTGGAATTTTTCCTTCAGAGTCTAACTCGTTACGAGTTTGACGAAAATGTCTTGATAACCTGTTGATTGTTGAGATCATGCTGGGGACATTTATGTAACATATCTTTGTAACGCTCCCATGGTTGATAAAGTGACTCATCAACGTCCTGTGTGAAGTTCCGGATGTCATCAATCATTTTAGAGGTTTTTGAAGGGGGACAGTAGTTCTTCAAAAACTTGGCCCTTAGATCGGCCCAAGTAGTGATTGAATTGGCCGGTTCGTTCCCAATCCACCTTTTTGCGTTTCCCTTGAGTGTCATCGGAAACACTCGTAACATAACAGTCTCCTTCGTCACACCAGGAATAGTGTAAGCATCAGCAATCTCGATGATCTTCTCTACATGAACATTAGCATCTTCATTCTCGTCTCCATTAAAAGGGTTCTCTCTAAGTTCTTTGAGAAACTGGCCCTTAAGCTGGAAGTCGGCTCCTCGAGTGATAGCTGGATTGGGAATGTCTGTTGCAACATTCGGGGTAAGAGCATAGTACTCCTCCAAGGTGATCTCATTAATGTTAACTGCCATTTCGTGTTCTGATTCTTCGGATGAGTCGGAATCTGTTACGGTGACTGGTGAATTTGGAATTGGTTTCTCTTCCTCTTGATCAGACAACGGGTTGTATTCCTCTTCAGAAGATGGCATAAACTCAGATTCGTAACTTTCGTTTTGGTGAATTTTAAAACTGGTGATGGGTTGAGCTTTTGGGGAAAACAATCTGCGTCGAAATCGAAAAACCTTCTCCGGGTCTTCGAATGGCTCTACAAGATTTGGATTTGAACTCCGGGTCATGCAAAACCTATAAGAACAGAAGAAAATATGTCAGTAGCCCGTGATAACTGAAAATTAAACAAACCGAAATATTAAAACTACAATTAAACGAAAAATAAACAAACAGCTGCTAATCAGCCGGCGGCTGGGTATATTCAGCCGGCGGCTAGTAATCAGCCGGCGGCTGTTTTACTTCAGCCGGCGGTCAAAAAGTACTGTGTGCAATTTTCCTGAAAATCAAAAATCCGATTAGTCCAATTAACAATTATCACGTAATACAAAATAAATGCAACTTCCAGAAAGATAAATCTTTCCAAAAGGATCGAATAATTACAAATTCAAAATTACGAATAAAAATAGCTACCGTTCCCCGGCAGCGGCGCCAAAAACTTGATGTGTATTTTATAACATAAAATTATTTAAAGTTTAGAAAAGGATTTTACCAAAGTAGATTAACACACAATACATGCAGTGTACCTGATCGTACGCAAATATAGATTCAGTAAGTCCGGATCGAACTCAGGGAACGTGTATTTATATCCGTTATCTCAAATTATATAATTAAACTAAATAAAGCAAGTAAATATGGGGGGCGTTTTAGTTCTGTGAGAACATATTTCAGAAAACAAATAACTAAATTAAAATAGCAATTTAATTAACTAAATGGATTTGCGGATGGAAAACTGTTTCGAAAAGACTTTGAGAATTAATCAGATATTAAAAAGCAGCGATTACTTGGAATTACGTTTCACCTGGATCATGAATAATAAGAATATGTTTGATTGGTTTAACTGCGATTCCTATAATAACTAGATTTCCGGTTAGAGTTATCTAATCCTTCAATTTTAGAGAAAGATCATACGACTAATCGTACATCAAGAGTTATCTTAGATTATCCACTCTAAATTGTGCTTTAATGTCACTATTATTTACAATTTAATCTGTCGACTACGAATTAACAAAAGTCTCAATTATTCAATTTCGATATAATTGTCATGTTCATTCAATTCATTAAATTACTAATATCTTAGCCTATCTCAATTAAGTCTCAAGCTACAATTATGTAATAAATCATATAATCGTAAATAACTGATAAACTTATAAGAACGCTAGTTATGTTATAGATCTATCAATCACGCTAAGTAGTAAATTTAATAACCTTGAATAAACATGGATCGCGATTAAACGTAAATAATAACGGAAAAACCAATGAGTTCAAACATAAACTTGATTAAAACATAGATCCAGGTTCAACAATCCAAGCAATCACTTAAGGAGTTTAGCTCATGTTGGATTGTGACAAATTAACAATAGAATTCTTAAAACAAAACATTGTATCAAGAAAATAATGAATAAAAGTTCAAACCAAAAGTAGCTAACTTCAAAGATGATTAAAGAGCTTAATCAAAGCTTCCAAAGTGATATAATACTTCTAGGACTCTCCTTGCAGCTCTCCAGGTCGGATGTAGGGTGAAAATAAGGAATAAGATGCTTAAAACCCGAACCCTAGAAGCCCTATTTATAGATATCTGAACCGCCCTATTTAGCCGGCGGCTGGCTGAATTCAGCCGGCGGCTGGAATACGCGGGTGGAAAAGTTGCTTCCGCTGCACGTTTAGGAACAAATGGTGAAATTTTAATCCAGCCGCCGGCTAAAATGATTCAGCCGCCGGCTGTTTTCCAGTCTTCACTTTTCTTGCTCGTTTGTCTCCGTTTCAAGCCGGTTTTAGCTCCTTTTCGCTCAAATGTAACTCTAATCTGCAATTATAACTGAAAATATACCAGATCATAACAAAAGTTGCAGAAAACTAGAGTAAATATGAGAAATATGACTACAAAATATCGATTATTTTAGGCATATCAGTTTTCCTTATTTTCTTTATACTTTTGTTCTGTCAGATTCCTATTTGTTTTTTTATTTTTATAGTTGCTGCACTTATATTGTATGTCTAGATTTGTATACGATAGAATTCCAAAGGAGGGGTCTTCCACATTGTCATACACTCGGGTGTGTCGATGAGGCTTCAAAAATTAGAGACGCTTCTGACGTAGACAAATTCGTTACAGCAGAACTTCCTAACCCTATCACAGAGCCGGAACTTTATTCTACAATAACGACCTTATGATTCATGGTCCCTGCGGCTTTTCTAATCCTGCTGCTCCTTGCATTCGAGACGGGTTATGCAAAAAGAAAATTCCCAAAGCCATTCTGTTCGATAACCTCCTTTGATAAAGACGGATACGTTCATTACAAAAGGAACGTCGTTGCCGCGCATACAATGCAAAATGGAACCCGGGTGCATAATGGATTTATTGTTCCATACAATAAAGTCCTCAGTCGTTTCAACGCGCATATAAATGTAGAATATTGCGGCTGGAATATGATGATTAAGTATCCGTTTAAATACATTTCCAAAGGTGTTGAGCGCGTGGCTTTCTCATTGCGAAAGGCTGACAATTCTGTATCACCGCCTCCCAATTCGTCTAGAGCTTCTACCAGTCATAATTCCTCTACTACTGTCACAAAAACCGTCAATGAGATTGAACAGTTTGTTGACGGCAGATTTATATGTCCACACGAAGCCGCCTGGCGACTGCTCAATTTTTCTATTCATGAGAGACAACCTGCGGTACAGGTATTACAAGTGCACTTAGAGCATTTGCAGTCTGTGACATTCAAAGACACTTGCGATTTGCAACATTTATCACAAAACGCTAACTTCGGTAATTCCACACTGTCGAGATGGCTGGTCACAAACAGATGGGATCCAGAGGGCCGTCATCTAACTTACACCGAATATCCGTCACTATTTACATGGAATGCTGCCAAAAAAGACTGGGTCTGGAGAACTAGAAATACCATCACTCCGGTCGACCGAATGGTATAGATACACCCTACTGTCGGTGAGTTATTTTTTTTAAGAATGCTTTTGTGTCACCAAAAAGGATGTTGTTCCTTCGAAGACATTCGCACATGTTAACGGTGTCGTTTACCTATCGTATCGTCTTGCTTGCGAGGCACTCGGCCTGATTGGTGATGACAAGGAATGGCTTACTGCATTCGACGAAGCCTCACTTTGGGCATCTTCTCCAGAACTGCGGAATCTATTCTGCAACTTGCTATTATACTGCGAAGTTAGCGATCCAAAAATACTGTGGAATAACGCATGGCCAAAGATGGGAGATGACATCACCCGAATTTTATTAAATTCCACACTCTCCTCAGAATCTGCTATCTCCGAGGAAATGTTGCAGCAACACATTTTGTTTGAAATAGAGAAAATATTGAATGCAACAATACTGGCGAAGTCTTTGACTTCGTTCAACTTGCCCCTTCCATCTTCTGATTTGCTGCTTCCGTTGACTAATCGCTTATTGCTAGAGGAAAAATTATACCACAAATTGTTGCTAGGTCGGCAATATTCGCAGATGTGTTGTAACCTAAACCCAGATCAGCTGAGAATTTTTAACAAAATACGCAGCGACGAATTGTCTAACAAGCAGACTTTACTGTTTGTATATGGTCATGGCGGGACCGGAAAAACTTTTCTATGGTCGACAATACTTAGCTACTTCAGGTCAATCGGAAAAATGATTTTAGCTGTCGCTTCTTCTGGTATTGCATCGCTTCTTTTACCTAATGGTAGAACTGCGCACTCGAGATTCAATATTCCTATAAATTTATTAGACACATCTGTTTTCAATATCAAGAAAAAAACACACCTATGTCAGCTCCTACAACAAACACAAATTATCGTGTGGGATGAGGCAACTATGATGGATCGTAGGTGTTTCGAGAATGTCGATCGCACATTCAGAGACGTATTAGAAAAAAACGATAAAACATTTGGTGGAATATCAATGTTACTAGGAGGGGATTTTAGACAAACTTTACCCATAAAACGAAAGAAAGGTCATCGAGATATCATACTTGCAACCCTTCCAAACTCATATCTGTGGCCGCATTTTTCGCTGTATAAACTGTCCTGCAACATGAGCATCTCATCCGCATGTACGGGTCATTCTTTACACACCACCTCGCTTCGGTTTGTACAGTGGCTTCTCGACGTTGGAAATGGCGTCGCCGGCATCCCGAATGTAACAAATCCTCAATACGAGTCAGATATTGAAATTCCGGTTGATTTTCTTATAACAGATAATGACTCCGGACTTCATCAATTAATCGATTTTGTTTACGGGCCGACAGTTCTCTGTAATCCGAGTCCGGATATCCTTTGTAACCGAGCGATTGTATGCCCAAAGAATTGCACAACTGACGACATAAATCATATAGTTCTAAACAGCAGTCCAGGCCAACTCACTTCCTACTATAGCGCTGACTCGATAACACCACACACTCACAGACTGTCAGACCTTGAATTACTATATCCGGACGAATACTTAAACCAACTAAATTTCCCCAGCCTTCCGCTACACAGGCTCGAGTTGAAGCAAAACGTTCCAATTGTGCTTTTACGTAACATGAATCAAAAGAACGACCTCTGTAACGGTACAAGGCTGATTGTAACCCGTCTCCTGCCGACAATTATCGAAGCAGTGATTATGACAGGAACCTGTGTCGGACAAAAAGTGTTTCTTCCTAGAATTAAGTTCGTTTATCATGATCCCGAACTCCCTTTTGCCTTTAATCGAAAACAATTTCCATGTAAAATTTCATACGCTATGACGATCAACAAGAGTCAGGGCCAATCACTACAACGGATTGGCGTATTTCTACCTACTCCAGTATTTGGCCACGGTCAACTATACGTTGCTCTTTCACGAGCCACTGCTCCGAATTCAATTAAAATCTTGATCCATGACGAAAATGGCAAATGTTCTCGGCATACGAAAAACATAGTTTATAAGGAATTCATCTCACATATCGACAGTTTAGAAAGCACGTGACAGAGTCACACATCTATACATACATACACATACTTATACAGATTCAACAAAACACTACGAATATTCTTTACGGTCTCTGCCGTCTATGTTCATACTTTAAAGCTGCTTATTTATGTTTACAGTTACCACATTTTTACCAACTTCTAATAAATATAAGTTTTCCTTTGACAACAGGGAGATATGATACGCATTGCAGATCTCGAGCACGGTTGTGCGGGATCACCACTAGAGGTCAGGGTTCTACGAAAATGGATGCCACATTTTCGAAATAAAGAGATATGGTTTCTTGCAGTGGACGAACATGTATGTATTTAACGCGCATATTATACACTTTTTGCATTTATATAACTAACATGTCTAAACCCGTTGTCAATAACAGGGAGATGCTATTACAGTCGTCGGTGAGCAACAAGGCCAGAAATTTCTAGAGTCCAAACTCCACCTAAAAAAATGTTACGTTCTGGAACAATATTCGTGTATCGAGACACCCAAATATCAAAGGGTAATCAAAAACACAGTTCACCTCAGCGCCAGTGAGGCGTCAAAAATCACAACAATGGACGAGAAAGAAAAAATACCGCAGTTGTTTTTCGATTTCGCATTTGCAGATCAGCTGCATACATTTCTTGACACACCACATATTTCCCAGGTAAATAAAATTTAGTATTTCATTATGTTTCCTAATACATTGAATGCCAAAACTATCGGGTATACAAAACGTAAACAAGTTCTCACACAGACCGAAAAACAGTGAATCTTAAATTCAAATCACAAAATACAACATATAAACAAATCTGATATGAAAAATGTAAATGCAGATTTCTTCGGGAAATACAAGAAACAAACGCTTAGAAACAAAAGGAATGACGATCCATTCCTACTGCTAACGTTAATAGACGCTGCGTAAGTACAAAAATAACCAACACCTTTACATTCTTACGAACAAACGATAATAAGAATTCAATCCCGTAACTGTCATCCTTCGTGTATACTGCAGCGGGCCCGAAATAACTATCACCCTTTGGAAGGAATGTATGCAAGATTCGGAAAAAGTCAATATTGATGCACTGTCGACAACTACACCGGAAACTCTTATAGCGGTCACGAATGTGAAAGCTACGACATATTCAGGTACAGCTGCCCCGCTTTATAAAAATTCGATACCATTATATTTAAAACAAATCCACCAACAACAACATATATACAAACTATTTCAGGTTCCCTAAGGTTATCATCAACCGACGCAACCCATATGAGCATCAACCCACAATTGCATCCACATTCAAAGCAACACCAACAACTAACCACAATGGATGCGAAGTCTCCAATCGCCAGTTCAGACACCATTATGACCTTGGAAGAACTGCAATCAAAGCCATACGAAACAATCTTGGTGAGTACCCCAACTACTCTAATCACAATAGGAAATTTATTTACATGCCTATATAATCGCACACTCCCTAACTAATATATCACAGCGGAAGGTAATTGCCGTAGATGCACGCATCATAGAAACCGATATTGGAAGCAGCTGGTACACTGCATCATGTCCGGACTGCAAAGCCCAGATAGCAAAGCAAAAAGATATATGGTTCTGTCCAAACCATGGACCAAAATCCGACCCCAACTTTTTGTAAGAAAATAAATATTAAATATGCACCGCTCTAAAATAACAGAACGCTAAACTAACATTAACAAAACCTGTGCAGCTACAGTGAAAGGACCACGCTTTCAGACGGAACAATGGACTTACAAGCGATGGCGACGGATTCATGTATGCAGAAGCTATTTGGCCGCACCTGCAAAGAAACAATCATGGAGGATGGTTACGATGACCGCAAAATACTACCTCCGTCATTTAGGAGAGAAGGCATGAATACAAATAGATTCTATATAGAAATGACGAAAAAATCCACTCCCAGCAGTATTAATTTCGTAATTATCAACAAAGAAACATCACCCAACAAACCACCACAACCACAGGCCACTACCACAAACCCAAAACAGCCCGAGACAACACTAGCAATTGCAGAAACCACACATGCTACCCCACCACCGCAGATACCCGCAACTCCAGATTCCGACAAAAAAGGAACAACCTCAGATACAACAAAGGCAACGGAAAGCAGCAAACCTCCAGTCGCACGACAGTTATCGTTTCAATCACCAGGTAATCAAATCCAAAAACTACCATTTCAATCGCCAGGTAATCAAATTCAAAGACCTAGAATTTCACATACAAACACTGATGATATTAACCGCAATAATACAGATCATTCCCATGCCAGCAACATAATAACGGAAATCGGAGGAAAACGCAAGCATACAGAAAAAACAGGTACACGACCTCTACACTGCATATCGAATACATTAGCTCTAATAAAATACTATTATACTATGCAGATGAACTCATGTCCATTAGTCCTACAAAGCGTGAAAGGTTTCCAGAATAGCCGACCCGCATTTCACAAGCGAAGCTACAAACCTACTTTTGTAATATATTAGAACATCCGTAATCAAAACAAATAGTATGCAACAATGTATGTACATGTACATAACCGACACTTCCGACGTTAACGGCTATTACGAACAACAATTTTCAGTGATACAACCGGAAATATCTTAAAAACATCACCGCCATTTCAATATCTTTAGCACATAGGCATCTCCTACAATATCATCACTCTTTTATAAAATACCATCGTTAGTAGAAATTTTCCTCGAATTAAACCAAATTTCCTTTTCTAGCCCGAACCGCAACCATGTCAATCGTTGTTAACAAGAAAAATATCACTTTTTGAAAAATACATTCACACTTAAATCAATGTTTATAAATAAATATTAACCTATCCCTTTCGATTTCTAACCCGAACCGCAACCACGTCAATCGTATATCACTTCTTCAAAAATACATTCACACTTAAATCAATGTTTATAAATAAACAAAATTAAATTTAATACAATATTACGACAATAAATATTTTACTTAAAAAATAAAACCTTTTCCACACAAAACTAAAACCATTTGAGTATAACTCCCCTTATCTATTCACTATTGAAATCTTCCCCTTTTTTTTCCCACAATGACTGCAGCCCAAATCTAAAAAACTAATCCCCGCCATACTATGAAACCTGATTCTCTTGATTCCGCTTCATCTTCATTATGATATAGTTTCCTATATCAAATCAGGTTCGTAAAATCCGTCAATACAATACCTTAACATTACCCTCGAAAAACCATAATTATTCACTTACTACACGGTGGTAAATCAAATGCCTCTGGTTTTTGTGATTTCAACCCCTTGAAAAAACAGAACCTACTCGCAAACATAATAGGATTCAAAACCATTTGAATTACTGGGAGAAAATACACCAACGTACCAGAGGCATCTGGTTTACCACCATTCAGTAAGTGAAGGAGACTTGAGCGATGCCGATTCTCCTTCCAACAATCACAGGTTAACTTATTTTCACCATGTTTAGTTTGAACTTTCGATAAAATATTTATTAACTCTAGAAACCAATGTCACTGAATCACTCAAATCAACAAACCATGGGCAAATCCATCAATTCATGCTTCAAAATTATCTCATGTGCAGATAGTGATAATTCCGTCGATAGAGATGAAATTGAGGTATATTTCATTTTGATCCGTTATTATTATAACATGTAGTTTGTTTCGATTTTGGAATACCATTTTTTCGTTCTATTACATTTATTGATAATCGAATCAGATTACTCGACAGAACGACATATTTCAAAATGATCATCGGTCTACTACTTGCATGTATTATATTATTAATTTTCACATATATTTCCAGAAATGTTAATTCTCTAATTTTCATTTGTAAATGTTGTAAGGATTAGTTGAAAGAACGATCAGAAGCCACCGAAGTTGGAGGGCGGAATCCTGGAGGCCAAACATCTGGGTGAAAAAGTTTTTTATCCATATGTCAGGCCCCCAGGATTCCACTCTCCAACTTCAATCGCTGCTGACCCTCTTTCCAACAACCACCCCGGATGCAAAAGCAGGTCGACTCTATTCTACCAGTGCTAGAAAAAAATCAACCTCTCTAACGCTTCGTTTCTCACGGGTCAACTGAACCAACCGTCTTTGACCGAATCCCAACGCGATTCAAAGTCATCTCCGCCCTTTTGCAGTGGCCATTCGAACCCAACTGCCAAAACGAGGGAGATCACTTTCAATCGCGTCGATATTCCGACAGAGACAATTGCTTCAGTCGACCCCTCTGAAACGTTACGTAACACAGGTTGAGGACCAGCCTAGACCTGCTCCACCATCCGGAATGATTGTCTAATAACCCTAAAACCGCAGCAACAATTCTCAGCAATACAACCCGACCTCGTGCACCGCACGAGAGTCACCTAGTTATCTATAAATTTAACAGAAATTGGGAATGATGTTTTGATACGTATTTAAAACGGAAAGTCGAATAATTAGCGTTTATGATTCAACTTGTAGTAGAAAACATAAACAATGATTGTAATTGATTTAGACCTATAAATCATTCAACGATGACAATTAAGCAAGACCTATTACTTGATATATCGAATCGAACTAGATAACGTGATCTAAGTATGACAAATTGCAAATTGTAATCAACAATTCAAAGAAAAAGGTTAAAACCTTAACAAAATTCATTCATAATCTGGATTACAATGAAACAAAACAATTACTTATATAGAAAAACAAACTAAACCCTAAAATGCAAAAACCAAAGTCTAAAGGTCGGTTTTGGGCCGAAACTCAGCTACTACGCCGCAATAAAGACCAATGGGTCGCGCTTTGAGATCCTTATTTGCTAAAATCCTACCCAATGCTCCGAATTCATAAGAAATGTGTCGCATTTATCTACTTTCCAAAACACGAAAACATGTTTAACCAGGTATTGCGTCGCATTCATGAGTGAATGCGTCACATTAGGACTTCAGAAAACTACCAACTATTTGTTGATCTCCCGAATGTGTAGCCGTGAGTTCCGAATGCGTAGCGGTGAGTTCCAAAGTGTCCTTTTGAGTCCCTCAAGTCTCCAAAAACTTTATTTATAAGTAATAACTCCAAGTGTTGACCATCCAAAACCGTATCATCCCCTCCTCCTTTGAAAGGAATTACCCTCAATTCCGAAATGCTATAAAGAGATAAATCAACAACAACGAAAGTAGCATGAATTCCACCTGGGTCAAAACGAACATCACTTTGAACAATCTCGAGGATCATGACTTGCTTTTCTTTGGATCCACCATAAGCTGTGACAACCGCGGTTTCGAGGTATCATTTCGGTGTGCCATTTGTCATTTTTATTTATCGATTTTTTTGTTTTGACCCTGTTATTGTTATTGTTTCGTTTATCACGCGTTATTTATTTGTTTAGTCTGGATTTTTGCTTTGTCCTTCGTGACAGAAGCGTGTAAGTACCTAAGTTTCCTAGTAGAATTAGTACACTCGTAAGATAAGTTAGGGTGTTTATACCTTCGATTATTGAATTAAGATTAACGTTATTAATATTCCAAAGTTGGTCCTTTCTAACGAGTCAAATCCGTGCCTAAGTTACTATTGAATACGTACTAAACAACTGGAAAATCGAACGTCGGAAAATTGCCGAAACCAGCCACCACTGCGCCGCAGTTGGCAACGGCTGCGCCGCAGTGCGAGTCTCGGACAGAATATGCTAAAAACGTCTTCCACCTTTTTGAGATCCACAACTTGCCATCACGTGATTTTTGGCTGGAAACTTCCTAATATGAGTGGGTTAGACCATATTCAAGATCTAACAGCACTTCATAACCCTCCCTCATCCCATAATCCATCCTTACATATTTTCTCTCTTTTTTTCTTTCATATCAACTCACTTCGGACATCCATTTCTCTCACTTTCTTCATCATGTTTCCAGAAAATTGAGAGGTATATAATAAGCATTTGAGTGGGTTTACATTAGCGAATGTGGTTGCTGATGCGCTCAGGCCGTGTGGTGTACCGTTGATTAGTCGTGGAGATGAGGCTTGGAAGCGCCTTAAGATCATTTCTAGTCTTAAGGTGCACGGGTATATTCGTCGAGGGTGTTCTTTGTATCTTGCTCATTTGGTGGAGAAAGATTCAGCGACGAAGATTGATGATCAGCAGGTTGTTAGGGAGTTTGCTGATGTATTCCCTGAGGATCTTCTTGGACTTCCTCCCCAGCGGCAGATCGAGTTTCATACAGATCTTGTTCCTGAAGCAGCGCTTGTGGTGAAAGCTCCTAATCGTTTGGCTCTGTCACACCCCGCTAAAGAGGAAACACGGGATGTGAAGAGCGGGAGTATTCAATATGCAAGTTTATAGATACGTACCAAGTTATATTAAATAAAACATAACTTCAAAGTTTACAAAATAGTTAAAACCATAGTTTACAATTCCGATCACAAAATGAAAGTGTTCAAATACGAATTGCCCAAAACAAATTCCCTTCTTGAAGTCGTCGACCAAATCATACAAGCATCATCTCAAAGCTTACTCGTTTCCTGAAAATACGAGTCAAGTGTTAACTACGGGAGACATAGTTAGTGAGCTACAAAGTTTATGTTTAATAATTCAAAGTGTTAACGCATAACAATGCGTAAAGTATAAGTATTCAAAGTGTTGACGCATAACAATGCGTAAAGTATAAGTATTCAAAGAGTAGACGCATAACAATGCGTAAAGTATAAGCATTCAAGTGTCGACGCATAGCAATGCGTAAAGTATAAGTATTCAAGTGTTGACGCATAGCAATGCGTAAAGTATAAGTATTCATGTTTTAACGCATAGCAATGCGTAAAGTATAAGTATTCATGTTTGTAGGAATTGACCACATAGTGTACGGCTATGTAACAATCCTAAGTATTTCCCAATGATCGTTTCTAAGCCTATAGCCTACCAAAAGTAATAATTATGCACCATCTGTTGTTGTTGTGGTGAGGGTCTACCTACCCTAATAGGGCTATCCATAACTACTAACGGTCCTTTCCAAAGGGATTAATAGCAACTGTAGTGTTTCTTGTTGGAGTGTATGGGAATTTTAGTGGTATCTCACGTACATTTTGTACAACGTCCGCAATATGACGATCCAATGTTATCTCATTGGCAAAAATAGTTTTTGTATCCTTAGCATTGTTGGCAAAACCATCAACAATGATGGCAAAATAGTTTTCGTAATAGTATTCAAGTATCAAAGTGTTTCGTTAAGCATTCAAAGCATGTTTCAGCATAAGCATAGTGCTTAAGCATAAGACTCGCATTTCACCCCAAAATGTATTAAAAACGTTTAAATGAAGGGGTTTGTAACTCACTGTTTGCGAAGAATCTAACGTGTACTCGGAAATGCTCGGAAGGTTCTCGAAAATCCCCGGAATCCTAATATGTATCAAATTCGGGTAAGTATCATTATATGTTAACTTTGATATTCGTTAGTCAACGAAATGGTTATTGTTTAAGTTTTATAGTTAGGTCTAACTAAATTTGGGCATCGTTTCCGCGCTATATAATTTATGTCTAATATTTCTAGCCACTTTCCCGCTTACAACGTTTTATAACGATATTTAATCTAGTTTACTAACATAATAAGATGTTTATATGTTCAAAATGTCACTTTAATACTAGTTAAAGTTATTACAGTTAGTTGTGGACAGATACGTGAAGTATCGAGCTTAAGGTTACGTTTTACAGAGGATTTGATAAGATTTCCCGGACCTGATCTCAGTTACGTTGGCGTAACGTAAATGTAGTTACGCTAGCGTAACTATATTTACATTAGCGAAACTGAGATCAGTTCCTCTATTTTGTCAAAAATCGTTTTCGTGATGGAATTTCATCTTTTGGTGGTGAATTTAGACATGTAATGATAGAAACATCAAATTACATTATAAAAGACAGTTTATATCAAGTTTTTAACCACAAATACTAAGATTTAAGTAATGATTTATAAAAACCCGTTTTGTATGTAAATGGGTTATACAACTTCAAAAATCATGTTTTTAAGTGTTAGATCTTACATGCAAGATGATTTTTATATAAAAACATTGAGTAGAAAGGTTTATACCGGAGGGAAATGGAGGAATGAAGCTTTGGAGAGTCTTGGTGACGAGTTCTAGCTTCAAAATGGTGGAAAACGATTGTATAACCCAAACAATGAACCTTCCTTTCTACCCTTGATTACTGGGACGATTTTATGTTGTTTTTGTGGTGATTTTCCTTGCAATATGTGGCTGTAATTGATGGAGGTTTTAGAGAGAATTAAGATGAAATGTGTGTTTTTTTGTTTGTGATGTAAAAGTGAAATAAAGAGAGAGAGAGATGAAGACATAGACATAAATCTGTAAACTTGGGGTCAAATCGGACTTGTACATGTCTTGGGGTCGAGCTGACAAATGTTCCAATCGTTTTTCATGAAAAAGTGACTCATCACCCATCTGCACGCTAGTTACGCTAGCGTAACTATGTAGTTACGTTAGGGTAACTATTCCAGATAGTTACGCCACCGTAACTGTTCGGTTTCTGGAAAATTTTCGTTATCGTTAAGCATTTTCGTTAGTTGTGAGTTTACGATTAGTTATGAAATGAACTTAGGCAAGTTCATTATGCGTTTTCTTGGTATTAGGATTCAATTTAAGATTTGATTTCCGATTCCGATTCCGAGACGCACGTGTTTAATTTTTAAGTAACGTAAACCTACGATAAAAGTTTTGTATGAGTTACATCGAGCTCAGCTTAAAGAGTTATGTCTACGTAGCCACGTAACACATAAAATCAGTTATATCAAATCAAATATAAGTATCGAGGTTATAAGTTAGTGCACTCGACCTGAGTTTTGACGGTTGTCACATTCTCCCCACGTTGAAAGAATTTCGTCCCGAAATTTTAACTTGTAGTATTCGTTGTGGGAGAAGTGAAGTGATGAGGATACTTATGCATCATTTGATCCTCTCGTTCCCAGGTGTATTCGGGGCCATGTTTTGCGTTCCAACGTACCCTTACTATAGGAATTCGACTGTGTCTTAGTGTCTTAGTTTCGCGATCTATGATTTCAATCGGTTCTTCGACGAATTAAGTTTTTAGTCTAGTTGTACTTCTTCTAAAGGTGTAATTATTGTTTCGTCCGATAAGCACTTTTTCAGTCTCGACACATGAAAAGTGTTATGTATGTTACCGAGTTCTTGAGGAAGCTCCAAACGATACGTAACTGGACCTACTCTTTCGAGTATCTCAAATGGTCCTACATATCTTGGGCTAAGTTTTCCATGTTTTCCGCGGCGTATTGCACCCTTCCAAGGTGACACCTTTAGAAGTACTTTGTCACCGACTTGAAATTCTAAGTCTTTTCTGCGCATATCAGCGTAACTCTTTTGACGACTTCTCGCAGTCTTAAGTCGTTCCTTAATCGTGGTAATCTTATCGATCGTTTCTTGCACTACATCCATGCTAATTAGTTGTCGATCTCCTGGTTCCAACCAACACAGTGGAGATCGGCATTTACTTTCGTAAAGTGATTCAAAGGGCGCACATCTGATGCTAGCATGATAACTGTTATTATAGGAAAACTCTATCAATGGTAGGTGGTTATCCCAACTTCCTCCGAAGTCAATAACACATGCTCTTAGCATATCTTCTAGTGTTTGTATAGTGCGCTCACTTTGACCATCGGTCTGTGGATGATAAGCCGTGCTTAAATCTAATCGAGTGCCAAACGATTCTTGGAATGCCTTCCAAAATCCGGAAGTGAAGCGAGTATCTCTCTCCGAGATAATTGACGTGGGAATTCCGTGACGAGTCACTACCTCGTTGATGTATATCTGGAAAAGTTTTTCCACGCTAAAACTCTCCTTAATGGGAATAAAGTGTGCTGACTTCGTTAGTCGATCCACTATGACCCAGATCATGTCGTTACCCTTCGACGTACGAGGTAATTTTGTAACGAATTCCATCATAATTTGTTCCCATTTCCATTCGGGAATTTCTGGTTGTTGTAGCAATCCTGATGGCTTTTGGTATTCAACCTTCACTTCGCACAAGTTAGGCATTTCTCTACGTATAAAGCAACGTCTCCGGGCCACCAATAATGTTCCTTTAGATCTTTGTACATCTTGATCGACCCTGTATGAATGGAGTATCGTGTTTGGTGAGCCTCATCCATAATGGCCTTTCTCAATTCGTTTGTTGTAGGAACCCATGTTCGATCCTTAAAGTAATAGACATCGTCGTTTTTCCTTACGAAATCCTTTTCGTGTTTGTGCAATGTTTCGACCTTTATATTATCTGCTTTCAAAGCCTCATGTTGAGCACTTGCTATACGCATCCTCAAATCGGGTTTAATGTAGATTCCTAATGCACGTACTCGAGTCGATTGATGCCTTTCTTTCCTACTCAAGGCATCTGCTACGACATTCGCTTTGCCATGGTGATACTTAATATCACAGTCGTAGTCGCTAAGGAGTTCCAACCATCTCCTTTGCCTCATGTTGAGTAGCTTCTGATCTAGTACATGTTGTAGGCTCATATGGTCCGTGAATACCGTGCATTTGGTTCCGTAGAGGTAATGTCTCCAAATTTTAAGGGCAAAGACTATTGCTCCTAATTCTAGGTCGTGCGTAGCGTAATTTATTTCGTGTTTCTTGAGTTGTCGTGATGCATACGCTATAACCTTGCTTCGTTGCATCAATACACAACCTAACCCTTGGTTAGATGCGTCACAATATACCACAAAGTCTTTGTTTCCCTCAGGAAGAGATAGAATTGGAGCATTGTACAATTTGTTTTTAATATATTGAAAGCTTGTTCCTGTGCATCTCCCCAGTTGAACTTCTCGTTCTTTTGCGTTAACTTGGTCAAGGGTTTGGCTATCTTAGATAAATCTTGAATGAATCGTCGATAATATCCAGCTAGTCCTAAGAATTGGCGGATTTCTGTCGGGCTCTTGAGAGCTTTCCGATTCTCTATAGCCTCGATTTTTGATGGATCAGCGTGAATTTCGGATCCATTGACTACACGACCGAGAAATTTGACTTCACGCATCCAGAATTCGCACTTAGAAAACTTTGCGTAGAGTTGTTGTTCCTTGAGTAATTTTAACAGCAGTTTCAAGTGCTCTGCGTGGTCTTCCTTGGTACGCGAGTAGACTAGAATGTCTTCGATGAATATAATGACGAACTTGTCTAGATACGGTCGGCACACTCTATTCATTAAATCCATGAATACAGCCGGTGCATTTGTGAGTCCAAAAGGCATTACCAGGAACTCATAGTGTCCATATCTAGTGTGAAATGAGGTTTTTGGGATGTCGTCTTCAGTAACAAGGACTTGATGATATCCAAACCTTAAGTCGATCTTTGAAAGGTATGTTGCGCCTTGGGATGTCGTCTTCAGTAACAAGGGTATCGATTTTTAACAGTTAGCTTATTTAATTCTCGGTAATCGATACACATGCGGAACAACAATGTATATTTGTTCATTTACTTTATGTTACTTCTTTTTACATTTAAACTTAATTTTTCACAAAATAAATTTTAAATCAACTAATTTATATAAATCGATAGAAAAAATGAAAACTATTTCTCATACATGTTGGTATTTGAATGGTTTTAGCAAATATGTGTCCGTAAATGGGTGAGCTTTTAGGAGTGCACACATCGAAATTAAGATATTGCTTATTTGCCTTTAAGTTATTAATTATTAGTTAAGTGTTAAAAGTTAATAATTAAATAACTAGAGGGATTGTTTTTGTAAGTTAATAACTTGGAGATTAAGTTTTGCCTATCCATAAATTAACGTTTATAGATTAGGTTAAAACTATCCTACATACAAAAATCTCTCTCCCTCTTCTTCTTGGTTTCGTCCAAACAACCCAAAGAAAGGGGTTTTCGGTTTTCGTTGATTCAAGCAAAAGAAAGAAAGTCAAGATCGTTGACTAGATCGGGGCAAGTACTAGCATACAAGCATATCGATAAAGACGGTGTCGTTTACGTAACAAAAGATATATCTTACACTTAGATCTAATGCATTCATACAAATAATTCAAGGCTTAAAGTTATAATATAATCCGATTTAATTATTCCTATGTGATCATGTTTTCCGTTGCCATGTATTGTTTGACAATATGACTCATGATGTATACCTATAGTGGTATCAGCCAAAACATAGGTTAATTTTTATTTTGGATTTAAAAACATCAAAAATTGTGGGGAGATCAAGGGTCGGTTTAAAAATTTTTGTTTTTTTTGTTAATGACAAACCGCGAAAAGAAAAAAAAATTTGGTAATTTTTTTTAATTCTTAATTTTTGGTTATATATAAGGCAACTTATAAGGCAACTTATAAGATTCACTATGAAGTTGCTTGTCTCATGCTCAGCAATATGAATCCTGAGTTATGTAAGCAATTCTAGTCATGAAAAGCTTGTTTGATCGCGTGGATAGAATGCAACACTCATATCATAAACCTATGGCTGTAAGCATTATCCTCAATTCTCTTTCACTGGAATTTGAGGAGTTTACACACAACTATAACATGGAGAGTATGAAAAAGAACATTAACGAACTCCATGCTATGCTGGTGGAATTCGAAAAGAGCATTTCCAAGAATAAGGTGAATGACAACCAAATCCTTGAGATTGGTGGTGGTCGGGCCCAGAAAAAGAAGAAAAATAAACCGCTACAAGCTAAGGGCAGAGTTGCAAAGACTAGTAAAAATAAACAAGTTATTGTTTATTCTTCCAAGCCTAAGCAAACCCCTCCAGATAAAAAGGTATAGGTCGCTAAATATGATGGTGTCACCATTGTGGTCAGATAGGAAACTGGAAGAGGAATTGTCCCAAGTATCTATCCGAGGTGCAAAATAAGAAGAACGACGCAGTCGGGTCTTCAGAGATTTTCACTATCGAATTATTTTCTTTCTCTAAAACAAATACTTGGGTATATGACACTCGTTGTGGTACTCATATTTGTAACTCCTTGCTGCAGTTTAGAGGAAAGAAGCAGTTGAAGAATGGATCCTTGTATGTGTACGTCGGCAACGACATACGTGTAGCAGTGGAAGCCATCGGAAGTCATGACTTACAATTACCTTCGGGCATAATTCTTGTATTAGACAATTGTCATTATGTTCCTTCTATTATTAGTGGAATTGTTTCAGTTTTAGTATTGAAAGATAATGGTTTTAATAATGCATTTACAGATTTTAGTATTTCAGTTTTAAAGAATAATATTCATTATTTTAATTGTATTACTATTAATGGAATATTTGAAATTGTTTTGCATGATCGTCTTTCATATACTAATAATTCAATGTTTAATATAAGCACTAAACGAGCCAAGTCTAACTTGGACTCATCCTACCCATGTCATTGTCGTCTTGCACACATAGGCAAACACCGTATCGAAAGGCTTCAACGTGAAGGGCTTTTGAAATCAAGTGATGATTCATTTGATAGGTGTGAGTCTTGTGTATCAGGAAAAATGGCAAGGAAACCCTTCTTGCATGAAATCAAAGGGAAACCGACCTACTAGGAATCATACACAGTGATGTATGTGGTCCCTTTAGGCATATATCTAGGAAAGGAGCTTACTACTTCGTAACATTTACGGATGATTTCAGCCGTTTTGGTTATGTTTATTTAGTTAAACATAAACATGAGGTGTTTGAAACATTCAAAGTGTTTCAAAACGAGGTAGAAAACCAACTCGGAAAAACCATCAAGATTCTCCGATCGGATCGAGGTGGTGAATATTTAAGCCTAGAGTTTAAGGATCATCTACAAGCGCGTGAAATTTTCCAACATCTTACTCCTCCCTATACACCACAACATAATGGTGTATCGGAAAGGAGAAATCGAACCTTGCTTAACATGGTACGACCTATGATGAACCTTACAACTTTACCATTATCTTTTTAGGATTATGCCTTAGAGTCTGCTGTACGCATTCTCAACATGGTTCCAACTAAGAAGGTTGATAAGACACCATATGAAATTTGGTATGGGAAAGCCCCAAATTTGTCTTACTTAAAGGCCTGGGGATGTGAGGCACTCGTTAAGCGCGATACGACTGACAAACTCGAACAACAATCTGTTAAGTGTATCTTCGTAGGATACCCAAAGGAAATGATTGGTTACTACTTCTATAGTCCTTCCGAGAATACTGTGAAAGTTGCTTGGTATGCTGAGTTTTTCGAAACTAGGCTTATCGCTCAAGGAAACAGTGGGAGAATTGTAGAACTTAACGAATAAGAAACTGTTTTAGAAATCAAGATTTAAAGAGACGCTTGCTTGGACCGTTCAAGACTTTTCTAAGTATTTAAATTTTGATTTAATTCTTATGTAAAACCAAGTTCCTTTCGAATACCTGATTTCTACAATTACCCAACCGTGCAACCACTCATTTCGAATATGGTTAACACCCCAAATAATTATGCATAAAGAATCAAGCCGATGTGTAAGAATTAATCTTTAAACTTCCTTTCGAATAGTTTACTAGTTAATAAACCGATTTCCCTTTTTTTTATAAACTAGCACTTGTGTTTAAACTTAGTTATTTCGATTACTATTATCGATTCCTTTCGAATACCGATAACTTTAATCAACTATAGACCGGTTGAATAATTCATTCAATATTTTAGTAAATTCCCGAGTTCTTTTCAAATACCCGAATTTGTTTACCAATAAAGAACATAAGCAATCTAATAATATAATTAAATATTAAATCCATATGGATCCCCAATTAACCAAACACACACCTATCAAACATTTCATATTCAAAATTAATCAATCAAACGATCACATATCCAAGAAAACGTTAAAGCAATTAGCTACTCATAATTGAGATTAAACATGAATAAGAAAAGTTCATAATGATACCAAATGTTTGATGAAATGCCAAGGTAAAAATACCCAAATTAAAATGGTGACCGAAAGTAATAGATGTTACAATCGAAATTGAAATCAAAATTTATACTTGATTGATTTTCTTCAAGAATCTCTACCAAAAACTCCCAGAATTGTTGTTGTTCTCTCCCCCAAATCGATTGCGTAAGTTTGAGTGTATGTAGTGATTGTAATGATGGTGGTTATAATCAAAATGAGAATAATGATAATAATGGTCATAATTCGTCTTTTAACTCCATTAATTAATCACCTACAATAAACCTTTCAAGCCTCAATAATCAATTGCAATTAGCCTAACAAACCGTAACAGTCTGAGGAAGCCACTGTGCCGGAGTCACACCACTGCGACGCAGTGGTGGTTCAGCCAAGCAATTTTTGCGTTTTGCTCCTTTCCTTGCTTTGTTTTAGCATATCTTGACGTAAAATCTCCATTCCAAAGTTTTTCACCTAATTACATACTTTTACACAAAGTGTAAGTATAACGGGGCCTACCCGTCATGTTTTAGACTAAAACGTAACAAATATCACGAATAAAAATGGATATATTTGAGCGATATCAATGTCTCAATCTGATCCTCAAGTTGTGATTGAGCCTAATGATATGCCTCAGTCCCAAACTCAAATTGTTGATGCTCCAATTCGTAGGTCCGAAAGGACGATACGTGCACCTAATAGATTGAACTTAAACGTTAAGATCTTAATGAACCTCGAACCTTGAAAGTTGCATTGTCAGGTCCTGACGCTGAAAAATGGCTTCAAGCTGTGAATGTGGAGATGCAATCTATGAAAGACAACGAAGTTTGGATTTTGGTGGATAAACCCCCAAATGCTAAAACTTTCGATTACAAATGGATCTTTAAGATAAAGACCGACATGGATGGCAATATAAACATCTATAAAGCTCGTCTCGAGGCAAAAGGATTTACTCAAGTTTATGGAATAGACTATGAGGAAAATTTTTCCCCAGTGGCAGACATTAGGGCTATTAGAATTTTCTTAGCCATAGCGGCGTTCTATGAGTATGAGATATGGCAAATGGATGTCAAGACAACATTCCTGAATGGTTATCTAGACGAAGACGTCTATATGAATTAGCCAGAAGGTTTTATTGATCCATTACATCCCAACAAGGTGTGCAAGCTTAAAAAATCCATTTATGGACTTAAGCAAGCATCACGAAGTTGGAATAAAAGATTTGATGAAGAAATCAAAAGGTTTGGTTTCGTTTAGAATTTCGATGAGCCATGTGTGTGTCAAAAGGCCAGTGAGAGTAATGTTACTTTTCTAGTCGTATATATAGATGCCATATTGCTAATGGGAAACAATTTTCCAATGCTTGAAGATGTTAAATCTTATCTTGGAAATTTTGCCATGAAAGAATTAGGAGTGGCAACAGTTATTTTGGGAATCAAGATCTCGAGAGATAGATATAAGTGGTTGATAGAGCTAAGTCAGAATGCTTACATTAATAAAATACTAAAGCGATTTAGTATGGAAAATTCCAAGCGTGGGTATTTACCAATGCAAGATGGACTTAAACTTAGCATCAAGGATTGTGCTTCTACACCTCAAGAGGTGGAGCGTATGCAAATGATACCTTATGCTTCGGTAGTAGGGTCTATTATGTATGCGGTAAGATGCACAAGACCTGATGTTGATTTTGCTTAAAACGTTGTTAGTAGTTTTCAACTGAATCTAGGAGAAAGACACTAGGTTGTTGTAAAGAACATACTGAAGTACCTTATGGCTACTAAAGATATGATTCTGGTGTATGGTGGAAATTAGGCGTGTTATTCGGGTCAACCCGACCCTATTAAGCCTTATTCGGGTCGGGTCATTTCGGGTTTGACCGAAATTATTTTGACCCTAAACCCGACCCTATTAAGATTTCGGGTTTCGGGTTTGGGTCTAGCAAGGGTCGGGTCATTCCGGCTTCGGATCATAGCATAAAGAAAAAAAACAAGTAATAATAAATTTATTATCGAAAAATCCACATAATGGGAATCAGCTAAGACTCAATTTGATGTTTAAAAAATAACTTCATTTGACTTTTAAGTCAAACTGCACACATCTTTCTTTGAAACATAGCAAATTGAGCTACTAAACATATTGTTTCTAAACCACTAATCTTGTTGCGTACTTGTAAAATTATATAATAAACACTTTAGGCTTTCTAGTTTGATTGTAACTTGTTTTTTAATTTGCTGTCAACTATAGTGTGTTTTTTCTTGTTATTCAAGAATTCGACAGTTCTGTCTTGCAATTTTGAGAAGTATAGAAATTAACTGTGAAATACAATGACTTGAGACTCTTTGTGAATGAAAGCTCTATTTGATATCTGTATTACATTTCTATTTCTCAATATTATTAAAATAGTATACCGATGTCTATTAATAGTAGCATAGAACGAAGTTTAGTAAAGAAGTTTATTTACTCATTAAGAAAATCATCACAATCAACTCTTAATTGTAGTGACTATAAGCAAACCTCTCAAAAAAGACTTGAAAACTTCATTTGATAGCGTTCCTGTATCAAGCGACCTTACTAAAGTGCCTATCAGTGCTAGAAAGTGACCAAAATGGGCAATATATGCCTTTCATATGGAAAAAAAGAATGGAACAAAAAAAAAACATTCAAACATAATTATATTATTTAGAAGTAGTAGGTGTTAAAGTTCATATTTAAAGTCAAACGACAAATCTCTTTAAAATTGAAAACCATAGTCTAATACCAATGTTCAATAAACCAAAATAATATCATAAAGAGTTTTCTCAAATATGTCTTAAATGAACCTCTTAATCCAATAAAAGAAAAAAAAAATTAAAAAAAATTGTGCATATGATTTTTTCAATAAATTTAAGGATATTTAAAAGATAAGTGATATTTGTAACAAAGGATATTGTCACACCCCGCTAAAACGGAAACATGAGGTGTGAAGAGCTGGAACATCATTACACGGGTCATAACAAACATAACGGTTTCAAGTCATTGATTAATAATAAAAGTGTTTACAAAATTCAAAACAACCAAGTCATTCAGTACACGAATACATAATTTAACGTTTCAATTAAAATTCCCAAAAGAAATGGACAAGTCTTTTCCCAATACAGATCTCACGTGACCATCCTGACCCGTCCATGCCATGCACTTCATACTTACACTAAATTTCCTCAAACATAAGATAAAGTGTCAACTACAGAAAGTAGTGAGTGAGTTACAGTTTAGGTTTCTCGATAAAAGTTCGGTTAAGTATATAAAAGTAAAAGTTTCGGAAAAGAAGGGTAGCGGGTGTAGTCGTTTAAAATTTATATACTTATAAAAGTTTCGAAGTAACGGGTATAGTAATACCCTAAAGTTTATACATACACAGGTGTAGCAAAACTTAGTAAAATAATAGTTGCGGCATCAATCGCTAAAAGAATGTATATGCGTATAAGTAACTAATTAGAATCTTGTATCAACCACTTGGCATTCTATAACTTAAGTGTTCACACTAAACCGATAATTCAACCGTGAGGCCCCTTACCCCGCACTATCTACGAGGAGTATAAATGATCATAGTAACATGTACTTAGACTGCCATCTAAGTAAGGAACGGTTCTTTCCTAAGTATCGATACCCATTATTACTAAACGGCTCAAAAGCTAATAGTGTGAAGTGTTTCTAAAAAGGTGGGCACTTAAAATAATTTTGTTTCAAAAATGATAGTAGGCACTTAAGAATCGCGTTATAATCTCATCAAGGGTTGGTCTCGCATACAAGTAATCAATAACTAGTTTAGCCAATAAGTTTAAAATAAGCCAATAGGGCAATAAAGTGTTTACGCATAAGAGTTTCAGAAGGTTTCCAAATAGATCAGTAGTTTCATAGTAGTTTCCAAAAGTTCACGGTAGTTGCATAAGTTCGTAATAGTTTCCAAAGGTTCACAAAAGTTGCATAAGTTCATAAAAGTTGCAAGTGTTCATAAAGTTTTAAAGACATTTACATCTTATGTCTCCCCCAAAAAGATATGTAAAAATACAATAAATAAAGGGGTTGTAACTCACGGGTTGCGAAGAGTAAGAATACGGAAATCGGTCGGAAACGGAAACCGGGAATCACGGAACGCCTATAATACCAAGATTGTTCAATAGTTAATATCTTATTATGTTAATTTATATAATATAATAGATAAGATTTTATTAAACTTTAAGTGTCAAGGTCCAAATTGTCCAAAATAATCTGAAAAGGTAAATGTTACGTCTTTGTCCGAAAGTCCAATTTAACGTTTATTATTGTGACAACCGCCTAAACTAAGGTCGAGAACGCTAACTTATAACTTCTAAGTGTTATATTTGATGCCCGATATGACTAACTTTATGTGCTATGTGGTTACGTAGACATAACTCTTAAGCTAAGCTCGATGTAACTCACACAAAACTCTTAAACGTAAGCTTACGTCATTTAAACCTTTAAGCGCGGATCGGGATCGGAATCGGAAATCAACTCCGGAATCAATTTATATAAGTCCTAATACCAAGAAAACACTTAATGAACTTTCCTAAGTTCATAACGTATCATATTAAATAACTTTAGTTAACAAAAAGGTCCAACGAAACAATAATACAAAAACAGCCAAAACTCAAAAATGTTTACAAAATTGGTCCAGGACGCCGCACGAAGGCCTTGTGCGCCGTCCTGGAAGGACCAGATTCGCAAAATTATTTGATTTTCTGCATGTCTCGTTTGTATACAAAAATCTACCAATCACACTCGACTTTTATCACTCAATTGCTGAATATTGCAGACCCAAACAATATTACTATTTCCCCTATTTTCTTTTCATATTTACATTTTATAAAAACATAAAACACACACACACACACACACACAAATCTTTCTCATTTCTCTCTCAAAAACCTCCATTCACTCCTCCATTTACAGCCACTAAAACCCAATAAAAACACCATCTAAAAACGTTTAACATCAAGAGGAAGCAATGAAATCAAGTTAACTTCGGTTTCAAAACGTTTTCTACACTTTTGGAGCTCTAAATCCGTCTAGACCATCATCCAAGCACTTTCAACCGGTAGATTTCTTGTATTTTACTGTTTTTACATAAATAAGTACTTGCATGGATGATCCATGGCATAAAAATAAGTTTTTACAAAGTTTCATAACACATTTCATACAAAAACGGGTTTTTATCAAAATAATACTTAGATCTACGATTTTATGGATAAAAGTTATGTATAAACTGTTAAAATGACATACTATGAAGTTTAAACCGATTGCATGTCGGAATCTATGGGTAACAACTCGATTTTTACAAGAAAAACACAAAACAGCGACCTGTGCCCTGTGCGTCGTTCCTGAGGTCCAGGACGACGCACACCCTGCTGCTTTTTCCCGAAAATCGTCGTTTTGGCCGTTTTAAGCTTGTGAACACCGCTGACTTTTTCGAGACTTGTTATATATGACTGAGTTTGGTAAAAACAATAATATTGGTGACTTGTATTGGACTATTTAGACTAAAATGAACTCGTTTGATTTGTTTACGTAATATATGCAATTGTGAGCGGGAAAGTGACTTTGGATTTTGGACATGAAATTTGGGCGCGGAAGCGCTGCCCAAATTTCATTAGAAAATCCAAACCACTTCAGCGACCAAAATGTATGTATCATAATAATAAAAACGTTAACTTTGGACTTTTGGACTAAAACACAACGATAACCGTTTCGGACGACAAGTGGACAATTTAACCTTGACACTTAAAGTTTAACTAACGATTATTTATTATATTATACAATAACATAATAACACTTGAACCCCTACTCTTTTAAACGCTTTTAATACTTTTTGGGGTGAAATGCGAGTCTTAGGATTAAACATATATTTAAGCTGAAAAACGCTTTATTACTCGAATGCTAAACGAAAACGATTAGATACGCAATGCTATTACGAAAACACTTGTATACTTTGAATGCTATTATGAAACACTTTGATATCTTGAATACTTTTATGAAAGACTATTTTGCCGGCATTGTTGAGGGTTTTGCCAACAATGCCGAGGACACGAACACTATATTTGCCAATGACTAAAACATCGATCGTTATGTTGCGGACGTTGTACAACATGGACGTGAGATACCACTAAAATTCCCGACACTACCAAGGACATTAGTTGCTATTAATCCCTTTGGAAAGGACCGTTAGTAGTTATGGATAGCGCTATTAGGGTAAACTGACCCTCACCACAACGACTTATAACGATGGTGCATAATACTAATAGGGTAGGCTATAGGCTTAGCAACGATCATTGGGGAATACTTAGGATTGTCACATAGTCGCGCTATGTGTTCAATGCCTACAAACGCAAATGCTATACTTTACACATGTTTGTGGTAACTAATTGGATACTAATACTTTATGCATGGTTATGCGACACTATTTGAAAAGTATACTTTACGCCACTTTGGTGCGTCGAAACTTGTATGCTTTTACTTAAACTTGTAGCTCACTAACTACGTCTCCCGTAGTTAACACTTGACTCGTATTTTCAGGTAACGAGTAAGCTAGCTAATGACTTTATGCTTTTGGGCGAAAGACTTCAAGAATGGGAAAGGGTTCGGGTGGTTTGGCTATGAACACCGATTTGGTATTTCAGATATGTAAACTTTGTTTTAAACAATTGTAAACCTTGGATGTTATGTTTTCTCTAATATAACTTGGTGTGGAATTATAAACTTGTGTATCGAATGCTATTGCTCTTCACATCATGTGTTTCCTCTTTAGCGGGGTGTGACAAACTTGGTATCAGAGCGCAAGGTTATAGTGAATACCGATTTTTCAAAAATCAAACTATAACCAGTTTCTAAACGAAAGATTTTTATTTTACCAAAACGTGAAGGCATTGTTTAACTTGAATTATTCGTAGCCTGATCACCTATGAATAATTTGGACTAAATCATGCTAGAACGGGATTGGTAAACATTAAACGAACCTCCCCGGGAATTCTTGAAGTCAGACCCACACAGACCTAGATGCTATGTTTAAGATACTCTATGTGCTCAGCTTATTACTAACACTAACGTGAGCCGTATCTTCGAACTAACTCGTTACCAATTTAGGGTATGTCGAGAGGGAAGGCGATAACTACGTCAGTCGACGAGACCGAACACTCCCACGAATCCCAATCACGCTCTAGGAGTCAGCAATCGTCACCACTCACCCTACCTTTCCTCCGTCGGGACGGTGAAGGAAGTTCACGATTCCCAACACGTCGCGCACGACACCCACCGAATCGTCACTCGAGACCTCAGATAACTACGCCACAACCACCCCCCTGTGCGCGGATTGACTCCCGAAGAAATCCAAGCGCTTTGTAACATGTCCGTCGACCTCCGCGGATACACACAAGTCGTGTGAGATCACTCCCATCAGATACGAGGTTTGTACACGGAAGTGCTGCGCACAAAGGCAATGGCACGAAAGGCAGTTCGAGCAGCACACAATTTGATGCTGATTAGCATAGTACTAGTATTCCTTATGGTTGTATTGGTTGTAATTAAGGTTTAGAGGTTGTTGTAAGATGTCTTTTGGGTTGTAAGCAGAACATGTAGTTTATGAAGGATTGTAAGCGTAGTACTTCGTGTTGGTTGGTAATGTACGACGATAGTCGATGATGTTGGATTTTGTAAGGACATCAAATTTTGAGCGATATATAAAATGGACGGATTATAATTACAATTGTTGTTGTTCTTGTTATTTCCCATTATTTGAATTTGAAGTGAAAAGTATCAAAACCCTAAACCTGAATTCTCTCTTGTGTAGGAAAATGGCCGATCACAACGATGAGCACATTGTCCAAAGGATCAATGTCCGACTGAACGAGGCAATACCTGGCCTCATAGCCCGAATCAACGCGGGTATCCACCAGGGAGGACCGAGGGGGAACGACAATAACAATGAACAGAACAACAACCAAGGTAACAACAACCAACGATACAACGATCAGGAAAACAATAACCAAGGGAACAACCAGGGGAACAACCAAAGGAAAAACCAAGGATGTAGCTACAAGACCTTCATTGCCTGTAGGCCAAAAGAATTCCACGGCACTGAGGGCGCCATTGGACTATCGCGCTGGATCGATAGTATGGAAGTTGTGCTAAGGATCAGCCAGTGTGCTGAAAACAAGAAGGTGGAATTCACCTCATGTATGCTCCAAGGGCGAGCACTAACCTGGTGGAACAACCAGCTTCAGGTCCAAGGTCCGGACGCTGCATACAACATGCCATGGGCAAAGTTCAAGGAACTGCCTGTAATTGAGTACTGTCCCAAGGAGATGTTGAAGAAGCTCAAGAACGAACTCTGGAATCACTCCATGGTGGGAACTGACATCGACACCTACGTCGCGCGATTTCATGAACTCGCAAATCTAGTACCTGAACTAGTAACCCCGAAGACAAGCGAATTGAGCACTTCATTTGGGGACTCTCACCCGAGATAAGGGACATGGCGACAGCTACCGAGCCAGCCACGATGCAGCAGGCGGTGAGCTTGGCAAGCCGCCTAACCCAGGACTGGATAAGGAACGGAGGAGTGTCGAAGCCGGGTGCAGAGGACGCTAAGGGAAAGCGCAAGGTTGAGGACACGTCGAGGAACAGAAGGGAGCGTTTCAACAAGAAGGCCAAGACAGTGAGAAACTATGGAGTAGCCACGACAGAGAATACCGGCTATCAGGGAAAGGCGCCAAAATGCGATAGGTGCGGTTATCACCACGGAGTTTACTGTCGATCGTGTACCAACTGCAACCGCCTCGGTCACTGGACTCGATATTGTAAGGCAATGAACGCTGGACCACAGCAGGCGGGAAGGCAGCAGAATGAAGGACCGCGACAAGCCGGGAGGCCACAGCAGAATGACAGGCCTCGCCAGGGAGAATGTTATGAGTGTGGTAGTAGGGAACACTACCGAAATGCTTGTCCTAGGCTAAACCCTGCCCGAAACACAGACCAGAACCGCAATCAAAACCCACCGCAAAACCAGAATCAGAACAATCAGAGGGGAAACGATGGGGGACAAGGCCGTGGCAGAGCCTTTGTGATTGGTGCTGAAGAAGCAAGAAACGACCCCCGGGTGATTGCATGTACATTTCTCCTTAACAACTATTATGCCTCAGTACTGTTTGACTCAGGCGCGGACAAAAGTTTTGTGTCCTTAGAGTTTAGGCCTTTGATAGCATTAGAAACCGAACCCCTAGGTGAAAATTTTACGGTAGAATACGCAAATGGGCAGGAATACCAAGCTAGCGACGTGATTAAAAATTGTACAATAACCTTAGCTGACCACTCTTTCGAAATAGATCTAATCCCCATCGAACTTAAGAGCTTTGACGTAGTTGTAGGAATGGATTGGTTGACCATGCGAGACGGGAGGATATTTTGTTTAGAAAAAACGGTACGGATGCCATTAGGAGATGGAAAGGAATTGATAGTACAAGGAGATAGGCCTTGCCAAACTTCGAAACTTATATCGGCGATGAAAATGCGCAAGTACTTGAATAAGGGCTGTTTTGCATTGTTAATAAACGTGAGGGACAAACAAGCAAAAGCAGCAGACCTTAAGGTTGTACCGATAGTTAGAGACTATCCGGAAGTATTTCCCGAAGAACTACCCGGACTACCACCTTAGAGGCAAGTAGAGTTTAGAATCGAGGTAATTCCTGGAGCAGCACCGGTGGCAAGGACGCCATATCGACTAGCTCCGACTGAGATGCAGGAATTATCCAACCAAGTTCAGGAATTATTGGATAAGGGATTGATCCGACCAAGATCATCACCATGGGGAGCGCCGATCCTATTCGTAAAGAAGAAGGATGGATCGTTTCGCATGTGCATCGACTACCGAGAATTGAATAATCTAATCGTCAA
>CAJVGC010000592.1:7496814-7607241 GCA_910822075.1 Senecio squalidus
CCACCAGGATTCGAGGAGGCCCCACCACAGGATGAGGTTCCACCCAGGGGTTCGATTTTTCGGGTCAGATGGCGGCTTTGACAGCCAGTATGGGACAGATGGCGTCCCGGTTTGATTCATTTGCGGACCGTATGGAGGGTCGTTACTGCGACCTCAGCCACGATGTCACCTACATCCGCAACCAGGTGGGGCAGATGTATTCAGAGTTCGACAGTCGGAACCGCTATCAGGATGAGGTTCTTTACCAGTACCATCAGCGTGCCGGTTTGAGTTACCAGGCCTATGACGGTTCTTATCATTCATTTGGTAGTGCCACGCCTATGGAGCAGGATCAGCCATCATCCTCCACTTATGAGGATCGCCACCACCTGTGGACCGCTCAGCCTTACGAGTACCAGCCTCCTACCGAGGCACAGAGACAGCAGGAAGAGGAGGAGCGGAGAGCCGCTTGGAGCCGCCAGGGCCCTTGGCCTGATATGTGATGATCTTGGGTTATGTTGTGTCTTTTTAAGACTATTTTTATTTTTATTTGTGTGAGATTGTTATATTTGGATTATGTATTTCTTATGCTTATTTTATTGTGGTACTTAATATGTGGTGCATGTTTCCCATTTTAGAATATCTACCATTTTAGTGGAAGTAATGCCGAAAATCCAAATTTTCAAAGGAAGCTATGCAGATTTTTTGAGGACGTTAAGCTTTTACCAGCCTTACATTCTTTCCATTGCTAATTCCTTTCACAGCATTCAACATTGAAATGGGGGAGCATTTTCTATTCCTTTCTCTTTTTCTTTTTGCACTTACTTGCTGAATTTTATTTACAATGAGGACATTGTATTGTTTAAGTGTGGGGAAAGGGTTAGGATTGAATCTATTTGTCCTTAGGAACAATTTGTGTGAAAATTTTAAAATTTTTGACACATTTTTCGTAATTAGTTTTAACTAGTTGCATAACTAGGCACACCTACCCATTTCAATTTTTGTGAGGATTTGAGCCATTATAGCATACATTTTATATGCTTTTATTTATGAGTGTGCCGGTGACTTGTAAACTTTAGAACTTGACACTGTATACGCTTCGAGGCTATGAATGAGCATAAGTTTTTACTTATCAGTAACTAGGAAAGAGGCAAAAGAATTAGGATTGTTAAAACAGTTGATTGGCCTATTCGTTTCTTATAGTCGATAACTACACTGGTTATTTGACTCACACTACCTATCGAGCACTCATTTTTTAGTGTTTTTTGACGTTTAGATACCATATTTGCGCCAAACCTTTTTCTTTTATCACCTTTCCAGATATATTCCATAAATTGAGCCTAATGTATAAGTCGTTTAATCCAAATATTTTAGTTGAAAATTCCCTCTTTCTTAACTTGATTGATTATTAGACGGAACGTTATATGTGATGGCATGGAGTTGATTAATTTACTTAAGTTCACGAAGAAAAGTTATTGGTGGATATAAGTTAAGAGTTATTCAGGATATTTGATGGACCTTTTGAGCGGTGTCTTTAGTATAAAAAAAAAAAAAAGATATATATAAAAAAAAAAAAGAATAGTTATTAAAGCCTGTACGAGGTAGCCAATATTTGTTAAAGTTATTTGACGAAGTTTGCGAGAAATAAAAATTCTCAATTGGAGCGTTGAAGAATTAAGACGAAATTTGGTCTTAGAAGTTTCATCAGAGTGAGCCATTAGGGATAATTGATCAAGTTTTGAAAGTAATATAATTTTTGACTAAAATGTTTGGATTTGTAGACTAATTGGAAGTTGATTGTTTCATATCATTCATATTATTTCACCTTCATCATATTTTCCATTATTTTACCCATCACCCATTGATATGACCATAAGCCCTCTGAACTAGTTACTTAGACTCTATTGGTGGAGAAGCGTATCGTTATCAAGCCTATGATAGAATACTTGTCATGACTGAGCTTTGAGCGATTTCACATATATATTACACTTAGATTAGCTTTTTGAGTGATTGAGTGTTATACTTCCCAAATCGTGAGATGTTTAGTTATGCATTTAAACTTGGTAATAATTAAATTCATCTTCGTAAATAATTTTTTGTAATTTACCTCGACTCGTTGGGTATTTATTTTTATTGAAGATGTTTGTTTTGTTCTAAATTTAATAGGTTACTTGAGGACAAGTAAGATTCAAGTGTGGGGAATTGACGTGCCTGAAATAATACATATTTTGTAGCCACATTTGTCGTATTTAAGCATCATTATCTGCAACTTTTGTTATGATTTGGTATATTTTTAGTAAGATTTGCAGATTAAAGTAATATTTGGACCACGGAGCGAAAAGGAGCTGAAACTGGCTTGAAACGGAGATAAACGAGCAAGAAACAAGAAAGTTGAGAAACAGCCGACGGCTGAAGAATTTTAGCCGGCGGCTGAATTGAAATATTCGCATAATTGTTCGTTACGTGCCGCGGAAGCAAGATTTTAGCCCGTGTGTTTCAGCCGACGGCTGAAGTGAGCCAGCCGACGGCTGAATTGGAGTTTTCAGTATATTATAAATAGGACTTCTAGGTCTCGGGTAAAAACCACTTTTATCATTATTTTCAACCAGCATTCATCTTGGAGAGCTGAACGAAGAGTCCTAGAAGCCATCAAACACTTGGAAGCTTTTGGTTAATCTCTTTTAACCAACTTTGATTTTAGTAATTGTTGATTCAAGTTATTTACATTATTCTTCTTGATACAATGATTTGTTTAAAGACCTATTTTGTTATTTGCTTACAATCCAACATGAGCTAAACTCTTTAAGCGATTGCTTGGATTGTTGAACCTGGATCTATGTTTTAATCAAGTTTATGTTTGAACTTATTGATTTTTCCATTATTATTTACGTTTAATCGCGATCCATGTTTATTCAAAGTTATTAAATTTATTACTTAGCGTGATTGATAGATCTATAACATAACTAGCGTTCTTATATGATTTATTGGTTATTTACAATTATATGATTTATTAGATAATTGTAGCTTGAGACTTAATTGAGATAGGCTAAGAGATTAGTAATTTAATAAATTGAATGAACATGACAATTATATCAGGATTGAATAATTGAGACTTTTGTTAATTCGTAGTCGACAGATTAAATTGTAAATAATAGTGAACTTAAAGCACAATTTAGAGTGGATAAATCTAAGATAACTCTTGATGTACGAATAATCGTATGATCTTTCTCTAAAATTGTAGGATTAGATAACTCTAGCGGGAAATCTAGTTATCATAGGAATCACAGTTAAATCAATCAAACGTATTCTTGTTAATTCATAATCCAGGTGAAACGTAGTTCCAAGTAATCGTTGCTTTTAAATCTGATTAATTCTCAAATACTTTTCGAAACAGTTTTTTCATCCGCAATCCATTTAGTTAATTAAATTGTTATTTAATTTAGTTATTTGTTTTCTGCATTATGTTCTCTCAGAACTAAAACGTCCCCCATATTTAATTGCTTTTATTAGTTTAATTACATAATTTGAGATAACGGATATTAATACACGTTCCCTGAGTTCGATCCGGACTTACTGATTCTATATTTACGTACGATCAGGTACACTGCCTGTTTTGTGTGTTAATATACGTTGGTAAAAATCCTTTTCTAAACTTTAATAAATTTTATGTTATAAAATACACATCAAATACCCACGTCAATTATCTCGGACAGAGATACTCGCTTCACTTCCAGATTCTGGAAGGCATTCCAAGAGTCGTTTGGCACACGTTGGACTTAAGCACGGCTTACCATCCGCAGACCGATGGTCAAAGCGAGCGCACTATACAAACACTAGAGGACATGCTGAGAGCATGCGTCATCGACTTCGGAGGAAGTTGCGATAACCACTTGCCACTAATAGAGTTCTCTTACAATAACAGCTACCATGCTAGCATCAAATGTGCGCCTTTTGAAGCTCTCTACGGAAGGAAATGCCGATCTCCACTGTGTTGGTTGGAACCGGGAGATCGACAACTAATCAGCATGGATGTAGTGCAAGAAACGATTGATAAGATCACAACGATTAAGGAAAGACTTAAGACTGCGAGAAGTCGTCAAAAGAGTTATGCTGATATGCGCAGGAAGGATCTAGAATTTCAAGTCGGCGACAAAGTACTTCTAAAGGTGTCACCTTGGAAGGGTGCAATACGCCGCGGAAAACATGGAAAGCTTAGTCCGAGATATGTAGGACCATTTGAGATACTCGAAAGGGTAGGTCCAGTTGTGTATCGTTTAGATCTCCCGCAAGAGCTTGGTAACATGCATAACACTTTTCACGTTTCGAGGTTGAAAAAGTGCCTATCGGACGAAACACTTATCACACCTTTAGAAGAAGTACAACTAGATGAAAAGCTCCAATTTTTCGAGGAACCGATTGAAATCATAGATCGCGAAACTAAGAGACTGAGGCATAGTAGAATCCCTATAGTGAGCGTGCGATGGAACGCAAAGCGTGGCCCCGAATATACCTGGGAACGAGAGGATCAAATGATGCTTAAGTATCCTCATCTCTTCGCTTCTCCCACAACGAATACCACAAGTTGAAATTTTGGGACGAAATTCTTTCAACATGGGGAGAATGTGACAACCGCCTAAACTAAGGTCGAGAACGCTAACTTATAACTTCTAAGTGTTATATTTGATGCCCGATATGACTAACTTTATGTGCTATGTGGTTACGTAGACATAACTCTTAAGCTAAGCTCGATGTAACTCACACAAAACTCTTAAACGTAAGCTTAAGTCATTTAGACCTTTAAGCGCGGATCGGGATCGGAATCGTAAATCAACTCCGGAATCAATTTATATAAGTCCTAATACCAAGAAAACACTTAATGAACTTTCCTAAGTTCATAACGTATCATATTAAAGAACTTTAGTTAACAAAAAGGTCCAACGAAACAATAAATACAAAAACAGCCAAAACTCAAAAATGTTTACAAAATTGGTCCAGGACGCCACACGAAGGCCTTGTGCGCCGTCCTGGAAGGACCAGATTCGCAAAATTATTTGATTTTCTGCATGTCTCGTTTGTATACAAAAATCTACCAATCACACTCGACTTTTATCACTCAATTGATGAATATTGCAGACCCAAACCCCATTATTACTATTTCCCCTATTTTCTTTTCATATTTACATTTTATAAAAACATAAAACACACACACACACAAATCTTTCTCATTTCTCTCTCAAAAACCTCCATTCACTCCTCCATTTACAGCCACTAAAACCCAATAAAAACACCATCTAAAAACGTTTAACATCAAGAGGAAGCAAGGGAATCAAGTTAACTTCGGTTTCAAAACGTTTTCTACACTTTTGGAGCTCTAAATCCGTCTAGACCATCATCTAAGCACTTTCAACCGGTAGATTTCTTGTATTTTACTGTTTTTACATAAATAAGTACTTGCATGGATGATCCATGGCACAAAAATAAGTTTTTACAAAGTTTCATAACACATTTCATACAAAAACGGGTTTTTATCAAAATAATACTTAGATCTACGATTTTATGGATAAAAGTTATGTATAAACTGTTAAAATGACATACTATGAAGTTTAAACCGATTGCATGTCGGAATCTATGGGTAACAACTCGATTTTTACAAGAAAAACACAAAACATCGACCTGTGCGCCGTCCCTGGAGACCAGGACGACGCAGCAGGTCATTTTGTGCCCTGTGCGTCGTTCCTGAGGTCCAGGATGACGCACACCCTGCTGCTTTTTCCCGAAAATCGTCGTTTTGGCCGTTTTAAGCTTGTGAACACCGCTGACTTTTTCGAGACTTGTTATATATGACTGAGTTTGGTAAAAACAATAATATTGGTGACTTGTATTGGACTATTTAGACTAAAATTAACTCGTTTGATTTGTTTACGTAATATATGCAATTGTGAGCGGGAAAGTGACTTTGGATTTTGGACATGAAATTTGGGCGCGGAAGCGCTGCCCAAATTTCATTAGAAAATCCAAACCACTTCAGCGACCAAAATGTATGTATCATAATAATAAAAACGTTAACTTTGGACTTTTGGACTAAAACACAACGATAACCGTTTCGGACGACAAATGGACAATTTAACCTTGACACTTAAAGTTTAACTAAAGACTATTTATTATATTATACAATAACATAATAACACTTGAACAAAACTTGGTATTATTAGGCTTTCGGTGATTCCCGGCACATTTTCCGACCGTTCCCGCTTTCGATTATCTTCGCAACCAGTGAGTTACAAACCCCTACTCTTTTAAACGCTTTTAATACTTTTTGGGGTGAAATGCGAGTCTTAGGCTTAAAGATATATTTAAGCTGAAAAACGCTTTATTACTCGAATGCTAAACGAAAACGATTAGATACGCAACGCTATTACGAAAACACTTGTATACTTTGAATGCTATTATGAAACACTTTGATATCTTGAATACTTTTATGAAAGACTATTTTTCCGGCATTGTTGATGGTTTTGCCAACAATGTCGAGGACACGAACACTATATTTTCCAATGACTAAAACATCGATCGTCATGTTGCGGACGTTTTACAACATAGACGTGAGATACCACTAAAATTCCCGACACTACCAAGGACATTAGTTGCTATTAATCCCTTTGGAAAGGACCGTTAGTAGTTATGGATAGCGCTATTATGGTAAACTGACCCTCACCACAACGACTTATAACGATGGTGTATAATACTAATTTGGTAGGCTATAGGCTTAGCAACGATCATTGGGCAATACTTAGGATTGTCACATAGTCGCGCTATGTGTTCAATGCCTACAAACGCAAATGCTATACTTTACACATGTTTGTGGTAACTAATTGGATACTAATACTTTATGCAAGGTTATGCGACACTATTTGAAAACTATACTTTACGCCACTTTTGTGCGTCGAAACTTGTATGCTTTTACTTAAACTTGTAGCTCACTAACTACGTCTCCCGTAGTTAACACTTGACTCGTATTTTCAGGTAACGAGTAAGCTAGCTGATGACTTTATGCTTTGGGCGAAAGACTTCAAGAATGGGAAAGGGTTCGGGTGATTTGGCTATGAACACCGATTTGGTATTTCGGATATGTTTTAAACAATTGTAAACCTTGGATGTTATGTTTTCTCTAATATAACTTGGTGTGGAATTATAAACTTGTGTATCGAATGCTATTGCTCTTCACATCCTGTGTTTCCGCTTTAGCCGGGTGTGACAATTATTGTCACGTTACAAGAGATTTTACTCGCTGAAGTGGTTTGTATTTTTCTAAGGAAATTTGGGCAGCGCTTCCGCGCCCAAATTTCATATCCAAAATACAATTCCACTTCCGCTCACAAAACACACATATAACATTTACGTATTTAATCTAGTCCGTTTTAAGTCCAAATAGTCCATACAAGTCACAAATGTTATTAATTTAGTCAAACTCAGTCCCAAAATGATAGTTACGAAAAGTCAGCGGGTCAAACAAGTTCAAAACATCCAAATAACGAATTTTCGGGAAAAGTTGCAGCTCTGTGCGTCGTCCTGGGCCTTAGGAACGACGCACAGAAGGCAAAAGTGCCCGCTGCGTCGTCCTGGTGCCCCTGGACGGCGCACAGGTTGTGATTTTTGGATTTTTCGAGCAAAACGTTTATTTTAGCCACGGATTCCGACATGCAATAAGTCTAAACTTAATAAAACTTCATTTTGACAGTTTCTAAAGTGTTTTTAACCATAAATTTATAGATCCAAAGGTTATTTCGGTTAAAAATCATTTTTGACCATAAAAAGTCATAAATCTTTGTAAAAACTTATTTTAAAGCTTTAGATCTTACATGCAAGTGATGAAAACAGTAAATAATGATAAAAGAGTGATTTCTACAGGAGGGAAATGGATGGATTGAGTTTTTGACTGATTTAGAGCTCCAAAATCGGTAGAATCGCTTGAACCTGAAAATAACTAGCTTCCCCTTGCTTCCCTTGATGTTTCAAACGATTTTGATGGTTAAAAAGTAAGTTTTGATGGCTGGGATTTACTGTTTTTGAAGTTTTCTTGAGAGAGTTTTGAGAGAAAAGTTAGTGTGTGTTTTGTTTTTGGTTTTGTAAATGTTAAAATGAAAGGAAAAGTAAAGAAATGGTAAAGGGGGTGTATTGGGACAGAGAAATGGCAGTAATTGATTGCCTAAACCGAGCTTGATTGGGTTAAAAGTTGGGGGAAATCGAGACATGCAAAATTTCAAATATTTTGCGAATCTGGTCCTTCCAGGACGGGGCACAAGGCCTTTGTGCGGCGTCCTGTACCATTTTCGTAAAACATTTTTGAGTTTTTGCTGTTTTTGTATTATTGTTTCGTTGGACCTTTTCGTTAACTAAAGTTCTTTAATATGATACGTTATGAACTTAGGAAAGTTCATTAGGTGTTTTCTTGGTATTAGGACTTATATAAATTGATTCCGGGTGTGATTCCGATACTGACGCGTTTCCGGTTAATGAACAGTTAAAGACAACGACAGACAATAAGAGAGACATAGAGTATAAAATGCACCTGAAATTAGACGGTTGTCACATCCTCCCCGGGTTGAAAGAAATTTCGTCCCGAAATTTAGTTCATCCCATCATGAAGAAGTGTTCTCGAACAGATGTGGATACTTCTGACGGATTTGGTCCTCACGTTTCCACGTGAATTCGTGACCACGTCGGGAATTCCACCGAACCTTGACAATAGGAACACGACTTTGCCTGAGTTGTTTGACCTCGCGGTCAACAACCTCAAGCGGTTCTTCAATGAAATTTAGTTTGTTATCGATTTTGACCTTGTCGAGAGGGATGACGATGGTCTCATCAGATAGACACTTTTTCAAGTGTGAGACATGGAATACATTATGAACGTTCGAGAGGGTCTGGGGGAGTTGGAGACGATAAGCAACTGGACCGATACGCTCAATTACTTCAAATGGACCAGTGTACCTTGGGCTCCTGGACGATGTCGAGCCTCGTAAGTTGTCGATCTCCAGCTTCTAGCCAACAGAGCGGTGACCGACACTTGCGTCCATATAGGGCCTCGAATGGTGCGCACTTGAGGTCTAGTCGCGTCCCTAGCGATTTCTGAAGGGCATTCCAAAAGCGGGACGTGAATCGACTATCCCTGTCGGAGATGATGGAGAGAGGTGTGCCATGACGAGAGACGATCTCGTTGATGTAGATTTGAGCGAATTTCTCCATCGAGTGATTTTCTCGTACATGTAAGAAATGAGCGGATTTTGTCAAACGGTCCACGATGACCCAAATCGTGTCGTTACCCTTAACCGTACGGGGCAACTTGGTGATGAAGTCCATGGAGATTTGTTCCCATTTCCACATAGGGATTTCCGGTTGCTGAAGTAGACCAGAGGGCTTTTGATATTCCGCCTTGACCTTGGAGCAAGTAAGGCACTTGGCTACATACAAGGCGATATCCTTCTTCATGCCCGACCACCAATAGTATTCTCGGAGATCCTTATACAACTTGTCGGATCCCGGATGGATGGAATATCGAGATCGGTGGCCCTCGTCCAAAATGAGTTACGAAGATCTTCGGATTTCGGAATCCATGTGTGACAACCGTCCAATTTCAGGTGCATTTATGCTCTACGTCTCTTTTATGGTCCACCGTTGTCCTTAACTGTTCAATTACCGGAAACGCGCTAGTGTCGGAATCACAACCGGAATCAACTTATATAAGTCCTAATGCCAAGAAAACACCTAATGAACTTTCCTAAGTTCATAATGGAACATAATCAAGAACTTTTAGTTAACGAAAAGGTCCAACGAAACAATAACGCAAAAATAGCAAAAACAGCAAAAACAGCAAAAATCAAAAATTCTTTACAAAATAGGTCCAGGACGACGCACACAGGCCTTGTGCGCCGTCCTGGAAGGACCAGACTCGAAAATTGTTTGAATTTTATGCATGCCTCGATTGTTACAACATTTACACCAATCAATCTCGGGTATTAGGCCATCATTACTGATTTTTCACTGCCCCAACCCCCTCATAACCACTTTTCCATCTTTTCTTTATTTTCTTTTCATTTTATTCATTTCATAAAACAAAACACACACACACCATCAAAACTCTCTCTAAAAACTCCTCCAAAACAGAAGATTTCCAGCCTTAAACACATCAAATCAACCATCAAAAATCGTTTAGAACATCAAGCAAACAAGGAGGAGCAAAATACTTTTCGATTTTCAAGCTTTTTACCGATTTTTGGAGTCCAAATCCGGCTAGAACACAATCCATCCATTTCCCTCCGGTAGAAATCTCTCTTTTATCATTTGTTACTGTTTTAAACACTTGCATGTAAGATCTAAGGCCTCAAATCAAGTTTTTACAAAAATTTATGACTTTTTATGGTCAAAAACGAATTTTTAACGAAATAACAATTAGATCTATGTTTTTATGGATGAAAAAGCTCTAGAAACTGTTAAAATGACATTTCATTAAGATTAGACCTATTGCATGTCGAAATCCATGTGTAAAATAGACGTTTTGCTCGAAAAATCCCGAAAACACAACCTGTGTGCCGTCCCTATGACCAGGACGACGCAGCGGGGTGAAAAATTGGCTTTTGTGCGTCGTCCTAAGGTCCAGAACGGCGCACAGGCCTGACCAGATTTCCGGAAATGCTTTATTTTGACGTTTTGAACTTGTTTGACTCGCTGACTTTTCGTAAATACTATTTTGAGACTGAGTTTGGAAAATAAATATATATTGATAACTTGAAATGGACTTGTTGGACTTAAATAAACTCGTTGGACATATTATTGCGTTGTATGTAATTTGTGAGCGGAATTGGAATTGGACTTTTGGATATGAAATATGGGCGCGGAAGTGCTGCCCAAATTTCGGACAAAAACGTAACATAAACCGTTTCGGACCATTTTGGACAATATTAACCTTGACACTTAAAGTTTAATTAAAAACTTATCTATATTATATTAAGTATAATAACATAATAAGATAATAACATTTGAACTATCTTGGTATTATTAGGCGTCCCGTGATTCCCGGCTCCCGCTCCGACCGATTTCCGAGTCCTTTATCTTCGAAATCCGTGAGTTACACCCCTCTCTACTCTTGCATTTTAAGTACTCTTTTTGGGGGAAACATGAGATCAAAACATTTTGTGAACGATATCTTTTATGTGAAACTGTTTTACGCGCTTAACTTTACGTACAACGTTTTATGATCCAATTGTCTTTGAAACATTTACGAATCTTTACTACCATTATGAACCTGTACAACCATTATGAACTTTTGGAACTTTTGAGAACTAATGGTCTATCTTGGAAACTCTTACGAACTTTGAAACCGTACGAACTTTTGGAACCTTTGTGAACTATTAAACTATTTTGGAAACCTTTACGAACTTGCAACTGTACGAACTTTTGGAACCTTTGTGAACTATTAAACTATTTTGGAAACCTTTACGAACTTTGCAACTGTACGAACTTTTGGAACCTTGTGAACTATGGAACTTGGAAACCTTGCGAAACTAATATGCGTAGACGATATCATTTATTCTGATTGGCTTACTTTAGACTAATTAGGTTTGCCTCTTTGGATATTTGATTAGACGATGATAGTTTGATTGTATTTAGAGCAAACCCTAGGTGAGGATATAAACGCCGTAAGTAGAAACGACCAATTTTTAGAAAAGAAGTACAAAGTGCCCCGCTTTTAGAAACTATTCCCTACACACTATTAACTTTAGCCGTTAGTAAATATGGGTATCGATACTTAGGAGAGGTCACTCCTTACTTGTGGATCGCAACCTGAGTACATATTACTAAGTTCTCACGAACTAGATCTTTAGACCGGAACCTAGGGGCGTGTTCTGACCAGAATCGGATTAGTGTGCAAAATCTTACGTTATATTAAGCTTAGTGGTTGGTACAATTCAAAGATCATTAGTCATTATTATTTACGCATATGCCTACTTACTGTCTTACACATGTGGATTAATCCACCGCTGAGGTAAAGACTACTTATACCTAACGTCTTACACATGTGGATTAATCCACCGCTGAGGTAATGACCACTTACAGTGATTGCTTTGCCAGACAACTCGAACTTTTGCGAACTTTGAACTTTTGACTTGAACTACTACGACAGTATATAAACATATTTAAGCGATTGTATATCCGCCTACTTTCTTTTAGAAAACTTATACTTATACATACTTGTCAAACTTTATCGGAAACCTTTGGTCAAAACTTATAAACTGTAACTCACTCACTACGTTTCGTAGTTGACACTTTATCTCATGTTTCAGGAACTAAGCGTAAGTTATGAAGTGCATTGCTCAGGCGGGTCAAGCCAGTTATGTGAAGTGTAATCCGGGAAGAAGGCCTTTACTTTTGGGAATTTTTATTTAAAACATTTTATTATGTATTACTGTCTTAAACGTTGAATCTTGGTTGTGTCTTTTGAACTTTAGTACTTTTCCAACTTTATTTTAATGACTTGTACCGTTGATTTTAGTATAACCCGTGAAATGATTCTTTGCTCTTCACATCTCGTGTTTCCGCTTTAGCGGGGTGTGACACCATGCTCGGCCCTTGAAGTAGTAGATTCCGTCGGACTTGCGTTCGAATTCCTTTTCATGATTATGCCGCGTTTCGACCTTAATGTTCTCTGGTTTCAACGCTTCTTGCTGCGCGGTTACGATCTGCGTTCGAAGACTTGTCTGAATTTGAATACCCAATGCTCGAACTCGAGATGGCTTTACCCTTTCCTTTCGGCTCAGGGCATCTGCTACTACGTTTGCTTTACCCGGGTGATATTTGATCTCGCAGTCGTAATCACTTAGCAACTCTATCCATCTACGTTGCCTCATGTTGAGCATTTTCTGATCCAAAATGTGCTGAAGGCTCTTATGATCAGTGAAGACATTACACTTAGTACCGTACAAGTAGTGCCTCCAGATTTTTAAAGCTAACACGACGGCTCCCAGCTCTAAGTCGTGTGTTGTATAGTTCTGCTCGTGCACTTTCGCTGCCTAGAAGCGTAAGCGATGACCTTGTCCTTCTGCATTAGAACACCCCAAGTCCTTGATGGGATGCATCGCAAAACACTACAAAGTTATCCGTGCCCTCCGGCAGGGATAAAATCGGTGCGTGACATAGCTGATGTTTAAGCTTCTGGAAGGAATCCTCCTGTTCCTTTCCCCAAATGAAGTCCTTGTCTTTCTGAGTGAGCTCGGTGAGGGGCTTAGCGATCTTCGAGAAATTCTCGATGAACCTTCGATAATAGCCAGCCAACCCTAGGAATTGACGGATTTCCGTAGGAGTCGTCGGGGCTTGCCATTTCTCGATCGCTTCGATCTTAGATGGATTTACATGAATCCCTTCTTGGTTGACCACATGACCAAGGAAGTGTACTTCCCGGAGCCAGAATTCACACTTCGAGAATTTGGCGTACAATTTCTGATCTCGGAGGAGTTCTAGAATTAGCTTAAGATGTTTCGCATGGTCTTCCTTGTTTCTTGAGTAGATGAGAATGTCGTCTATGAATACGATAACGAATTTGTCTAGATATAGCCTACACACTATGTTCATTAGGTCCATGAATACTGCTGGTGCGTTGGTTAGACCGAAAGGCATGACAAGAAATTCGTAATGACCGTAACGAGTTCGAAATGCGGTTTTAGGAATGTCGGTCTCACTGACACGAACCTGGTGATAGCCCGAACGGAGGTCGATCTTGGAGAAGTAAGTTGCACCCTGCAACTGGTCGAACAGGTCATCGATCCTCGGGAGTGGGTATCGGTTCTTGACGGTCAACTTATTCAGTTCATGATAATCGATGCACATACGGAAGGATTCGTCTTTCTTTTTGACAAAGAGGATTGGGGCTCCCCAGGGGGACGAACTCGGGCGAATAAGACCATGGTCTAAGAGTTCCTGTAACTGTTTTGACAGTTCTAGCATTTCGGGTGGTGCCAAACGGTATGGTGTCTTGGCAACTGGTGCTGCGCCAGGAACGAGGTGTATTCGGAATTCTACTTTTCGATGCGGCGGTAGCCCTGGCAAATCCTCGGGAAAGACTTCTGGATGATCCTTGACTACGGGAATGTCTTGGATTCAGCTTTCCGTAGACTTACGTTCGACGACATGAGCGAGGAATGCGTCATAGTTCTTTTCGAGGTATTTGCGCATTTTTATGGAAGATACGATGCGAAGTTGTCGTCCAGGCTTGTCAGCCCGAAAGGGAGATAGCCAGTCCATTCCGACGATAACGTCGAAGCTTGAAAGCTCGATAGGAATTAGATCGATGGGGAAAATTTTGTCAGATAAGCATAGTGAACATCCTAAGATTATATCCTTAGCTTCAAACTCTTGGCCGTTAGCATATTCGACGGTAAAGCTATCCTTAATAACTTTAGATCCTAGGTTAATGAGGGGTCTAAATTCTAAGGAAATAAAGCTTCTCTCAGCTCCTGAGTCGAATAGTACGGAAGCAAAATGATCATTGATAGGAAACGTACACGTAACTGCGTTGGGGTCCTGACGTGCTTCTTCAGCTGTTAGTGCAAAGGCGCGGCCCCTACCTTGACCACCCTGGTTCTGCGGAGTCCGATGCAGCTTAGGGCAGGTGTTTCGAAGGTTCTGGTCGCTTCCACACTCGAAGCACGTCGGCTTCTGAACCGGGATGGTTGACTTGTATGGGCAGTACTTGGCGAAATGGCCTACCTTTTGGCATCTTAAGCATACCGGGCAGTTCCCGTGGTGATGAAAGTTGCACTTGTTGCACTCTGGGTACGGGCCAGAGTAAGGCCTGGGTCCAGTAAGTGCTGTTGGTGTAGGTGCAGATGCGGTAGTCACAACGAAGTTTCGGGTGCTACGGGCCTTCTTGTTTCGGTCACTTCTCCTTGGGGTCTGTTCAGCCTTCCTCTTCTCACCTGACTCCTTTTTGGAGGATGCAGGAGCGGTGAGGAGGTTTCTGGTGAGACGATGAGCTAGGATGATTGCGCTTTGCAGAGTCTGGGGCTCAGATGAGAGGACCATGCCACGGATTTCCGGAGCTGTACTACAACACCATTTGTGCCGTGAAACTCCTTTGGCTTACATGCCATGAAGCTCTTATAGTTGCACGGAGGAGGGTTTGGGTGTTGGTTCTGGTTCTGGTTGTTCTGTTGTTGTTGTTGCTGCTGCTGTTGTTGATGTTGCTGCTGATGATTGTTGACATTGGCGTTGATCCCGGCAGTGATCTGGGCGATCATGTTGGGCATTGCCGCATTCAGCTGAGCAGCGACTTGTTCAGCAATGAGGCTAGCATTTGAGCGTGGAGGTGCCATGATTCTATAATCAGAAGAATAGATTCAATTTAGGACGAACGAATGGAATATGATAAGAATATAACTCAGTGAACAATGAAAATAACAGCGCAAGAATAATATGAAGGATCAAATAGTACGCGCATGACAATGATTCAAGAGATAGTACAATAATGATTGTCAATAATAAAAGATTCACACGACAAGATAAGTACGAATAATAAAAGATAGAACTTTCATTAATAATGATAAGGTTTGGTACATAGTTCAAATTACTGAATAGAAAGTACGATTACAATACATAGGAAATATAATAAGATAAGCAGCCTAAGTCGTGTACAATGAGAAAATTACGACTGAGCTAAGTACAATACAATGTAAAGGAAATGACTAGTGACGCCTCTCCAGAAACATCTTGGCCACCATGACCGAAATCAGCGTACCCATCACTAGACACACGCCAATGAGGTGTTGCACGGTCCGTGCCCTAGCTCGTGTCGATGCGATGACTAGCAATGACTGCTCCGACAACTGATGCGCAGCGTCGGTGAACTCACTGATAAGGAGCCCTTGTTGCCGGGTCTCCTGTGCAAGTCCTCGTACCTCGCGGTGCAGGTGAAGGAATGCGGCCGGTGGGGGAGGCTGAAGAGTGGGAGGCATCCTCTGCCTAGCTGCTTCCACATCGCGAGCGCGCTGCATCTCCTCACGCTCCATCTGCCTTCACAGGCGTAATGGTCCATGAGAGGGTTATGTGGGGCTTCCTCTACAGGGTGACCAAATGGGAGGTGGGATGGTGTGGGTCGGGATGGGCCGGCCTGGTGCACGGCCATCCGGTCCGGCAGGCGGCCCGGGAGGATGACCTGCTTTCGCGCGGTCAACCTGGTACGGGGCCCCCGGTATTGGGGTGGTGTGGAAACGGGTACTGGTGGTGGGGGTGGTAGTACACTCCTCGGGCTGGACCCGATACTGCTGGAAATAGCCATGGAGGTGTCCTCCGTGGGATCGGTGGTCTGATGGCGTTGGCGTTCCGAGGCGGTGTGGCCCTCAGAAGCCTCGCTAGACGAAGCGGCTCTAGGTAGTGAACGGGACTGGGATCGTGACGGTGATCGCGAACGGGAGGAGTGAGACATGACGGATCTGTGAACAATGAGTTTCGTAAGTACATGGAGACACAAAAATAATAAAGGAAATGTGTAATGAAATGCATGCACGGGTCAGTCGCGTGAGAATCGGGAAAAGACAGAACCGGGAATTTTCGACTCAAAACCGTTAACAATAGTAATTACGTTCCGTCCTTGCATAATCCATTTTGAACTAGGCATGGGTGATCAGGCCATGCGTAGTTAAAAATAATCATGCAATCGCGAAATTAATTCGCTAAAGTTTGATCCCATAAATGACTTTCCGAAAAAGCCTTGGTTATAGTTTGGTTTCGAAAAATTTTTTTTTTTTTTTTTTTTTTAAAACCGTTTTCACTAGAACCTGTGCTCTGATACCAAGTCTGTCACACCCCGCTAAAGCGGAAACACGAGGTGTGAAGAGCTGGAACATCATTACACGGGTCATAACAAACATAACGGTTTCAAGTCATTGATTAATAATAAAAGTGTTTACAAAATTCAAAACAACCAAGTCATTCAGTACACGAATACCTAATTTAAAGTTTCAATTAAAATTCCCAAAAGAAATGGACAAGTCTTTTCCCAATACAGATCTCATGTGACCATCCTGACCCGTCCATGCCATGCACTTCATCCTTACACTAAATTTCCTGAAACATAAGATAAAGTATCAACTACAGAAAGTAGTGAGTGAGTTACATTTTAGGTTTCTCGATAAAAGTTCGGTTAAGTATATAAAAGTAAAAGTTTCGGAAAAGAAGGGTAGCGGGTGTAGTCGTTTAAAATTTATATACTTATAAAAGTTTCGAAGTAACGGGTATTGTAATACCCTAAAGTTTATACATACACAGGTGTAGAAAAACTTAGTAAAATAATAGTTGCGGCATCAATCGCTAAAAGAATGTATATGCGTATTGTCACACCCCGCTATAGCGGAAACACGGAATGTGAGAGCTGGAATATCATTACACGGTTATAAGCAAATTAAACGATTCAAGTCATTTCATTCAAAATAAAAATAGTTCATAATCCGAAATCAACCAAGCAGTTTAAATGTTTAACACAATTACAAAATACAAAGTTCAAAATAAATTCCCAAAATAACAGGGTCTTTCCCAAGGTTCGCCTCACGTGACCATACCGACCCTTCCTTGCCATGCACTTCTACACTTACACTAGTTTCCTGAAACATAAGATAAAGTGTCAACTACATAACGTAGTGAGTGAGTTACAGTTTTGAGTTTCTCGATAAAAGTTTCCAAAAATAGAAATATATATATATATACATCATAAGTAAAAAGGAACGGAGCGACGCTAGATCATATATATACATTAAAGAGTTTCGCACACACGTAAGTAAAATAGAACTCGTATAATAAAAGTTGAAGCGGAATCCATCGCTAAAATATAGTGTATGCGTAGGTAATATGTGCTTAACTAAATTAGTAACTTGTAACAATCACTTGGCATAATATAAGGTAAGTCTACACTAAACCGATTGTCTGGTCAGGTCTAGCCCCAAATGTTTCATTGAGTTTCCACCTGAATCTAGTAATATGTGCTTGGGTCGCTGACCCTGATCAAGGAGTGACCTCTCTTAAGTATCGATACCCATAATACTAACGGCTATTGCTAATAGTGTGTAAAGTTTCGAACCAAAAACGGGGCAACTGAGTTCTGTTTCTAAAAATAGTAGTAAGTACTTACGGTTTATATTTTCATCAAGGATTGGTCTCCTACAAGTAGCCTAAATTTAGTTTAGCCAATTAAGGGGCATTAACACGTAATACGCATGATAGTTTCAAGTTTCACAAGTTTCCATAGTTTCCAAGTTTCACAAGTTTCCCCACAGGTTTCCAAAGTTTCCAACGTTTCAATAGTTTCCAAGATTCATGCGAGTTTCACAAGTTTCAAAGGTTTCAAAGCTTCATACGAGTTTCACAAGTGTCAAAGGTTTCAAAGTTTCATACGAGTTTCACAAGTTTCAAAGGTTTCAAAGTTTCATACGAGTTTCACAAGTTTCAAAGGTTTCAAAGTTTAATACGAGTTTCACAAGTTTCAAATAGTTTCAACAAAGTTACAAAAACATACAATCTTATGTTTCCCCCAAATAAGTAATTTAAAAGTAAAAACATAATGGCCTTGTAACTCACGGGTTGCGGAGAAAATATACGAACAAGCACGGATGGAGCGGAACACGTCGGGAATCAAAAGTGACATAAAACACCGGATTAACGTATAATATTATTAGTATGATTTAAGTTATGTTAAAGTTCCTTTTCAACATTTTAAATCCCAATTTCTTATACTTTAGATTCTGTCCCAAAATATTATTACGGAAAAGTTATATGATTAAACGTGTTCGTGTACGTTTTAAAGTCCGATAAGTCCATTTAAGTCCAAAAAGAGTCAATGTCCAAAGTCAATATGTATAATTTATAAAAACATTAAGTTACTGAGTTTGAACATATTTTACGGTGAAATTTGGGCAGCGCTTCCGCGCTATAAAAATTTGGTCCATTTTCAAAACACTTTCCCGCTTTAAACGAACAATTTAAGAAATACAAACAATAATACAAATGTTTTAAGTTTTCAAACTCATCCAAACTATTTTATTTACAAAATCAGTAAGTTCCCAAAATATATAATCTGTAATAAAGTTATTTGAGCTTATTTTTACGTTAAAAGTTCTCAAAACGACAATTTTTACGAACAGCAGGATCCAGACAGCAGCTGGAGATACTCAGCCTTCGGCCAGTTTCTAGATTTCGTTATTTTTCGATTTTTAGCCCGTTTTAGTGTTAGATTCGAACATGCAAACTGTTATTTATCAAATATATGCATTTTTAGGCAAAAGTCACAGTTTCTTTCGGATTTATATGATAAAAATGTAGATCTATTGTAAAAACTCGTTTTTAAGCAAGAAAACGTTTTTAAACTTTCATAAAACCATTTTCCAACCTTTAGATCATCCATGCAAGTTAAGATTCATAAAATAACAGTGAGTTTAAAGAGTTTTACCGAGAGAAAGATTTAGATGACGGTTGGATGAGATTTTTAAGCTTCCAACGGTTGAAATCTTCTAGAAAACGTTACCCTTTTTATTCCTTGCTTTATGGACGATTTATGCAGGTTTGGATGGTTGATTTATGTGTTTATTTGCTGTGAAAAAGGAAAATTATTCACTGTTTTGCTATGTTTTCTTGAGAGGATTTCTAGAGAGATTTTAGAGAGAGAGAGAGTGTAGGTGTGTTTGTGATTTGAAATGGGTTGTAAAATGAAAATGAAAGTGGGAAAAGGGGGAGTGTTACTGCCCTTGGGAAGCCAAATGGCAGTAACTATGGTCCAATCCCGTTTAAATGCTTTTAGCCAATCACGAGGCATGCAAAAGTGAGTCACCACCCACTGGACAGCGGCTTTCAGCCGCCGGCTGACCATATCCAGCCGTCGGCTGGAAGGTTTTTCCAGCACGGTGACGTTTTAAGTTTTCCGTTATTAGTAGTTGTGGACTAGAACTTTATTAGTTTCCGCTATGAACTTAGTCAAGTTCTTGTGTAGTTTATTTGGTGTTAGGATTTATAAGTTGATTCCGACTTTGGTTCCGACAAAATAAAGACACAACAATTACGAACTCGAACAATATGAACACGATAAAAGAGTAACTAGAGATTCGAACCGATATAGTAACTGAGAATCACCTGAATTTTTGACGGTTGTCACATCATCCCCGGGTTGAAAGAAATTTCGTCCCGAAATTAGACTCGTCCCATCAGGTAGAAGTATCTTTGAACAGATGCGGATACTTTTGACGTATCCGGTCTTCACGTTCCCATGTGAATTCATGACCACGTCGGGAGTTCCAACGAACCTTGACAATAGGAACACGGCTTTGTCTGAGTTGTTTGACCTCGCGGTCCACAACTTCAAGCGGTTCCTCGATGAAGTTGAGCTTGTTGTCGATCTTGACCTCGTCAAGCGGGATGACGATGGTCTCATCAGATAAGCACTTTTTCAAGTGCGAGACATGGAACACGTTATGAACATTGGAAAGAACTTGCGGTAGTTGGAGTCGATATGCCACTGGGCCAATACGCTCGATAACTTCAAATGGTCCGGTATACCTTGGGCTTAGCTTGCCGCGTTTCCCGAAGCGGACTACCCCTTTCCATTGCGATACTTTAAGAAGCACCCGATCGCCCACCTGGAACTCGAGGGGTTTCCTTCGGTTATCGGCGTAGCTCTTCTGCCGAGTACGGGACGTCTTCATTCGCTCTCTGATAGTGGTGATCTTGTCGATGGTTTCCTGAACGATGTCGAGCCTTGTGAGTTGTCGATCAGCGGCTTCTAGCCAACAAAGCGGCGACCGGCACTTACGTCCATATAAGGCCTCGAACGGAGCACACTTAATGCTAGCGTGGTAGCTGTTGTTGTAGGAAAACTCGACCAAGGGAAGGTGAGTATCCCAACTTCCTCCGAAGTCAACTACGCATGCCCTAAGCATATCCTCAAGTGTTTGGATCGTTCTTTCGCTTTGACCATCGGTTTGAGGGTGGTAAGCTGTTCTAAGGTCTAGTCGCGTCCCGAGAGATTTCTGAAGCGCGTTCCAAAAGCGGGACGTGAATCGACTATCCCTGTCAGAGATGATGGAGAGAGGTGTTCCGTGGCGAGAGATGATCTCGTTGATGTAGATTTGCGCGAATTTCTCCATCGAGTGCGTTTCTCGTACCGGTAAGAAATGTGCAGACTTCGTCAATCGGTCCACAATTACCCAAATGGTGTCGTTACCCTTTGCCGTCCGGGGCAGCTTTGTAATGAAATCCATGGAGATCTGTTCCCACTTCCACATAGGAATCTCTGGTTGCTGCAGTAGTCCTGAGGGTTTTTTATATTCCGCCTTTGCCTTGGAGCAAGTAAGGCACTTGGCCACGTACAAGGCGATATCCTTCTTCATGCCCGACAACCAATAATACTCCCGAATATCCTTGTACAACTTGTCGGATCCAGGGTGGATGGAGTACCGAGAACGGTGGCCTTCATCCAAGATTAGCTTGCAAAGATCTTCAGATTTCGGTATCCAGGCTCGGCCCTTGAAATAATGAATTCCGTCGGATTTGAATTCGAACTCCTTCTCATGATTGTGCAACGTTTCTCCCTTTAGGTTCTCGGGTTTCAGCGCTTCTCGCTGTGCCTCAGCGATTTGCGCTTGAAGATTCGTTTGAATTTGGATTCTTAATGCTCTAACCCGAGATGGTCTCACCCTTTCCTTCTGACTCAGGGCGTCTGCTACTACGTTTGCTTTACCCGGGTGGTATTTGATCTCGCAATCGTAGTCACTCAGCAGTTCGATCCATCTCCTTTGCCTCATGTTGAGCATCTTCTGATCTAGAATATGTTGAAGGCTCTAATGATCCGTGAAGACCGTGCACTTAGTACCATACAAATAGTGTCTCCAGATCTTTAATGCAAATACGACTGCTCCCAGCTCCAGGTCGTGAGTAGTGTAGTTCTGTTCGTGCACCTTGAGTTGCCTCGAAGGGAAGGCGATGACTTTATCTTTCTGCATATGGACACACCCAAGTCCTTGATGGGATGCATCGCAGAATACTACGAAGTTATCCGTACCCTCCGGTAGGGAAAAAATCGGTGCGTGGCAGAGCTGGTGTTTAAGTTTCTGGAAGGATTCCTCTTGCTTCGTACCCCAAACAAAATCCTTGTCCTTCTGAGTGAGCTCGGTGAGTGGCTTAGCGATCTTCGAGAAATTCTCGATGAACCTTCCATAGTAGCCGGCCAACCCTAGGAATTGTCGAATTTCCGTAGGAGTCGTCGGGGCTTGCCATTTCTCGATCACTTCTATCTTGGCCGGATCTACATGGATCCCTTCTTGGTTGACCACATGACCAAGTAAATGCACTTCCCGAAGCCAAAATTCACACTTAGAGAATTTGGCGTACAGTTTCTGATCTCGGAGGAGTTCTAAAATGAGTTTCAGGTGTTTCGCGTGATCCTCTTTGTTTCTCGAGTAGATAAGGATGTCATCAATGAATACGATCACGAATTTGTCCAAATAAGGTCTACACACCCTGTTCATCAAGTCCATGAACACCGCTGGTGCGTTGGTTAAACCAATTGGCATGACGAGGAATTCGTAATGACCGTAACGAGTACGAAAAGCAGTTTTATGAATGTCGGTCTCACTGACACGAACCTGATGGTAACCCGAACGGAGGTCGATTTTCGAGAAGTAAGTTGCACCCTGCAACTGGTCGAAAAGATCATCGATCCTCGGAAGTGGGTATCGGTTCTTGACGGTCAGTTTGTTCCGTTCGCGGTAGTCGATGCACATGCGGAAGGATCCGTCTTTCTTTTTAACGAAGAGTATCGGGGCTCCCCAGGGGGATGAGCTCGGACGAATAAGACCGTGATCCAAGAGTTCCTGCAGCTGTTTTGACAGCTCCTGCATTTCCGGTGGGGCTAGACGATACGGTGTCCTAGCGACCGGTGCTGCACCAGGAACTAGGTCTATCCGGAATTCCACTTGTCGATGCGGAGGTAGCCCGGGTAAATCTTCGGGAAAGACTTCAGGGTGATCCTTGACTACTGGAATATCTTGTATACGGATCTCCTTGGGTTTACGTTCGAAAACGTGAGCGAGAAATGCGTCACAGTCCTTCTCGAGGTACTTGCGCATCTTTATGGACGACACGATACGGAGTGGTCGTCCGGGTTTGTCTCCTTGAACAACTAGAGTTTCAGTGTCAGAAAGAGGGATGCGGATAAGTTTGTCAAAACAGACTATCTCGGCTCGGAAACGGGAGAGCCAGTCCATTCCGACGATCACATTGAAGCTTTTCAGCTCGATTGGAATTAAGTCGATAGGGAAGGTTTTATCAGACAGGCATAAGGAACATCCTAGGATTATATCTTTAGCTTCGAACTCCTGACCGTTAGCGTACTCTATGGTGAAGCTATCCTTAAGAACCTTAGATCCTAAGTTAATGAGGGGTCTAAATTCTAAGGATACAAAGCTTCTTTCAGCTCCTGAATCGAACAAAACTGATGCATAGTGATTATTAACAGGAAACGTACCGTTCACCGCATTCGGATCCTGTCGAGCTTCCTCAGCTGTGAGTGCGAATGCACGTCCTCGACCTCGCCCGCCTTGGTTCGGTTGGGCGTTCCGGAGTCTCGGACAAGCGTTCCGGAAGTGCTGGTCACTTCTGCACTCGAAGCACACAGGCTTCTGGCCTGGGACTATCGCGATTTCCGTGCAGTACTTAGCGAAATGCCCTACCTTCTGGCATTTTAGACACACCGGGCAGTTCCCGTGGTGGTGGAAGTTGCACTTATCGCACTTGGGGTTCGTCCCCGTGTATCGACTTCCAGCTGGTGGTGGTGGCGGTGGTGGTACTACAGCTGCTACGGCGAAGTTTCGGGTGTTCTTCTTCTTCTTGTTCCTATCACTTCGCCTTGGGGTCTGGTCGAATTTCCTTTTCTCACCCGACTCCTTCTTGGAGGATGTAGGAGCGGTGAGTAGGTTACTTGTGAGGCGGTGGGCTAGGATGATGGCACTGTGGAGGGTCTGGGGTTCAGCCATGATGACCATTCCCTTGATCTCAGGAACAAGACCGGAAACATAGCGGTCGATCTTGTTTTCTTCAGGAGTCACTAACCTTGGGACCAGTCGAGCCAACTCATGGAATCGGGTAGTATACCCTTCGATGTCGTTTCCGACCATCACGTGATCCCAGAGCTCGGCCTCGAGCTTTTTGATTTCCCCTTTGGGGCAGTACTCCTCAATTAGCAGATTCTTGAATTTTTCCCAGGTGAGAGCATAGGCGGTCTCGCGTCCTCTATTGCGGACCACGTTGTTCCACCAAGTCAGCGCCTTACCGTGCAGCACGCAGGAGGCGTACTGCACCTTATCAGCTTCGGCACATCTGCTGATGTGCAGCACCGACTCGATGCTCTCAAACCAGGACACCAGTCCCACGGCACCAGTTGTGCCATGAAACTCCTTGGGCTTGCAGGCCATGAAGCTCTTGTAGGTGCAAGTAGGGGGGTTTGGGTGTTGGTTCTGGTTGTTGTTTTGCTGATTCTGGTTATTGTTCTGTTGTTGCTGCTGCTGTTGCTGTTGCTGCTGCTGCAGTTGCTGTTGCTGCTGTTGCTGCTGGTGATGGTTGTTGACATTAGCATTGATCCCAGCCGTGATCTGAGCGATCATGTTGGGCATCGTTGCATTCAACTGCTCAGCGACTTGTTCAGCGATGATACTGGCGTTTGTACGAGGTGCCATGATTCTACAACAGACAACAGATTCAGTTTAGAAACGCACGATCAGAGTATGATAAGAATATAATCCAATGAACAAGTTACCAATCACGCAAGAATAATATAACAGAACAGATAGTACACGCACGACAAGGATTCAAGAGATTCACACGACAATAAAAATAATAGATAGAAACTTCCTTCATTAATAATAATAAAGTTGAGTACAAGGTTCAAATGGAAATGAAGTACAGTACAATACAATAAGGCAATAAATAGAAATGGCTCGAAGCTGTGTACATTGAAAATTACAACTCGGCCTACAGTACATAAGTAAAGGAAATGAACTAGGCGTCTCTCCAGGAACATCTTGGCGACGATGACCGCTAACAGGGTCCCCATGACCAAGCAAACTCCTACCAAACGCTGCACCGTCCGGGCTGTGGCCTGAACTGCAGCGAGGTGTCGTAGCGCCTGCTCCGACAACCGATGTGCGGCATCGGAGACTTCACAGAGGAGCAGCCCTTGCTGCTGGGCTTCCTCTGAAAGTCCCCTTACCTCGCGATGGAGGTGCAAGAAAGCGGCAGGAGGGGGAAGCTGAGGGGTAGGCGGCATCCTCTGCCTTGCTGCTTCAGCGTCTCGAGCACGCTGCATCTCTTCACGCTCGAGCTGCCGCTCCCACGTGTAATGATCCATCATCGAGGTGCGTGGAGCCTCGGGAGGTGGGTGCCCAAAAGGAAGATGGGGTGGTGCAGGCCTGGACGGGCCGTCTTGCTGCGCCGCCATCCTATCGGGTAGTCGACCCGGAAGGACTACCTGCTTACGTGCCGTCATGACGACACGAGGTCCACGTCGCTGTGGTGGTGCGGCAACGGGTGCCGATGGAGGTGGTGGTAGAACCGACCTCCGGCTAGACCCGATGCTGCTCGACACAGCCATGGAGGTATCCTCCGTGGGGTCGGTAGTCTGGTGGCAGAGGCTCATGCGATGACGCGGCTCTCTGCTGTGATCGGGACTGGGATCGCGAGGGGGATCGTGAACGAGACGATTGAGACATGACGGATCTGCGACGCAAAGAGTTTCATAAGTACGGGAACAAGGTAATATTAAAGGAAAATATGTAAGGAATGCATGTACGGGTCAATCACGTGAGGTTGGGAATAATAAGACCGGGAATTTTCGACTCAAAACCGTTTAACAATAGTAATTACGTTCCGTCCTTGCATAAGTCATTTTGAACTAGGCATGGGTGATCAGGCCATGCGTAGTTAAAAACAATCATGCAATCGCGAAATTAATTCCCTAAAGTTTTGAACCCATAATGATTTTTCGAAAAGCCTTGGTTATAGTTTGGTTTCGAAAACTTTTTGAAAATTTTTAAAACCGTTTTCACTATAACCTGTGCTCTGATACCAAGTCTGTCACACCCCGCTATAGCGGAAACACGGAATGTGAGAGCTGGAATATCATTACACGGTTATAAGCAAATTAAACGATTCAAGTCATTTCATTCAAAATAAAAATAGTTCATAATCCGAAATCAACCAAGCAGTTTAAATGTTTAACACAAGTACAAAATACAAAGTTCAAAATAAATTCCCAAAATAACAGGGTCTTTCCCAAGGTTCGCCTCACGTGACCATACCGACCCTTCCTTGCCATGCACTTCTACACTTACACTAGTTTCCTGAAACATAAGATAAAGTGTCAACTACATAACGTAGTGAGTGAGTTACAGTTTTGAGTTTCTCGATAAAAGTTTCCAAAAATAGAAATATACATATATATATATATATATATATATATATATATATATATATATATATATATATATATATATATATATATATATATATATATATATATACGTCATAAGTAAAAAGGAACGGAGCGACGCTAGATTATATATATACATTAAAGAATTTCGTACACACGTAAGTAAAATAGAACTCGTATAATAAAAGTTGAAGCGGAATCCATCGCTAAAATATAGTATATGCGTAGGTAATATGTGCTTAACTAAATTAGTAACTTGTAACAATCACTTGGCATAATATAAGGTAAGTCTACACTAAACCGATTGTCTGGTCAGATCTAGCCCCAAATGTTTCATTGAGTTTCCACCTGAATCTAGTAATATGTGCTTGGGTCGCTAACCCTGAGCAAGGAGTGACCTCTCCTAAGTATCGATACCCATAATACTAACGGCTATTGCTAATAGTGTGTAAAGTTTCGAACCAAAAACGGGGCAACTGAGTTCTGTTTCTAAAAATAGTAGTAAGTACTTACGGTTTATATTTTCATCAAGGATTGGTCTCCTACAAGTAGCCTAAATTTAGTTTAGCCAATTAAGGGGCATTAACACATAATACGCATAATAGTTTCAAGTTTCACAAGTTTCCATAGTTTCCAAGTTTCACAAGTTTCCCCAAAGGTTTCCAAAGTTTTCAACGTTTCAAAATTTTCCAAGATTCATGCGAGTTTCACAAGTTTCAAAGGTTTCAAAGTTTCATACGAGTTTCACAAGTTTCAAAGGTTTCAAAGTTTCATACGAGTTTCACAAGTTTCAAAGGTTTCAAAGTTTCACACGAGTTTCACAAGTTTCAAAGGTTTCAAAGTTTCATACGAGTTTCACAAGTTTCAAATAGTTTCAACAAAGTTACAAAAACATACAATCTTATGTTTCCCCCAAATAAGTAATTTAAAAGTAAAAACATAGTGGGGTTGTAACTCACGGGTTGCGGAGAAAAGATACGAACAAGCACGGATGGAGCGGAACACGTCGGGAATCAAAAGTGACCTAAAACACCGGATTAACGTATAATATTATTAGTATGATTTAAGTTATGTTAAAGTTCCTTTTCAACATTTTAAATCCCAATTTCTTATACTTTAGATTCTGTCCCAAAAGATTATTACGGAAAAGTTATATGATTAAACGTGTTCGTGTACGTTTTAAAGTCCGATAAGTCCATTTAAGTCCAAAAAGAGTCACTGTCCAAAGTCAATATGTATAAGTTATAAAAACATTAAGTTACTGAGTTTGAACATATTTTACGGTGAAATTTGGGCAGCGCTTCCGCGCTATAAAAATTTGGTCCATTTTCAAAACACTTTCCCGCTTTAAACGAACAATTTAACAAATACAAACAATAATACAAATGTTTTAAGTTCTCAAACTCATCCAAACTATTTTATTTGCAAAATCAGTAAGTTCCCAGAATATATAATCTGTAATAAAGTTATTTGAGCTTATTTTTACGTTAAAATTTCTCAAAACGACAATTTTTACGAACAGCAGGATCCAGACAGCGGCTGGAGATACTCAGCCGCCGGCTGGACCTTAGCCGCCGGCTGAGTGTCTCCAGCCGCCGGCCAGAGGCCTTCGGCCAGTTTCTAGATTTCGTTATTTTTCGATTTTTAGCCCGTTTTAGTGTTAGATTCGAACATGCAAATTGTTATTTATCAAATATATGCATTTTTAGGCAAAAGTCACAGTTTCTTTCGGATTTATATGATAAAAATGTAGATCTATTGTAAAAACTCGTTTTTAAGCAAGAAAACGTTTTTAAACTTTCATAAAACCATTTTCCAACCTTTAGATCATCCATGCAAGTTAAGATTCATAAAATAACAGTGAGTTTAAAGAGTTTTACCGAGAGAAAGATTTAGATGACGGTTGGATGAGATTTTTAAGCTTCCAACGGTTGAAATCTTCTAGAAAACGTTACCCTTTTTATTCCTTGCTTTATGGACGATTTATGCAGGTTTGGATGGTTGATTTATGTGTTTATTTGCTGTGAAAAAGGAAAATTATTCACTGTTTTGCTATGTTTTCTTGAGAGGATTTCTAGAGAGATTTTAGAGAGAGAGAGAGAGTGTAGGTGTGTTTGTGATTTGAAATGGGTTGTAAAATGAAAATGAAAGTGGGAAAAGGGGGAGTGTTACTGCCCTGGGGAAGCCAAATGGCAGTAACTATGGTCCAATCCCGTTTAAATGCTTTTAGCCAATCACGAGGCATTCAAAAGTGAGTCACCACCCACTGGACAGCGGCTTTCAGCCGCCGTCTGACCATATCCAGCCGCCGGCTGGGCTTCAGCCGCTGGCTGACAGCCTTCAGCCGTCGGCTGGAAGGTTTTTCCAGCACGGTGACGTTTTAAGTTTTCCGTTATTAGTAGTTGTGGACTAGAACTTTATTACTTTCCGCTATGAACTTAGTCAAGTTCTTGTGTAGTTTATTTGGTGTTAGGATTTATAAGTTGATTCCGACTTTGGTTCCGACAAAATAAAGACACAACAATTACGAACTCGAACAATATGAACACGATAAAAGAGTAACTAGAGATTCGAACCGATATAGTAACTGAGAATCACCTGAATTTTTGACGGTTGTCACACGTATAAGTAACTAATTAGAATCTTGTATCAACCACTTGGCATTCTATAACTTAAGTGTTCACACTAAACCGATTATTCAACCGTGAGGCCCCTTACCCCGCACTATCTACGAGGAGTATAAATGATCATAGTAACATGTACTTAGACTGCCATCTAAGCAAGGAACGGTTCTTTCCTAAGTATCGATACCCATTATTACTAAACGGCTCAAAAGCTAATAGTGTGAAGTGTTTCTAAAAAGGTGGGCACTTAAAATAATTTTGTTTCAAAAATGATAGTAGGCACTTAAGAATCGCGTTATAATCTCATCAAGGGTTGGTCTCGCATACAAGTAATCAATAACTAGTTTAGCCAATAAGTTTAAAATAAGCCAATAGGGCAATAAAGTGTTTACGCATAAGAGTTTCACAAGGTTTCCAAAATAGATCAATAGTTTCATAGTAGTTTCCAAAAGTTCATGGTAGTTGCATAAGTTCGTAATAGTTTCCAAAGGTTCACAAAAGTTGCATAAGTTCATAAAAGTTGCAAGTGTTCATAAAGTTTTAAAGACGTTTACATCTTATGTCTCCCCCAAAAAGATATGTAAAAATACAATAAATAAAGGGGTTGTAACTCACGGGTTGCGAAGAGTAAGAATACGGAAATCGGTCGGAAACGGAAACCGGGAATCACGGAACGCTTATAATACCAAGATTGTTCAATAGTTAATATCTTATTACGTTAATTTATATAATATAATAGATAAGATTTTATTAAACTTTAAGTGTCAAGGTCCAAATTGTCCAAAATAATCCGAAACCGTAAATGTTACGTCTTTGTCCGAAAGTCCAATTTAACGTTTATTATTGTCACGTTACAAGTGATTTTACTCGCTGAAGTGGTTTGTATTTTTCTAAGGAAATTTGGGCAGCGCTTCCGCGCCCAAATTTCATATGGAAAATACAATTCCACTTCCGCTCACAAAACACACATATAACATTTACGTATTTAATCTAGTCCGTTTTAAGTCCAAATAGTCCATACAAGTCACAAATGTTATTAATTTAGTCAAACTCAGTCCCAAAATGATAGTTACGAAAAGTCATCTGGTCAAACAAGTTCAAAACATCCAAATAACGAATTTTCGGGAAAACTTGCAGCTCTGTGCGTCGTCCTGGGCCTTAGGAACGACGCACAGAAGGCAAAAGTGCCCGCTGCGTCGTCCTGGTGCCCCTGGACGGCGCACAGGTTGTGATTTTTGGATTTTTCGAGCAAAACGTTTATTTTAGCCACGGATTCCGACATGCAATAAGTCTAAACTTAATAAAACTTCATTTTAACAGTTTCTAAAGTATTTTTAACCATAAATTTATAGATCCAAAGGTTATTTCGGTTAAAAATCGTTTTTGACCATAAAAAGTCATAAATCTTTGTAAAAACTTATTTTAAAGTTTTTGATCTTACATGCAAGTGATGAAAACAGTAAATAATGATAAAATAGTGATTTCTACTGGAGGGAAATGGATGGATTGAGTTTTTGACGGATTTAGAGCTCCAAAATCGGTAGAATCGCTTGAACCCGAAAATAACTAGCTTCCCGTTGCTTCCCTTGATGTTTCAAACGATTTTGATGGTTAAAAAGTAAGTTTTGATGGCTGGGATTTACTGTTTTTGAAGTTTTCTTGAGAGAGTTTTGAGAGAAAAGTTAGTGTGTGTTTTTGGTTTTGGTTTTGTAAATGTTAAAATGAAAGGAAAAGTAAAGAAATGGTATTGGGACAGAGAAATGGCAGTAATTGATAGCCTAAACCGAGCTTGATTGGGTTAAAAGTTGGTGGAAATCGAGACATGCAAAATTTCAAATATTTTGCGAATCTGGTCCTTCCAGGACGGCGCACAAGGCCTTTGTGCGGCGTCCTGGACCATTTTTGTAAAACATTTTTGAGTTTTTACTGTTTTTGTATTATTGTTTCGTTGGACCTTTTCGTTAACTAAAGTTCTTTAATATGATACGTTATGAACTTAGGAAAGTTCATTAGGTGTTTTCTTGGTATTAGGACTTATATAAATTGATTCCGGGTGTGATTCTGACACTGACGCGTTTCCGGTTAATGAACAGTTAAAGACAACGACAGACAATAAGAGAGACATAGAGTATAAAATGCACCTGAAATTAGACGGTTGTCACAGATATATAAATTATAAGTGATATTTGTAACAAAAGTGGGTTGTAGCTAATTGGTAAGAGCATTGTCTCTTTATTTAATTGACCAGGGTTCAATTCTCATATAAAGCATTTGGATTTTTTAATTAAATTTCGCAGCTTAAGGATAAATAAATAAATAAATAAAATTGAAAATTCAATCTTAACGGGTTTTCGGGTCAAACCCGAAACCCGAATTACTGGATGGTTTAAACCCGAAATCCGACCCTATATATGAAGCAGGTGAGTCGGGTCAACCCGAATGACCCAAATATACACATAAACCGGTTAAACCCGACCCTAAATTGGTTATTAGGGGTCGGGTCGGGTCAGTTATTTTACCACCCCTAGTGGAAATCTTGAGGCTGAACTAAAAGTTACTGGTTATTGTGACGCCGGATTTCAGACTGACCATGATGACACCAAATCTCAAACTGGATATGTGTTCACCATGAATGGAGGAGCTGTAGTTTGGAAAAGCAAGAAGCAATCAACTACAACCATGTTTGGAACAGGATCAGAGTACATAGCAGTTGTTGAAGCTACAATGGAAGTTGTTTGGATTCGGAAATTTATTTATGGACTTGGTGTTGTTCCCACAGCCAAGTCTCCTATGGATATGTATTGCGAAAACACTAGAGCAATTATCATAGCCAACGAACCCGGTGTTCAGAAAGGAGTTAGACACTTTCAGAGGAAATTTCACTATGTTCGTGAGCAAGTCAATCAAAGTGAAATTCAAGTACTCAAAGTGCACACGAATGATAACTTAGCAGGCCCCTTTACGAAGGTTCTACCCAAGACGAAGCTAACCCACTTAGCTGAGGGTATAGGACTTCGTTTATCTAGTAATCACATGAAAATCCGTGAATTTAGTATTTGGATATATAGATGTAATAAACAATTTTATTTATGAATGAAATGATATTTGTGATATTTTTTTTTCATTTATTATAATAATTGTCATCCTATTTTTCATGTTTTATCCTTGAATAATGTTGTGTAACATTATTCTAAATATCCGTTGTCGGTTGATCGTATGGGAATATCATTGAATTAAGACAATATTTGAGTATTTAGTCAGCTTAGCTCACTAACTCACATGGTATCAATTCTGATGCATACTGGTTATCCCACATGAATTATTACTTATGGATCTTTGTCATTAAGTATAATTCATAAGGATTGTTATCCCTAGACTTGAGATGCAAGTTGCTACTCATGTACATAGTGCATTATTTGATCATAGTCAATACTACTCCTGGATAAGGGTGGCAAAAAGGCTATTTTGGTAATGTTTCGAAATACAATGACTACCAGTTATATTCAATAAATGATTTGTTCCTTTAGTGAAAAACTGAAGTTAGATACTTACTGGGTCACTCGTGAATACTTAAGATGGTTGTCTGGTCAGACCCAAAATAAGTCCAGAATTGTCTCGACTATTTTCGGTAATCTTAAGTGATTAGCGAAATGAGAAACGAAAGTTAAAATGGAATGACTTTGATCCATCTCCAAGTTTTAACTATAGTATCTGTAACAAAAGGATATAAACTGAACATAGACTCACAGTGACTTTAGCGAAACTTCACTCGTGCATATATGGGAACATTGATATGTTGCTAGACATTAATCAATGTTATCATATTTGTTTGAAAATTATTCAAAAGTGTGAGCTATTGGTATTTGAATGGTTTTAGCAAATATGTGTCCGTAAGTGTGTGAGTCTTTGGGAGCGCACACATCGACATTGAGATATTGCTTATTTGCCTTTAATTTATTAATTATTAGTTAAGTGTTAAAAGTTAATAATTAAATAACTAGAGGGATTGTTTTTGTAAGTTAATGGTTAACTTGGAGATTAAATTTTGCCTACTATAAATTAACCTTTACACATTAGGTTAAAACTATCTTACATCAAAAAATCTATCTCCCTCTTCCTCTTGGTCTCGGCCGAACAACCCAAAGAAAGGGTTTTTCGGTTTTCGTTGATTCAAGCAAAGGAAAGGAAGTCAAGATCGTTGACTAGATCGGGGCAAGTACTAGCAGACAAGCATATCGATAAAGACGACGTCGTGTACATAACCAAAGATAGATCTTACACTTAGATCTACTGATTTCATACAAATAATCAAAGGCTTAAAGGTATAACTTAATCCGATTTAATTATTCATGTGTAATCCTATTTTACGCTGTCATGTATTGTTTGAAAATATGACCCGTGTTGTATACCTATAATATTTTCACATAGTCTAACACATATATTTTCTTGGGTGTTGATATTTATGCCGTCATTAAAAAAAAATTGAATTAAATGTAACAAATTAATACATAATAATAATCATTTAAAAAAAATATATAATATGAATGTAAATTAATATTTTACAAGTATATAAATTATTATATTAAATATATAAATATAAATACAATAATTTAATATTCAAATTGATATCATTTATCGTCATAACATTTCAATTGATTTGAAATGTTTACAAATCAGACTGAATTATTCAAAGGAATGAGAATTAAATTTCGTTGACTCTACGAACCAAATATAACAACTTTTAATCAATTTAGATTTTGATTCTTTCAAATTTCAATGCTTTTAACATATTTCAATTCTTTTAAAAATATCTACAAGAAAAAACCCTTAGAGTTTTATTCTTTTTTGATAGTGGATCCCGTTACGGTAAGTATGTTTTACGCCTTGAGTTTATGTGTATTCTACTTTGAGTTAGATATATCATATATGTCATTACATACATAAAAGATTGTAATTCAAATAATTCATGTTACATTTTAAAATAACTATCCTGGTTAAAGAATATAATGATCTTTGTACATGTTAAATATAGTTTTTGTATTTACCAAAATTTTTTTAAATTATACTCTTGTTGTCCCAGAAAACAACTAACATTTCTATTTATGTGTATCTTAATTTTTTTTTTTTTAAACATAAATAGTTTAAAATTAGTAATTTTCATTTTGTTTCTTAAAAAGTTTAAACTTAAAATGACTAATGTCTTGATTGCAAAAGCAAAATAGATAATATAATAAAAAGGTTTTTTTTATTAATTATATCTATTTTATTTTTATTATTTTTATTTCTATATATATTTTTTAAGAATAATAGTAAAATGGTTATCTAATATTTTAGTAATTCTTTTGGCACATCTCCTATGGATTTGGTACGTACACGTGTTCTCCTTTTCCTTGTTGCACTGAAGTAAGTTACATTCCATTATATAGTTTTTTAATATTGATTTAAAAAATTCATTATTCATATTGATTTCAAAATTTCATTATTAGTTTTGTTGAAATATAAAAGAAAATCATAAGTTAATTGATTTAATTTAGAAAAAGACAAGTATAAACATATTAAAATACTATGACCTCTTTGGGTCCACATTATATTTTCTTTGTTTAAAGTAGTCCCAGATGTCTAGATATTTGATTAAAACAAGACTTTAGACAAAATATTAATAGTTGTAGTTTATAAATTGATAAACCAAAACACACTTCGTGGTAGGGGTGATAATTGATCGAATTTTTATCCGGATCAGATATAATCCAATATATTTATACAATCTAATGCATCAAAAAAGCAATTATATCTAGGGGTGTTCAAAATCGGATATCCGAAAATTCGGATATCCGAAAATTCGGATAGTGATTTTCACTATCCGAAATCCGAATCCGAAATTTCGGATATCCGAATTTCGGATATCCGAAATTTTCGGATATCCGGTTTCGGATATCCAATATATCCGAAAATCCGAAATTTTTTAAAAATATCTTCTTTTTTTGTTTTTTTGTGTTATTTTTTGTTTGTTCCAAATTTTATTATACATTTTTTTAACCACAATATTTAATATTTACATATATTTATCTAAATATGTTATTAAATCACTAAAATATTTACATTTACCTATAAAATAACTATAAAAACTAAAAAAAAAATATATATATTTTCGGATTTTCGGATAATCGGATATCCGAAATATCCGAAATTTCGAAATATCACTATCCGAATCCGAATCCGAAAAACCGGATATCCGAATTTTCGGATATCCGAATTTTCGGATAATTTCGGATCGGATTTTCGGATTCGGAGTTTCGGATACGGATATTTTGAACACCCCTAATTATATCCATTAAATGATCAAATGAATCGAAATGGATCATTACTTGGATCGTTCCATGATCCATCCGAATCAATTCATTTAAACATTTTTTTGATTCCACTTCCTTAAACCCTTTGAGTCCCACGCATAGCAGCTCAACGATTTCAACTTGACATATTTTTTTTATTTTACACATTTTTTTTAATCTGGAAAGAGTAACTACATAACGACATGTCCGTTTGTTAGTCAAAACTGTATAAAACATTGCCAACTTTCTAAAACTTGTTGTCATAAGTGGAAAAAGGAGATAGTTATATGTATATATGTGTGTTTGTTTTTATTTTGTAATAAATTAAGGAAAAGACAGTAGTGGAAGAACATTGTTCTTAAGGCCTTGGTCTATCAGAGATAAATGTATATTTCTGATTCTGATGGTGGGTCAATTTAAGCGTTAATAACTCTGTTTAACTACGATCAGGTTTAAATCCTACAAATGCCCGCAGCTTGAGGCCATGTTTGTGATGACTTAGATAGACATAACTTGATACTAAATAGAAAATTAAAACAAACTAGCAGTAAAGTAACTGAGAGGATAGAAATAACACATATATCCGAGAAATAGGCTTAACCAACTTTCCATACAATGCTACTTTCAATCTGTTTGAAATCAAACATACAAAGGGGTCGTTTGGCTTTGCCTTTGAAAGTGATTATATGATTATTATGGTTTTAGGTTACAGATAATCTGTTTTAACTAATCACTTCGTTGTAGCTGCAAGAAAATAATTTTGAATATTTACTTATTTGGGATCATAGATAATACGTACAGAGTAAGAAAGCCAAAAACTTGCGACAATTAATTATTTGATTTTCACAATTAATTACTAACCACAATTTTGGTTATTAATTAGTAATTTTGGCAAAATGGGTGAGTTGCCTCATGAGGTAACGGGTCAAAACATGATTTTGAAAAACGGGCCAGATGGATCGACAATGAACATATTACGTTAAGCTAGGAATATATGAGTTGTTAAGCATGCATCACTAAAGTAGGTAAGCATCAGTATAAAGAAACATCAAATATATTTAGCAATAAATAACCAACTGGTTGATGGTTCTAAATTGTTGCAGGTCGTTAGACCTTCAAGTTGTTCGATTTTTTTTTTAAAAGGACGACTTTATGAAAGCACTACAAGCTCTTGGTTTTTCGTAAGTTGTAGCATGGTACTTAACGAGGCAAAAAGAGTGCATGATCGAGCTTTGTTTCTTTAAGACCCGAATCAAATTATGTTTGTCTTTCTAACTGATAATTGCAAAATAAAATGTTTGTCCCCATTGATATACTGCAAGATGTTACAAATTAGATTTGACATTAGGGATATAATAGTAAGTACCTATGCGTGGTAACGAGATAAATTCAGGTTGTACTATTACATCGAGTGAGTAAGTACCATCAGCAAAAATCGTATGTATTTATGCTTGTAGTTGTAGTCATTTCAATTTTCATTTGAACCTTGTAAGTTGTAATCATGAGATATCCATTAAGTAGGTACAAAAAATAAAAAGTTAAATGTAACATTAGCATTTACTAATAGTATACCAGCCAAGGATTGATATTGGTACGTGTAAATTTTCCTTTGATACAATTTTCATAGCATTTTCACTTATTTAAATTTAAATTACTATTTATAGCGCTTGTATATCACTTAAAATAAGGAGTGTGGCCTAATCAAAAATCAAAAAGTAAAAACAAATGTTCCGACGTCATGATAACACGACAATATCTAAGGCTGTTGAAGAAAATATTTAGGGTCGTAAGACTCTCAAATGTTCAAACAATCATTCTCTTTCCGACCATATGTTACCCTTTATTGTCCCGTTATCTATGACCCTTGATGTGATATACACTATTATCAAATACAACTTACTTGAACCCTCTAATAACATATTATGTCTAACCTCATACAAAGATGTTACATTTTGAGTAAGAGGGTTATATAAGTATACTTGAAACAAGTAAACACATCTTGTGACTCAAATTAATGAAAAACACCAAAATCAATCAAATACCACGTCATGATAGTCTCCATGTTAAATACGTCACCGTATCATTTTGTTTGAACTTACTACTTACTGCTCTAAGGTGTAGCCAAAACATTTTAAGATCTGCAAGTTGCATAAACTATGAAAGAAACCAATTTTAGTAAGATACTTAATGCGGATCGATAATCAAATGGTCACAAACACAAAAGAATGAAGAAACACTGATAAAGAATCAATCGAAGGATTCTTGGTTTATTAAAAAAAACGTACTGTCTTTTTCCCCTGAACAAAAGCCTTACTTATAGGCAACAAGATAAAACCCTACTAACAAAATAACCTATTTCCTAGGAACGAGAATTTGAGTAGGAATATAATTCCTAAACAAATCTATTATTAACACATATCCTAAAACACATGAAAACAAAATGAAACATTTAAAATTCGAGATATCCCGCCAAATAAGGACTAGTATCAGATGCTCCTGCATCATCCTCCCCGTCTTGAAAAACACGCATCCCCGAGTCTATGTCATCTTCTGAATCACCCTCATAAGGAGACAAATCAGCGACATTGAACGTGGCCGACACATTGTAATGCCCAGGTAGTTCAATTTTGTAAGCATTGTCATTAATCCGTTTGAGAACCCGAAAGGGACCATCAGCACGGGCCTGCAACTTGCCAAAACGACCCGGTGGAAACCTCTCCTTACGCAAATGAATCCAAACACGATCACCTTCCTTGTACACTACCTGTTTACGATGTTTATTGGCTCGAGCTTGATATTGTGCATTATTTTTAAGAATTGTATCTCGCACCTGTGCATGAAGCTCTTTAATCTGTTTAGAATGGTCATCCCCCTCAACACTAGCAGGTTCAGTGATTGGAATGGGTGTCAAATCAAGCGGAGTAATTGGCTGGCGACCATACACAATGAAAAAAAACGGACTCTTCCCAGTAGTGCGATTAGTGGACCTGTTATATGCGAATTCAGCTTGTGCAAGAGTAAGATCCCATTGCTTAGGATTATCACCAACGAGACTACGCAACAAATTTCCCAAACTTCTATTAGTGACCTCGGTTTGCCCATCGGTTTGAGGATGGTGCGAACTACTAAATTGTAATTTCGAGCCCATACGTGTCCAAAGTGTTCGCCAAAAATGACTTACAAATTTGACATCCCGATCCGATGTGAGAGTTTTAGGCACACCATGAAGCCTAACAATTTCCGAAAAATACAACCGCGCAACTTGGCTCGCATCATATGTCTTGGAACATGGCACAAAGTGAGCCATTTTAGAAAACCTGTCAACAACAACCATAATTGAGTCCTTTTGACGTTGAGTGCGAGGTAAACCCATAACAAAGTCCAAACTAACATCCTCCCATGGAGCCACGGGTACAGGCAGTGGGGTGTACAAACCCGCATTGGTATGCTGAGTCTTAGCAACATGGCAAACACGACATCGTGCAATGATACGTGAAACATCACGCTCCATTTTGGGCCAATAAAACCGACCACGGATTAAGGCGAGAGTCTTGTCCCGACCAAAGTGTCCTGCTAGGCCCCCCGCATGACTTTCCAGAATAATTGAGTCCCGAATAGAACACAGTGGAATACAAACCCGAGAACCTTTAAAAAGATACCCATTCTGCTTTGAAAAATCCCGAAATGGTGTAGTGGCACAAGAGCTCCAGATGGTACGAAAATCTGGATCATCTTGGTATAAATCACGAAATGAGTCGAAACCGTGTACCTGAACTTGTAATGACGAAGTGAGAACATGGCGACGACTCAATGCATCAGCAACAACGTTGTCCGAACCGGCTTTGTGGCGGATAACGAACGAGTATGCTTGTAAAAATTCCACCCACTTTGCATGACGCGGACTGAGTTTATGTTGTCCGTTGATGTATTTTAAAGCTTCATGGTCAGAGAAGAGAATAAACTCAGTGGACAATAAATAATGCCGCCAATAATCCAAACTTCGGACGATCGCATAGAATTCCTTGTCGTAAGTAGAATACTTGCGACGAGCTTCGTTAAACTTTTCACTAAAAAACCCGATCGGCCTTTGATTCTGACTTAAAACTCCACCGATACCAAGCCCAGACGCGTCACACTCAACTTGAAATACTTCATCAAAGTTAGGAAGGGCTAACACGGGTGCTTGTGTGACTCGTTTTTTTAATTCTGTAAACGCCTTGTCAGCTTCCTCGGTCCACTTAAACTTCCCACCTTTCATGCATTCTGTCATAGGTGCGATGATACTACTAAAATTGCGAATAAAACGTCGGTAGAAAGATGCCAACCCATGAAAACTACGAATACCATGAATCGTAGTGGGTGTAGGCCAACTCGTAATTGCTTCGACCTTTGTAGTATCCATCCTAATGCCCCCTCCTGAAACTAAATAACCAAGAAAGACAACCTCATTAGCAAGGAAATGACACTTCTTCCTGTTTGCGTATAGTTTTTGTTCCCGTAAAACACAGAAAACTTGTTGAAGGTGTGACAAATGTTGTGTGGTATCCCTGCTAAAAACCAAAATATCGTCAAAATAAACAACAACAAAGCGACCAATAAATGGTTTAAAAACATGGTTCATCAGACGCATGAAGGTGCTCGGGGCATTAGATAAACCGAACGGCATTACCATCCATTCGTACAAACCATCACGTGTTTTGAAAGCCGTCTTCCACTCATCCCCGGGACGCATGCGAATCTGATGGTACCCGCTTCGTAAATCAATCTTTGAGAAAACCGTCGCTCCATGGATTTGGTCAATTAAATCGTCGAAACGAGGAATGGGAAACCGATATTTAACCGTTATTTTGTTAACAGCTCGACTATCTATACACATGCGAAAAGTGCCATCGTGTTTTGGAACTAACAAAGCTGGGACGGCACATGGGCTCATGCTTTCACGTATCAAACCCTTATCAAGTAATTGAGTAACCTGCTTATGTAATTCATCAAACTCTTTAGGGTTCATACGATACGCCGGCTTGTTCGGAATAGTGGAACCTGGTAAGAAATCAATGCAATGTTGTATATCTCTCATTAGGGGCAGGCCGGATGGGATGTCATCGGGAAATACATCCTGAAACTGAGACATTAAAGGTTGGACTAAAACAGGAATTGGTGGTGCAACCGGATTCGTCTCAGTGACTACTAAAGCAAGCATAGTTAAATGAGGTGTAAGCTTTGTTATTCCTACAAGTTGTGACTTGGTAAGAATAAGTGCATCAGTAGAGTGTTGGCGTGTGTCAAGTGGAGTTAACACAATATTTATTCCATCCTTTCTAAAGCTATAAGTATTCCAAAACCCATCATGTTTAGCCTTACGATCATATTGCCATGGTCGTCCCAATAGGATGTGGCACGCATCCATTGGAATTACCTCACACCACACCTCATCATTATATTTCTTACCGATCGAAAAGTGAACAAGACAACGTTTACTAACCTTGACGACACTTCCTTTTTTTTAACCAGGTGAGCTGGTATGGTTCCGGATGATCTTCCACAGCGAGACCCAGTTTCTCGACCATACTTGTGGCCACCATGTTGTCACAGCTTCCCCCGTCAATAATTACCGTACAAACTTTTCCTTTTGTTGTGCACTTAGTACGAAAAATATTGTGCCGCAACCATGAGGAATCATCTCCGGTTTTCACCACATCTATGTTCAAAACACGTTGAGTTACTAGAGCCTCACCCTGATCAGCATACACAAGCTCTTCGGTTTCTTGTACCATGTCATCGTCGTTTTCGGTGTCATACACAGGTGGAACATCATCCACAATTGTGACTAGTTGTTTGTTTGGGCAGTCCCTCGCGAGATGACCCAACCCTAGACATTTAAAACAACGTAGAACTCGTGAGTTAGGTGGGTTCACAGTAGCACCAGGCCCCGCATCAGATTGTTGTGAAGAAGTTTTTGTGTTAACTACAGGTGGTAGCCGCGATGGGTTCGTGACACGACTGGTCGTTGATCGAGCCCGGTTTTTTTGTTGTTTTTCTACCTTAAGCGCCAGCCGACACACATCCCCGTATGTCAAATATTGTTGCAGATGTACCACATCTGCAATATCTGCCCGAAGAGCACCCAAAAACCGAGCTATTGTCTGTTCTTCTTCTTCTTCCACAGCGCACCTCATGCGAAGTCGATCAAATTCAGCAATAAAATCCTCAACAGATGATGAAAGACGTTGAGAAAAATTATGGTATTCTAGGAAGGCCTCTTGTCTATGATTAACGGGAAGAAATTTTGCACGCAACAGTTTCTTCATCTTGTCCCATGTCTCCACTTTAGACTTCCCATCTCTCAGTCGCTGCTGTGTCACATGCTCCCACCATAACGACGCTGATTTACGCAACTTGATGGCAACAAGTTTCACCTTCATCTTCTCGGGAATATCCCGTAGGTCAAAGATCCTTTCTACCGTGCTCAACCAATCAATAAAATCATCAGGATGTGCCTTTCCCACAAACTCTGGAATCTCTATCTTCATTCCAAAGTTGCGCAAAGGGTCATCACGGTTCATTCCACGAAGATTATGACGACGCGCACCAAAAGGGTTATCTTCCTCGTCCCGGTCGCTCGGGTTTGATGCAGTTTCCTCATCAATAATCTCATGTTGGACTTCAAGGTCTCTAATTCTCTGTTGCAGACGTTCGATCTCAATATCGCGTGGATCTCTCTGGTCGACATCGCTGCCTCGGTCGGCGAATCTGCGAGCATTACGCGGAGGTCTCCCACGCCCGACCATTTGGATAATCCTGGCTCTGGATACCAAATAATGCGGATCGATAATCAAATGGTCACAAACACAAAAGAATGAAGAAACACTGATAAAGAATCAATCGAAGGATTCTTGGTTTATTAAAAAAAACGTACTGTCTTTTTCCCCTGAACAAAAGCCTTACTTATAGGCAACAAGATAAAACCCTACTAACAAAATAACCTATTTCCTAGGAACGAGAATTTGAGTAGGAATATAATTCCTAAACAAATCTATTATTAACACATATCCTAAAACACATGAAAACAAAATGAAACATTTAAAATTCGAGATATCCCGCCAAATAAGGACTAGTATCAGATGCTCCTGCATCAATACTACCTTTGTACATTTCGGAGGCCTTCTGCAAAAAAATAAAAAATACCCTATAAAATTTATAATATATACTTTTCATTATAATAAACACGAGTTACATTATTATTTTCTAAACATCAATCTTCTAATATTTTTTGAAGCAAATTTATCTATTATACTTTCATAATCAATATTATCAAGAAACTCGTTCTCAATTGAAATTAAAGCAAATGCATTTAATCTCTTTTGAGACATGGTCGACCGCAAATAAGATTTTAAGAGTTTTAGTTTAGAAAAGCTTCTTTTACGCGGATGCAACAGTAATGGGAACAATCAACAATATTATGTATGCCAAACAAGAAACAGGATACGTGTTTAACCGTTTCAAAAAATTAAGTATTGAGTTGGCTGTGTCGTGTTCGACGAGCAAATTCTTTTGTAACAATTCTAGTTTGGTAAGTACTTATCATAAAATTCTGAACAAAAACGTCTCTTTTTTACATCTTTAGGTTTCACTAGTAAATCTCTCCATTTAAAATCGAGGGTGTCCCAATTCGTAGGATCATATATGTTGACTGAAATATTTTCCTGTTCTTTAGGTTCTCCATCAGTTTCAGGTGTACACCTTCTCTATGATCCTCGTTAGATTGAACATTATCAACATTTATGGTATTATCTTCGATTATTGTTTCCTCTACCTGAAATGATTCCCGATTAGCTTCAGTTGTTACTCTTTCTCGTACTTGTTTGATAATGAATTTATCGATAGCACCTTTTTGATTACGAATAAAGCGTTCTTCCTTTTCTTTTCTTTTTTCGTTTAGAAGAACCCGATTCAAATTTCTAGTTCGATGCATCCTTTATATAAAAAATAAATAAAAAAACTTAACAAGTTAACAATTATCTACTAACTATCTGTATAACAAATAGTATATATTGTATTCTTAGACATTAGATAAACTATCCAATACGATACTTTTGGAAATATTAAACATAAATAGTAATCAAATACGTTCCTGAAATTGAAAGTATGTGGTGTGATTTTTTCAAAGGCATAGGTAGGTTAATTTATAGCTATCTAATCAATTAATCATTTTCTTTTTCCACCGATGTGGGACAAAACTAAAAACTAAACTCTTCTTTCTCTTGTGACTCAAATGTGGGACAAATATAATTTGTAAGCTTGTATAAAAAAACAATTTTTTTTAGATCGGAGGCCCCTAAAAATCATAGGCCCCGTACGACCGCACGACCAGCACACCTCAGAGCCGCCACTGGTCTCCAACTCTCCATGCTAAATACGTCACCATATCATTTTGTTTGAACTTACTAGTTATTGCTGTAAGGTGTAGCCAAAACATCTTAAGATCTGCAAGTTGCATAAACTATGAAATAAACCAATTTTAGTAAGATACTACCCTTTATACTTTTAATTTGATATATACATAATAAATATATTATTGTAACCATTTTCCTTGATGGTTAATATAATATTGAAGATGACCTACTAGTCAATATCGTAGCCTCACAGATGTTGCTATCAAATAATTATTGCATTTTCTAGTAATATCTGTCTGAGTGAGAAAAGTTGGTATATATTATGGTTTTAGTTCTTAAAAAATGATGACTTCGTAGTATTTTCTAGTAACATCCGTTTGAGTGAGAAAAGTTGATATTTATTATGGTTTTAGTTCTTAAAAAATGATGACTTGAAAAAAACGGAAAGAAAAAGAAACATTGTTTTACAAATTGATATATAAATATAGAAAATTGATAAACAATTCCTAGGGCTGTATTTAAGATTTTGGAACATGTTTTAATTATTTATCTTTCCACAAATAACTCTTTCATGCATTTAGGAATCACCACTACTTAACTAATGTACAAATTTCTTCTGATGAATATAATAACCTATTTATCACAGCCCTTGACAGTGTTGTTATCAACACTAATAAATATAAATACAAATATAAATATAAATATAAAATATACTCATTTTTGAAACAAAATTACATAAATGTAGTTGTTTAATACATATTTTTATTATTTCGTTTTCCTTTATTGTACAATAAACAATCTAACTAAACAAAAGGGCATCTAAAGAAAAACCACTGCATCCCATGTCGACCATCGTTCACCAGGCACGGTCACTCTCTACACCAATCTCCATCGTAACCAATCTCCATCGTGTACTTTGGTTTGAGCTTTATATTTTAATAATTAGTATATTCTCAATTTTTTTTTCATTATTATGGCAGCAAAGTTGTAAATAAGTTTCAATGGTTTCATCGATTTCACCTTTTAAGATGTGGGAAGTTTTTCTATCACTATTGCCCCAAACTTTGTTACAATATTATGTGATATATATGACAAAATTGTGATGAATCAGAATGTTATAATGGTGATTTAATCCGTAGTTTGATATTTTGTTATATAGATGGATTTAAATCCCGCTAATGTTTTTAGTAATTATATTGTGGTTTGTCCCGCTCACTAGTATGTTAATTTCAAGCGACTTCTGGTTTTTATTTTTGTTATTCGCACTTTGTTTGAGCAAAGATTAGCAGGCTCACTAACTGAGTTTGAAAAGATCACTCTCTTGGCCTCCTGCTTAGCAGTGGAAACCTAACATGTTCTTGGTGAGCCTAAGATGGTCAAGAGATTGATCGGAAACGACGATCGTTTGATGTTGAACCGGAAATGTATACTTAAGCTGATAACAAATTCATTGATCGTGATCTCAGAGCTCTATGGTCAAGAGATTGATCGGAAACGACGATCGGTTGATGTTGAACCGGAAATGTATACTTAAGCTGATAACAAATTCATTGATCGTGATCTCAGAGCTCTAGGTGTTGTTATTCTTGCTTTGCCTACTGAAATTTATAACAATTTTAAAGACTCTACTTCAGCCAAGGAGTTAATGGATGCTATGGAGTTACGTTATGTCACACCCCGCTTGCGGCGGAAACGCAAAGTGTGGCTGATTGGCAATCATCACAACACAACAATAAAATAGAGAAATACTAAATGTACGAATTTAACAAGAGTGTCGTGACATTGCCATTTAACAAGATAAATATCTTTGTCTCATGTACACGTCTTAGACTACAACAAAATTATTCAACAGAAATGTAAATGATAACGAGGTATTTCAAATGGAAAGACTTAGGCATGCAAACCCGAAATAACCCAATGAATTAATAAAGAGAGTACGCCAATGCGATGGATAATCTAAAAGTCTTCTAAAGTCAAATCTCAAAGCTACGTCCTATGCATGCTCATTACCTGAAAATAAAACTCGAAAAGTCAACATAAAGTTGAGCGAGTTCATTCTGTAAGTAGGAAAATGTAATAGTAAGAAAACATATCTCAACAGCATATTAGTAAAAGAATGTGTAACTAATGCATGTAAGTAGTAAGAAATAATCATCCTCAACCATCCATCGTAAGCAAATATCACTAGTAGGAAAGGTATACTAGAAATTAAGTAATGTCAGTAGGAAAGTTATACTGACTAGCAACATCTGTAGTAGCCACAATACCGTAAGCACACATCATTAGTAGGAAAGGTATACCAATGAGCAAGTAGTATCAGTAGGAAAGGTATACTGATAGCTCAATAGGAAAGGTATACTAACTAGAGTTTACCAGTAGGAAATGAATACTGGTAAGTAATCATCACAACCAACATCTCATATAAGTTTTGAAAATATGCATTAGGTTTATGTTACACATTTTATGATTTCCAAATGTAGTAAATTTCCGAAAGTGGAATGTTTCCAAAAATAGCAAGTTTCTATAAATAGAAATATCTATTTATACTAAGTTTCCAAAAGTAGTAAGTTTACGAAAATGGAAGGTTTTCATAAATATTAAGTTTTCAAAAATGGCAAGTTCCCGAAAATGGAAAGTTTCTATAAATAGAATGTCTATTTATAGTAAGTTTAAACTTTTTATGTGAATATGTTTGGTTGAGCTTTACTTTCCCCCGATTTTTTAAAACATGTAAAACAGTAAAGATGGGGCAATGAACTCACCTCGAAATAGCAAGTAAGTGACACTACTCGTGTAGTGTGAATGTGTGTCTAAAGTGGTAGGTTACAAGCTGTCCCGACTATGCGATGAGCTTCCTAAATAGTAAGTAACACTTTACGTTTCCATTTTAAAGATTTAATCCCGTTTAATGTTTGTATAGAAGTGTTCAATTGGTCGTTTCATAAAACTCGTTAATAATGGACCAAACGATAGATTTAGACAAGAACGTTAAAAAAACTCACCAAGTACCCCCTGATACTAAAATAGACATATTTCGAGTTTGAAAAGGAGTTGGATGGTGAATCTTATATATTCAGAAAGTAGACTCAGGGGATACATCGAGGAATCCAGATTTGCTTAATTTGAGAAAGTTATCACAGAGATATGGTCCGAGCAAAACACGTTATATAATCTGTCCAAGACAGTAACCTTATAGATTTAAGTCTTAAAAACATTTAAATATGACCAACGGACCACTAAACTAGTATGACACATTTACATGATTAAGTAAACAGTTCATTTTAACTTATTTTATAGTTTGCTAGGTTGACATACAACTTCAAGTCTTAACCTAAGATAATCATTCTAAATTTCAAATCTAACCCATGTTTACTAATTTACAGATTCAAAGAGTTTGACGAGGAACTAGGCTACGAGACTTACATTTTCGAAAACTATACTCCGAGGGATACAATATAGATGTAAAGCTAGATAATTTTGAGTAATTTATCACCATTTTAAGTCCGTTACAAAACATGTTGTATAATCTTTCCAGTATGTCAATTTTCGTAGATTGAGTTTTAAAACGAGTTTGAGGAATCCAACGAGTATAGAAATGACCTAGAAACTTATGGTGACATATAAGACCTGATATAAACCCACAATAATCAGTTTTACAATGTTCTTAAGTTTTCTAAATTGTTACATATTTTCAAGATGTAAATACCTACGATATCATTTTCAGAAATTCAGATTTGACCAACGTTCACTAATTTGCAGTTTCTGAGAGTTCTATAAAGAATTAGACGACTAGGTTTATATTTTCAAAAAGTAGATTCCGATAGAAACAACAATGGTTTAGACCTCAGTTTCATATTCCAAATCATCTCAGAGTTATAGACTGAGAAAGACAGATCAAAATCCAATACAACAAGTTTTACAAACTAACGAATAAGCTTTTTAGATTAAGGTTTTTGTAATGGTATAAGCGTGAAACTTCGTCAGACGATTATTAAGGTTCAAATCCAGATTATGACATGTACCAATTCAAAATTCCCAAAAAAAAAACAACATGATATAGAATACATCAGTGTACAAACAAAAGGAATAGGTTTAGGGTTTTATACCCTTAATAGTGAAACTTTCGAATGGATCCGCGTCTTGTGCTTTTAACCACGAACACGTGAATGGTTTAGGTCACTTACAAGACACTAAAGGATTCTGAATATGATCCAACGATTTAGATGATAATTGTATGAACAAAAGAAAAGGAATTCAAGACCAAACAAGCATAATGAATTGTAAGGGTTTTTGTGAAAGACAAACCAAATGAGGATTGCTCGGTTGAGGGATGACTTTATGATGATGATGATCAGTATATACTCAGCAAATGCACACAACACAAAACCTAGACGACTTCCTGGTTGGAGAATGAAACTAGAATGACTGAGGATGATGGTGATCGACCACGAACTCTCCAAGAAAATGAAGAGGGGCCGAGGTGGGAGGGTGACGGCAACAAGTATTAGGGTTTTGTGGTTTTGGATGTAAATCAGATTAGGGTATTATGGGGGATTTGGGAAATTCAGTTTAGGGTTAGACATAAGTACAATGGGGTGTTTGGTTTTGTCTAATGCAACCCATGATCAAGCCTTAAGGCCGAAAGTAAAGTCCAAGAGTAAAGAATCTGGCTCACACTTTGTTTGGACTCGACACCAGCACTCCTTAAACGATTTGCAAATGCTGAACTGGTACACGTTGCGACGCAGTAGAGGGATACTGCGTTGTAGTCCTCCCATGCACAAAATGAAATTCTTTTCGCATATAAACAACAGACAACACTCGAATGCGGAGATCATGAAATAAACGGAACCCATAACTATGATTTAAGTACATTACGTATTAGTATTGAACACTTGGACTCTATTTAAGTTTAATAAAGTTTATATAACAACGATATTCGATATCATAAAACACGAGATTAATCATTAAGTCGTTTAGAAGCTCATCTATCGGGGAACTATCTACTTGTGCACCTAAAGTATAGCACAAAATCACACACATAACACATATTTAATCACACAACAACAGTATAAGCAAGTTTAAAATTTTTCAGTAAATTACGGTAATGAACTACAGGCATACTAGACTAAACTGAGAGGGAAAAGTGACTGTTGTCACACGTTATGAAGGAAGTCTGGAGTTATAGGAAATAAAAAAGGATATGCTTAATAAGCTCTATGAGTCGTTTGAATACGTGAGAAATAAGAGTTTGTCTGAACAAGTAAGTAGGTATACATTGTTAATTAGTGATTTGAAGAGTGTAGGAGTAGTGTTGAAAGATAGTGATGTTTGTAAGAACTTGTTGAGTGCATTGTTGAAACGACTCGAAATATATAAAGGATTAGACTTGCAATAATTCTTAAGTCAAAAGGATTGGTTTTGTTTTAAATTAGTGATTTGGGGTTAAAAGTGTAATTATGGAAAACTACAAGGTTATATATGGAATTTTTAAATTAATTCACTTACTTAACTTTGAAGTAAGGAAGAAAGTAAGAAAATAGTTATACGTCCTTTAACTTTCGGTAGCGATTCGGTATTCATTTTTCGTCGGATAAATAAACGAAAAGTATATTTGCACTCCTGGAGTCGAGGGGAACGTTTCGACATAAACGGAGGTTGAAAACAACAAGTTTTGATTCGGAGTTATTCGTAGCCGTATTTTATAGGCTCAGGTAAAAATCGTTTAAAAAGCTTATTTATAAGCTGTTATTGATTTATATGATATTGGGATAAATTTTGTTGAGTTTAGTTAAGTTTGGAAAAACTGTAAAATTTGTATTTGTCGGATATTATGAGGGGGCTGGTTTGTTAGAGTCGTTAGTTTTGTGTTTCATTATATACGATAAGCTTTATCGTTATAAGTTGTTTCGATATCATTAATGGGAAATATATAATCAGGTTGATCGTGTTTGTATCGCTAGGGCGATTGCATTTGTCGATGACTGATGTGAGTACAATATGATTTATAAAACCGAGCATAAAGATAAAAGTAATGTTTTGAAAGTTGTATAATGTTTCAAAAGATATTTGAAACGTGTGAAGATATTTTGAAAGTAACGTTGTTATTGTACGACGTTGTTTATATAAAATGATGTTTTACTCATTAAAAGATGAAACAGAACAGAATAACGAAATTACGTAGTATGGGTAACACGTGGTTGCCCATACATGATAATTACGGGTGGTTGTAGCTACCCGTATGTTTGGATGACATGTAGTAGTTAACTACGTGTATCCTTATTGTTATTATAATTTATTTGTCATGTAAAATAAATTATGTGAAAGTTGATTGGTAAAGGCCTCAAACATGAGTGGTTGTAACTACTCATGTTAGTGGTGTACAATGCGATGAGGTACACATCTATATTTTAATTATAGATGGTTATATAATTGTTGTGTTGTTATTTATGCATTATAAGGAGTATGCCTTAGTTTTGCATAGGGAGACTTGATTACGAGTAGTCGTAACTGCTCGTAGATTTATGTTGAGACCTAGTACCATTGACTAGCTGATAACTGAGCCATTGTGTTTTGTTCTGATCGTTGGATAGGGATAGTTGCGGGGAATTCTAGACCTCCTTTGCAACACGTGGTTTTGAGCGTTGGCTCATACTGGAGTGATGTCTTGATCCCGTGAGGTCAACCGCAAACATCACGTGGGAATGGGGAGGTGCAGTCTTTGACGCATCGTAGATCCTTTCTTTAGCGACAAGGCATTTTTATACGCTAAGTCAGAGTAGTGAAAGCCTACATTTCGGGGTATTATAAAGATTGGGAGTCGCGCCCCAAAATTTATAATATTATGCGAAATGTGCGATTAGCGAACGGGGTAGTAGCCCCTAGGGAATATGTGGGACCCTCGTGGATTGAATACTTAGGGCTTGAGATGAACCCTAGTAAAATGATAAGTGCACTAAAATGGGAAATTAACTATTTGTTGATAATTGATTCCGTATGCATTGTTTATCATATCTTTGATTATTATTAATCATATCTGCTTGTGGGGTTGCACTTATGGTTTGGGAATTTGTAAAGAGGAACTTTAATTATACTAAATGTTTTAATAGTCTCTACTATTTATTGTCTCGTCAGCTATATGCCGATACTCTTTTTCCAAACCTGTCTTTTGCTCGTAGGTCGCTTAGACGTGCTTGGTGAGGCTGGATTACTTGGGGTAGCTTGATATCCCCACTGTTTATCATTGCTGAATGATTAATGTTTAAAATTTTTATAATGTGAGTTTTAACGTAACGAATGGTTTAATTAATGAAATAGTTTTACGAACCGCTAATCACGTTTAGTAACGTTTTCCGCTGTGTTACTTTCGATTAAATAAAAAGTTTTTGTTAAACGTGATTTTTGAAAACCAGGTCGTTACAAGTTGGTATCAGAGCCGCGTTGCGAGTGAACTAAGGATAGAGACCAGTGTTCAGACTCGTATAAAGACGCGGTTCAAATTTTTAAAAAAAGAAAACTTTAACCTAAGTTGGGACGGGTGTGTAATGAGAGTTTTATGACAATACTATTCGTTTCTAGAATAGTGGTTGTTTCCGTTATTTATTTCTGTTCTGGTATTGATCAAAGAAAAAGAATTTTGTAAATGTTAATGCTCGTTAAAAAGACTCGTGTTTTTATTGTACTCAAGTTAAAAGCAATGCATAAGTGGTGCATATAGAGAGTGATGTCTTAAGAATTTTCCGAGTTAGAAGAGAAACTAGGGGGCTATAAAAGTCGAAATGAAAACAATATTTATAAGATGGTTATATTGTAATCTCTTCGATTTTGAAAGAGGTAAGGATCCATTAGTTGTTATTAATGAGCTCGATGTTATGTATTGCTATGTTTTTAGAAAAACATAAAGTTTGATATGTTATCTGTATGTAAGACGTATATACATTGGATAGGTAAGACATTGTATGCCTCGATGTAAGAAGCCTGATTTAGATAAGCTAATGATTGAAAAGAAAGAATTATGAATAATGTTTTATTAATTTTGGCACAAGTAGATATTTTGTATCTTCAAAGTTTTGTGTCAGGTTTGTTATACCTTATAGTTCGATAGAAACCGCTCTAGAGGTAAGTATAACGGTAGAAATTCGTTATGATGAGATAAGTTATTATCTGTTCCATAGATATTGAAAGAAGAATGCTTCTTTAAATTTCTAAGTCTGATAGACATCAGTGATTGTCACACCCCGCTAAAGCGGAAACACGAGGTGCGAAGAGCAAAGAATCATTTCACGAGTTATAACAAAAGTCAACGGTTCAAGTCATTAAATTAAAGTTGAAAAGTTCACATGTTAGAGACATAACCGAGATAAATAAAGTTCACAACGACAAAACATGATAAAATGTTTTATAAAATTCCCAAATAAGGTAGGTCTTCTCCAGAATTACACTTCACATAATAAACTTGACCCGCCCGAGCAATGCACTTCATGACTTACGCTTAGTTTCCTGAAACATGAGATAAAGTGTCAAACTACATAACGTAGTGAGTGAGTTACAATTTATAAGTTCTCGACAAAAGTTCCGACAAGTATATATAAGTATAAAGTTTTCTTAAAAGAAAGATAGCGGATAAAGGCGCTTAAAATATATATATATATATATATATATATATATATATATATATATATATATATATATATATATATATATATATATATATATATATATATATATATACTTTTAATGAAGATCCTAGTCAAGTAGATCAACATTTATAAAAGTCAAGTTGCAAAAATAAGTATGTATATGCGTAAATAATTGTAACATATGATTTAAGAATTGTATAAACCACTTGGCATAATATAACGTAAGAGTTCACACTAAACCGATTAACTGGTCTAATCCGCCCCAACCTCGCACTATCGACAAAGTTTGTCTGTTCTAGTAATATGTACTTAGGTAGCTAACCTAAAGTAAGGAGTGACCTCTCCTAAGAGTCGATACCCATAATTACCAACGGCTTAAGCAAATAGTGTGTAATGAACTGAACTGAAAACGGGGCACTTATGTAATTTTGTCAAAACTGATAGTAGGCACTTACGGCGTTTATATTCTCATCAAGGGTTTGTACATATACAATCAAACAATCATAGTTTAGTCAAGTGCCTAATTGAGAAAGCCATAATGTCAAAATGTCAAAGAATGCCGAACGGGGCAATTAAAATAGTTTTACGCATATAAGTCAAATAACGTCAAATAGTTCATAAATGATCATAGTACATAAAAGTCATAGTTCATGAATTGTTCAAAAGCATTTGATCTCATGTTTCCCCCAAAAGAGTACTTAAAAGGCAAAAGTAGAGGGGATGTAACTCACAGATTGCGAAGTAAAGTCTCGAGTGAAAGAGGGGAGCGGAACACGTCGGGAATCAAAGATGACCTAAACACCCAAGTTTCGTGTAAGTATAAGTATTACGATTTAAGTTATGTTAAAGTTCCATTTTAACATTTTTAGTATTAAATCTTTACACTTAGGTTCTGTCCAAAAAGTTACAATACGGAAAACTTATGTGTTACGACATGCTCAAATTACGTTTAATGACCGATTAGTCCAATTATGTCCAAAAAGGGTCGATGTTCAAATTCAATATGTTTAAGTTATAAAAATACTTCGTCACTGAAATTTAAGTACATGTTACGGCAAAATGTGGGCAGCGCTTCCGCGCTATAAACATTTAGTCCATTTTGCAATTCCACTTTCCCGCTTTAACAACCATTTCAAACGATAAATTTCAACAATGCATTAGTTTTTAATTATAAAACTTAACCAAACAATATTTTCACAAAATCAGTAATCTATCCCAACTTGTAATAATCTGAGAAAATTTTCCTAGTTCTTGAATCTTAACGTTTAAGTTACGAAAACGAAGTTTTTATGGTCAGCAAGATCCAGACAGCGGCTGAAGATTCTCAGCCGCCGGCTGGAGGCCTTCGGCCAGTTTCACCGTTTTGAAATTTTTCGATTTTTAAGCCCTTTTAGTGATAGATTTCGACATGCAACCGGTTCTTAATGAAATATAGTCATATTAGTGTCAAAATCACAGTTTCTTTTAGATCTTTAACATAAATTAGTAGATTTATTTAAAAAAAAACCCGTTTTTGTAAGAAAAACGTTATAAATCTTTATGAAAACAACTTTTTACACCATGGATCGTCCATGCAAGGCCATTTTTGTATAAAAACAGTAAAATAAAAGAAATCTACCGGATGAAAAAGCTTGATGACGGTTTGGAGAAGATTTAGAGCTCCAAAGGTGGTAGAAACTTCTTTAAAACGTTAACCCTTTTGACTCCTTGCTTCGTGGACGATTTGTATAAGTTCTTGTGGATGATTTTTGTGTTTTATTTGCTGTTTTGATGGAGTTTTAGTGGTGAAATCACTGTTTTTGTTGGATGTTCTTGAGAGGTTTAGAGAGAGAGAGAGAGGACTAGGTGTTTGATTTTTTTTTATTATGGAAAAATGAAATGAAAAAGGGAGGAGTAAAGAGATGGTAGTGACTGGCCTAGGGACACCCCCATGTCAGTTTCTTGGTCCAATCCCGGGTTTATGATTTGAGCTAATCAAGAAGCATGCAAAAATGAGTCATTAAATCGCAGGTCAGCGGCTTTCAGCCGCCGGCTGGCCATATCCAGCCGATGGCTGAAGGATGCTGGATGGCTTTCCCAGCTCGGTGTCGTTTTAAGTTTTCCGTTATAGTTGAGTGTAGACTAGAATTTTATATTAGTTCCCGTTATGAACTTAGTCAAGTTCATTGTATAGTTTCTTGGTGTTAGGATTTATAGGTTGTTCCGACTTTGGTTCCGGCACAAATACAGTCACAATAAAGTACAAACAAGAATGACACGATCACGATAAAATACGACTAAGGGTTTGCACATACATAATAATTAAGAATCACCTGAATTTTGGATGGTTGTCACAGTGATTTTGATATGACGATTGATTTAGATTGATTATTCCGAGATCTTATAGAAAGATGTTAATCTAAGTTGAAATTATTTAGATATTTTCTTGTTGAGTTATATAAAATATCGTATCAGAAATAGAATCTAAGATTAGATTTGTTCCGGAAAGTGAGTTATTTCATTAAGGCAGCTAAAATTGTAAGTGATAGAAGAAAGACGGTATGATGAGAATGAATATGAATTTCAAGAATCGAATATACTCGCTGTTAAGAATAAGTATCATTTAATCGATGTTTTGAAAAAATTTGTGATATAGGAAAAGTTATTTCTTTATATTTTTATCTTTGGTGGAATTGATCTAATGATTAGTATAAATTGAGTATTTTGAGATCGTGTTAAACTGTGTACACAAGAAGATGGTAAGTATATATTTGAAAGATGAAAATTTTGTTAAAGCACATAGAGAAGTAAGTACTGAACACTTAGTAAGATTTTTCTAATGAAAGCAAAAGAGGGTTTAGAATGAATGTGTATAATTTACGTTCTACTCTATGGAAAGATACGAGGAAATTTTGAAAGTAAAAGATGTTGATCTAAGTTGGATACATTTATACGTTTCCGGAATTGAAATTTATTGCTAAGGTATCTTATTGTATAGTTCTGTCGGGATTGATAGAAATGATAAAACCGTTTTAGGAATTGCTTAAATTGTTGGATTAAGTTTCTCACTTTGAAAAGTACTATAATTATTTGTGTATTAAAGGTGAGTATATTAAAAGTGAATATAGATTTTCATATGTATTAATTAAAGATACCGTTAAGTATAAAATCCTATTTTCAGGATTAATGATTGAAAGAATTGTGATAGAGGTGTAGTTATTTCTGTAAGGTTGATTTATGTTTAAGTTATCTTTAAATTGAAGCGGAAAGGCAAGATGTTCCTTAGATAACTTTTAGAACTAAATATGGTTAGTATGAGTTCTTAGTTGTGTTAAGAATTCTACTCGATTATGAAGAGGTGTGATGTATATATTATGCATGTGAGGTTAGTAAGAATTTTGTAATGATATGTAGAAAGAAGCTATATGTATCGAAGTTATCTGTGAAAAAGATTTGTTAGATTTTATTCGAGGCTAGTTAGGTCCTCTGTTGATCGGACTATAAGAATCATTTAGATTTACCTTAAGAATCTATCATTGTTCGCAGAGTTTTTCATTAATCAGTTATCTGAGAAAGTATTATTTTAAGAAATTTAGTTATTTGTTGTTGAATGAGTATGGAATAATAATGATAAAAGGTTGTTGAAGAATCTATAGAGATTCTAACTTGAGAAAAGAAACAACTTAGAAAGAGGCAACTTAAGCTGATAAAATTTCTTAATGGAATTGTTTGCATTTGGTTACGTGTTGGGAAACATATGTGATATGAGAACCCGTTATTCCCGTCTGTTTCAAGATTGATTTATAGTTATGTATTTTCGAATCTCGGATAGTAAAGTACGATATTCCTAAGACAAGTTTTAAACTAGGAATGTATGATACGAGTTTTGGATTGTGTTAAGAGTTTTAATTGATTTTGAGGAATTATTACGTTTATATTTTGAATTTAAGGAAATAGAAAGAACTTCCATAATGATATTAAGTCTTGATATTTCCGTTTATTTTGAGATTGATTCTGGGACGGAATCACTTTAAGGAGGGGAGAATTGTAACGACCCCGATTTCTCTTGGTTTTTGCCTCTAAATATTGCAATTCGACTCGAACTCGATTTCTCTTGGTTTCAGCAATATTGCAATTCGACTCGAACTCGATTTCTCTTGGTTTTTGCCTCTAAATACCAACCCAAAACGTCTAGAATAATCATCAATTAATTGTTATAATCATTAGGAGCTGGAGATCACGATTTGGAGCTAGGAAAAGAGTTAGAGTCGAAGTTTGTTTAATATTCGGTCACGCAACGATTTTCGACATTCTTCGTTTGTCTTTCTTTCTTTTTCAAGACTTTTCAGTTATGTTTTCTTTATTGTTTGTTGATTATTTAGACTTTATTATGAGTACCTAAACATATTTTATGCTTGTTTGATTAACGGATCTTGTTTGATAATTATTGTTTTCGTTATTGATTGTTTTAGGTATTTGTGTTTAATCGTAGATCCTTATTTGTTTAAGTTTTAATATATTATCATAAAGTTGTTTATATGCAATTTAAATAATCAACATTATAGGTATTCGAGAGGAATCTAGATAGGTTAAATAAATTGTATGAAATAATCAATCGGTCTTTAATTGGTTTAAAATTGTTAGGATTCGAGAGGACCTAGTAATAACAACTTAGATAATTAAACGTAAAAGAATAAGTCTATTTGTTAAGATTCGAGAGGACTTAATAATTAGAAAAGTTATTCGAGAGGAAACTTTATAAGGTTAAATCACTAAATACCGGCTTGTTAAGTAATGCTTAATTGTTAATAATTATAACTGTATTCGAGAGGAACATTATAATTAGAGATAGTTAAAGTTAGTAAAATATTCGAGAGGAGTTTTACTATATATTAGAAGTTAAATATACAATCAATTTCTTAAACTTAATTGGAAAACAAGTGAAGTGGCAAACAAGTGTATTTTCTCCAATTTTGGCGCCGCTGCCGGGGACTGATTTTTCGTTTTTGTTTCGAATTTGTGATACGATCCTTTTGAGTATTAACATACTTGAAAGTTAATTTTAATTGTTATTACACCGGTACGTTTTACGCTGTTCTTGTTTTTGTCTTTGTAGGTATTCAGGTAGTGGATGAACACTAGGGCTTCGGGATTACCACTCGCGAGTCCAAATTCCAATCCAGGAGTATCGAAGAAGCGAGGCAAGAAGAAGGGAAACATATTGATTCAGACGCCACCAGGTTTTGGACCGTTTTCTCCGGTAAAGTTTGAAGATATCACACCTTCAGAAGGAGGAGGAAGCACTACAGAATCTGAAGTCGAAGAGTTGATTGTTGAAGACAAACCGGAACCACAACCGGCTATGGATCCATTGGACATGCCGATGCACCGACGGGCTGCAGCCATTGCAGTACCAGCTACCAGAGGGTCAGTTATTACCACCCCGGACTTGGGTGAAGATTTCGTTGTCAAGGGTCATCATCTCAAGATGATCCAAGATAACACTTTCGATGGGCGATACAATTCAGATCCGCATAAACACGTAGCCAAATTCAACGAGCTATGTGAGATGTTCAAATATGGAGCAGGAAAGAGCGAAAGTGTCAAGTTGAGGTTATTTCCTTCGTCTCTCACCGGAGATGCGAAGGTTTGGTTCGAAGAGCTAGATGAGAATTCAATCACAACATGGACACAAATGCGCGAAGCCTTCATCAAACGGTTTTTCCCACCCGCCTTGGGTAGGAAACTCCTTCGAGACATTAGGGGATTTCGACAGGAAGATGGAGAGACGTCTACTGAGGCGTGGGATAGATTGAAGGAAATGCTGAGGTATTGTTACGGTCATGGTCTGGGCAAAGATAATATCATAGAGATCTTTTTATACGGATTAACCAAGGAGTCACAAAACGAGTTGGATCTAGCCGGCTAGGGAGACTTTATGTACAAAACCACCAATGAAGCATATAACTTGATGGATGATAAGTTAGTCATAAGCTTATCGAGGGAATATCGAGATGATGGTAGAGGTCGAAGACAAAGAGGGCATGTTGCTCAAGTGGAGAGTGAAAATGAACTTTCTTCACTAGTGAAAGAAGTAAAGTCTGTGGCAGCAATGACTGACAAACGCATTGGGAGGATCGAGAGAGACATACACTTGGTCAAGAATGGTTGTGATAATTGTGGAGGACCGCACTACGCGAGTGATTGTCGAGTGGAGGATGCCAATTACGCAAATTATGGCTACCCTAATCGGGAAACAAATTAGAAAAACTACGGAGGTAACTACAACCGTGGTGAAAATCGGGACAATGGATGGCAAAGAACCAACATGCGATCCCACCACGACAAAGATACGATCGACCGAAAAATGAAGACGACCGCAGTTTGAAGAATCTGATGAAGTCGTTTAATGACACGGTTACCAATCAGTTAAAAGTGTTAAATGATCGCATCGAGCAAGGGCAGAGAAACCAGCAAGCAGCGATGCAAGACTTGGAACGAAGATTTGATCGCATGAATGATCGGTTTTCGAGCAGGCCACCGGGCCAGTTACCGAGCAACACGCAACCAAACCCGAGACCAAAAAATGTTCAAAGCAATCAGGGTCCGAAATATCAACCTCCTGGAATGAGAGAAGAACACGTGAACGCAATCATGACACGTTCATAGGCTAAGTTTGGGGGAGAAAACGGAGACGAAAACAAAGATTGTTTGGGAAAACTGTCAGATAGGGCGCCGCACAAATCATCAGAACGACGCCCTACCTTTGAAAACCACCCTGGTGCGTCGTTACCCCCTATAGGGACGGCGCCCTCCTCTGCTGAACCAGTTATTGATGATTTCGAGACCGAGGATGACGAGGACGAGGCTCCACAAGTTCAACCCAAGGCCAAAAAACATGAACCAGTGAAGGAAGTCCCACTAAAGGCTTATGAACCACGTATTCCATATCCTCAACGTTTGAAGAAGGCACACATGAAGGAGAAGTACGGTAAATTTTGCGATATGATTAAATCTGTTCGTATTAATGTTCCTCTCGTTGATTTGATTGCAGGGATGCCGAATTACGTGAAATTCATCAAGGAGCTGGTCACGGAAAAGGGGAAGTCATCGGAGGAGCAGGCCGCTTTCTTAAACGCAGAATGTTCGGCTTTGGTGAAGAACTCGATACCACCAAAGTTGGATGATCCAGGGAGTTTTCTTATCCAGTGTAATTTTAGTAATACTTATAGTTGCAGTGCATTGGCCGACTTAGGAGCTAGTATAAATTTGATGCCACAGTCTTTATATGCTAAACTTGCTCCGGGAGATTTAAAATCTACCAGAATGAGTATCCGATTAGCCGATCGATCATTTCAATACCCAATAGGAATTGCTGAAAACATGCTAGTCAATGTAGGAAAATTCACTTTCCCTGTTGACTTTGTAATTTTAGACATGAAGGAGGATTGTACTGTACCGCTTATCTTAGGTCGACCGTTTTTAAATACCGCTGATGCTATCATTCGTGTAAAGGACAAGGAGATTTCTTTGGGGGTTGGGGATGAACGAATTACATTTTCTTTTGATAAAGCTCCAAAACATTCATACTCCACTGATGAAACCTGTTTTCGTATTGACGTTTTTGATGAAATGTTTGACCTAGATGTGCAGGAAATGCTTGGAGGACAAGCTGCGGTTGACGATGAGGAAGCTAAGGAGCTCGAGGGTTTTGATCCCATCTTGAAAATGGACTTAGAGGAATTTGAGAAGAATTCTACGAGCATGACATTTTAAAAATCCGACCCGGATTTAGATTTATTAGAGATTGAATATTTAATGAATAATCCGGGTGCAACGTTTTTGGAGAAAAAAATTCCATTTAAGGAAGAGCTTGAGAAATCTAACTCAAGTTTGGGGGAAAATTGTCACGGTATCTCTCACGACCCTTTTGATTTATTTTCTTTAACTTGTCGAGAAAAAGGAGAATATTTTGCAGTAATTTGAGGATATCGAAGATGATACAGCGTGGGAGGAATTTAAGAAGACGAAATTCAATGAAAGCAAATGTGACGATGTTTGGGAAATTGGAGATGTTGGATTACTGATTTCTGAGGCTCGAGAGTTTCATGATGTGTGGGTAAAGCGAACTAAGATGTTCGATGTTGGAAAGGAAGCACTTATTTTTGGTGATCATTTTGGATGCAAGTCGAAGGAGGACATCGTACGATTGGAAGAAAACGTGGGAAAGAAAGGCGAGAGAAATCTCGACCTTTACATAAAGGCATAAGTCGAGGCATATTGAGTCAAGCTAAGGACTCATTCGAAAAAGAAAAAAAACAAGCGCTTCTCGGGAGGCAACCCGGGTTTTACTTTCTTTTCTCTTTTCTATTTTTGTATTTTATTTTTTTTTCTTTTTAGACTTTATTTTTGTAATTTCCCTTAGGTTTGAGTCGTTAACACATTAGGGGCAATGTGTTACTTAAGTTTGGGGGGGGGGGGGGGGGGGGGGGGGGGTCATCGGGAAATTCCAAATTATATTTTTCGACAATTAGCTTAGTTTCTATCGTGTTAGGTTTGTGTTATTTTGTACATTTTTGAGTCAGAAAATAGAAAAAAACAAAAAAATTGAAAAATTGAAAAAAAAATTTAAAAAAATAACGTGTCTAGTCGGTAATTACCTTAACCTTTAAACATAACCAAGCGCATTTGATACCCTACTCGAGAAAATAGTGAGATTTTTGAGCCTTTGAAAGCATTCATTTTTAATGCTACTTTTTCGTTTCTTTGAGTGTGCCGATGGTTGATGACTTTAGAACTTGACATAGTTATACATTTCGAGACCACATATGAGCATTACATTAGGGTAACTTAGTGTAATTTGGTACAATGATAGGGGCAATTAGGATTAACCCATTTGCTAGCTTTTTCGTTTCTTTTATTATATTTTCAGCCTAACCCTTGTAACACTTACTATCAGTGTTAGAAACTCTAGTAAAACCATTTTGGGCCTAAACCTTTTCGTTTCTAAACACTACTATATATTTTGTACACACGCCTTATTTTCGTTTCATTTTTAGATTAGATCCGAACTTTGTTTATAATTGCTATTATGTATGAAGTGAAGGTTAGAAAGCTAGTAAGGCATGAAAAAAAGTTATATTATTGTTGCCTTTGTATTGTTTTGTATTCGGAATAAAGTGAAAAAAAATATAGAAAAATTTCCTTTTGAGCATGTAATCTTACCAGAAGAATATATTATTGTAAGACATGTACTAGGCTGAAAAAAAAAAGTGAGTTGAAAAAAGAAAAAAGAAAAAAAATCGAAAAAACAAGAAAAGCGAAAAAAAAAATTAGTTGCAGAATTAAAAGAGTTAGTGTATATTGAGTTTTGTACAGTATTCGAAGTTGAAGAAGAAATTTAAGCAATTCAGTTCGTCAAAGAGTTTATGAGTTCGGATTTAATCTAAGTTTTTGTATACATTTATTTTTACTCTTTTACACTCCATTATATATTATTCACATGCCTATACCTTTATATTAACACCCCAATAAAAGTCCCCGTTTAGTTGTACCTAGACTCTAGTGGTGGAGATTTGATTCTTTATCAAGCCTATGATAGAATATTCACCATGACTGAGCAGTTGAGCGATTCTACAGAATACGGTTACACACCTTTTAGATTAGTTTGAGAGTTTGTGTGATTTACTTCCCATAAAATTCGTGAGGTGCTTGCTTATGTTAATTAATTTGGCTTTGATATATTGTTGAAAACAGTTTTGCTCGAGGGCAAGCAAAAGGGTAAGTTTGGGGGGATTTGATATCGCATATTTAAATGTTTATTTCTATGCGATATTTGGTCGTTTTTTCATATTAAACATGATGGATAGGATAGGTTTTTGCAAAAGGGTAAGTTTGGGGGGATTTGATATCGCATATTTATATGTTTATTTCTATGCGATATTTGGTCGTTTTTCATATTAAACATGATGGATAGGATAGGTTTTTGCATTTAATCGTGTGGAACAGTTGTTTTGTCTATTTTATAGGTTTATATGATTGGAAAGTGGAAATGGTGGAAGAAATGAGCTTAAAAGACGAAAAATAGTGATTTTTGACGAAGAGAATGTCGCAGTATCACCCCCACCGTTTTGATCATAACTTCTTCATACGATATCCGATTTAGGTGATTCAAATTGGAGAAGAAAGAAGAAAGAGAGAGATACAAAACCAGAAATTATAATGCCGCGCTGCATCGTCCTAGATGAAGAAGAACGGCGCCCTCCTGGATTTTCAGCAATATTGCAATTCGACTCGAACTCGATTTCTCTAGGTTTTTGCTGATAAAAGCCTCGCTGCTCAGAAACACCCAGTGCTGAACACACTGAGAGACACGAAAGCGCAGTATCAACCCAAAACGTCCAGAATAATTATCAATTAATTTTTATAATCATTAGGAGCTGGAGATCACGATTTGGAGCTAGGAAAAGAGTTAGAGTCGGAGTTTGTTTAATATTCGGTCACGCAACGATTTTCGACATTCTTCGTTTGTCTTTCTTTCTTTTTCAGGACTTTTCAGTTATGTTTTCTTTATTGTTTGTTGATTATTTAGACTTTATTATGAGTAGCTAAACATATTTTATGCTTGTTTGATTAACGGATCTTGTTTGATAATTATTGTTTTCGTTATTGATTGTTTTAGGTATTTGTGTTTAATCGTAGATCCTTATTTGTTTAAGTTTTAATATATTATCATAAAGTTGTTTATATGCAATTTAAATAATCAACATTCTAGGTATTCGAGAGGAATCTAGATAGGTTAAATAAATTGTATGAAATAATCAATCGGTCTTTAAATGGTTTAAAATTGTTAGGATTCGAGAGGACCTAGTAATAACAACTTAGATAATTAAACGTAAATGAATAAGTCTATTTGTTAAGATTCGAGAGGACTTAATAATTAGAAAAGTTATTCGAGAGGAAACTTTATAAGGTTAAATCACTAAATACCGGCTTGTTAATTAATGATTAATTGTTAATAATTATAACTGTATTCGAGAGGAACATTATAATTAGAGATAGTTAAAGTTAGTAAAATATTAGAGAGGAGTTTTACTATATATTAGAAGTTAAATATACAATCAATTTCGTAAACTTAATTGGAAAACAAGTGAAGTGGCAAACAAGTGTATTTTCTCCAATATTTGATAAATCTTAATTACTTTTCTCAATCGATTTTTATAATCACCTTTTACAGTCACTTTGCAATATTAGTTAATCTTTAGTTATAAAAACCCCAAAAACAAACAGTATTATTAATTCGAGATTTAAAAGCTAAATTAGTCCCTGCGAACGAACCTTTACTTACTTAAAGCTATATTATATACCAATAGGTCCACTGACTATAAGTGGGTAATTAAGTGAAATAGTAGGTCGAGTTTAATAGACTAGATGTTACACATCACACTCTTTCTATGTATCTCATTGAGAATGGTTATATCAGGGGTACTATAGATAAGACACTGTTTTTCAAGAAAGTAGGTTAAGATTCCATCTTTGTGCAAATTTATGTAGATGATATTATCTTTGGATCCACAAATGATGAGTTGTGAAAAGAGATTTAAGGAGTAATGCATTCTAAGTTTCAAATGAGTTATATGGGTGAAATGTCCTTTTCTTAGGATTACAAGTGAAGCAGTTAGAGAACGGCATTTTAATAATTAGTCCAAATATGTTAAAGATTTGTTTGTTAAATTTGGTTTTACTGATTGCAAGTCTGCTCCTACCCCAGTTGATACTAGAGCTAAACTTTGTCCTGATTTAGAAGGGGAGGATATAGATTTACATTTGTATAGGTCAATGATTGGTTCCTTGATGTGTTTGACTGTAAGCAGGCCTGATATCATGTTTGGAGTTTGTATGTGTGCTAGGTATCAAGCTAGTCCTAAGGTTTCCCACTAAATTGATATGAAGAGAATCTTTAGATCCCTTAAAGGAAAACCTTCTTTAGGACTATGGTACCCAAAAGATTCCAACTTTGACTTTTATGCTCACACAGATAGTGATTATGGTGATTGCAATTTGAATAGGAAGTCAACAACTCGTGGATGCCAATTCTTAGGAAATAGACTTGTTTCATGGCGGTGTAAGAAACAGACTACAATATCTCAATCTTCTGCTGAAGCTGAGTATATTGTAGCTTCTTATTGCACTTCTCAAGTTCTATGGATTCAAAACCTAATATTAGACTATGGACTGAACTTTATGAATTCTCCTATCAACATAGATAATTATGATGCCATGTTTATCACTAAGTACCCAGTCCAGCACTCCAGAACCAAACATATTGAGATTAAGTTTCATTTTCTCAGGGACTGTTTTAAAAAGAAACTGATTCACTTATTTAAGGTTCACACTGATCTTCAATTGGCTGACCTTTTCACATAGCTTTTTGATACAACAAGATTTAACTTTCTTGTTCAAGTTATAGGTCTTATGAATCTTGACTGAGTGTTTCATAAAAATATGTTTGTACAGTTCTTTTTGCATAGTGTAGATATTCTTATTCAAAAATACAAAAACAGGGGGAGAAATATGGGAAAAACCAAAAACATTTTAAGTCTGGTATTCTTTTTATTAAGTCAGGTTAAGAAAAATAAAAAATATTGTAAGTCTCATATTCTTTTCCTTAAGTCCAATTAAGAAAAACCAAAAATATTTTAAGTCTGCTATTTGTCACGGGGTTGGAGTCTTGAACCCGTGTAGCACTTAGGTCGACGATTTCAAGCGACTAAGTAAGCTAAAAAGACTTGGAAATGCTTACGAAAACACTTGCAAGGAAGATTGTAAAGCTTTTATGTTTATTAGATCAAGGAAAATCTGATAGCTACAAATGGTTCCAAGGTTACATATTTATAGTGATCTAGAGAAACTTCTAGATCTGGATATTTCCTAGCTATTCTAGATCTATCTATTCTAGATCTATCTATTCTAGATATTACAACAGGACTAGATTTATCTAGGACCTGATCTAGATATAATACTAGAAATATCTTAGGAAAAATCTGGAACACTCTAGGGGTTAACCTAGAGTTCTGTGGAAGCTTCTAGAATATTCCACGCGTCGAGGAGATCGTTCCGGGCCAAATGTGCGCCTCGTAACACCCTGCCCCACTTGATTTCGTGACGTCCTCGTCACGACTTCTCTTGAGGAGATAATCTTTTCTTCCGATAACCTGGTTACATAAACTCGATTTTTATTTTGAAGTACCAGGGAGTTCTTCGAGGGTACCGGGAAGGCTTCAGCTTGGCGAAGAAAATCTAATCCCAAGACCACTTTGAAGTCGTCCATTGTGGTGACTATGAACTTCAGATTGTCCCGCCATCCTTTGATGCTTGATTTCGCCTTGGCCGTCCCTATAATCTTTGTTTCTTTTGAATTTACAGTCTTGATTGTGTCGTTGCTTCGTCGGTACCACATGCCCAGCCTTTTTACTTCTCGGACATCGACGAAGTTGTGGGTGGCGCCCGTATCAATCAACGCCTTGGTCTCTTTATTGTTGATTTTAATGTTAACGAACAATAGTCCGTTGTTGTTTGGCTTGTTGCTCGGAGCAGATTTCACCAAGGCTCCGAGATGCCTTATCGAGCCCATTTGGGCTTCGGGTTCTTGATTGGTTTTTCTTTCTTTTTCTTTTTCTGCTAATATAGCATTTATTGTTTTTCGTTTTGGACACTCGCTAGTCCAATGAGCTTCATTACATATGAAGCATGGCAAGGAAGGTTTGGGTTTTCCTTGCCTCGGGGAGGAATTTCGTTTAGGAGAAGGGCTTCGATGACTTACCTCAGCTTGTCCCGATAGTTCTTCTTCTCCTCCGCCTATCCCGAACATGTTCTCTCGCAATCTTGGAGAGAGTTCTATAAGTGACTCGGCCGCAGCGATGGCGTCGTCAAGGGTACGCACATTTCTTCGGTCAAGCTCGACCTGCGCCCATTCTTGAAGTCCGTCTTTGAAATAAAATAGGGCATCTCGTTCGGACAGATCTTCGATTTCGAGCATTGTCGTAGTAAACTCTTTGATATAGTCGGAAATCGTACCTTTTTGGTCTAATCTCCTTAGTTTTGCTCGTGCTTCCAGGTCAGCGTTGCGAGGTAGGAAATGTTTCTTTAACTCGGTTTTGAAATCTCCCCATGTTTCGATGGTACACACCCCTTTCTCACGTTCTGAATACTTTCTCCTCCACCATAACTGAGCCGAGTCTCGGAGGAAAGCGGGTGCATGGCTGATCTTAGCAGCGTCATCTATCACACCCATTGCGTCAAAGTATTGTTCGAGTCCGAAGAGGAAATTTTCGACAAGAGTCGCGTTACGAGTACCATTGAATGAATCTGGTTTTGGTACTTTTATGGTGGGCCCAAATGAGTTGCTGCTGCTTCCACTCGTATTTGCACGACGAACATTTCTCCATTCTCTCTTCAGGGTCTCCATTTCTTCACGTATGGAGCGTATCTCATCTTCTAGAAATCTTCGAGTTCCTTGAACATTTTCGGACAAGGATTGTATATCGGTTCTGACTTCAGCCTTGAAATCTTCAATCATTTCTTTCGCCACCTTGGTTACTGTTATTCCTTCCTCGACGAACCTATCGAGTCCTTCATTTAAATCATCGATCTGGGTTTGTAACCCAACCACTAGAGACTCTAGATCTTTGAATCGAGTCTCCTGATCAGCGGCATCTTTACTAGTAACTAGGATACGGGGCGGTCGAGACTTACTTCTTGTTCTTTTTGGGTCCGCAGATTTCTCCATGTTGCGTCCCCTGCTGCTTTCAGCTCCTAGATCGAGCGTTGGATCAATTCCTGCCATCGTGTTTCTTTCCAAGTGATTTGATAAATTCGAGCCTCGCTCTGATACCACTTGTCACGGGGTTGGATTCTTGAACCCGTGTAGCACTTAGGTCGACGATTTCAAGCGACTAAGTAAGCTAAAAAGACTTGGAAATGCTTACGAAAGCACTTGCAAGGAAGATTGTAAAGCTTTTATGTTTATTAGATCAAGGAAAATCTGATAGCTACAAATGGTTCCAAGGTTACATATTTATAGTGATCTAGAGAAACTTCTAGATCTGGATATTTCCTATCTATTCTAGATCTATCTATTCTAGATATTACAACAGGACTAGATTTATCTAGGACCTGATCTAGATATAATACTAGAAATATCTTAGGAAAAATCTGGAACACTCTAGGGGTTAACCTAGAGTTCTGTGGAAGCTTCTAGAATATTCCACGCGTCGAGGAGATCGTTCCGGGCCAAATGTGCGCCTCGTAACATATTGATATTTTAAGTCTGGTATTAAAATTTGTACAATTTAAACTAAAAAATATGTGTTTCATTTTGCATAGATTTCTTTCTATTATATTTTTAAGTTTTTGAGTCTCTTTTTGATCATTCGGTTATTTTGTGAAGATGTTTCAGAAAATCAAATACAAAATTTGAAAAACCAATCAAAAACAGTAAACATTTGAAAATGCTGCACAAAAACAAAATTTCTAAGAAATGAGTCAAAACATAAATTCCAGCATAATTTAATGTAGTTCATTATCTATAGAATTTCTTGAAACCAAATGTTTTCATAAATTCATATATTCTTGTATTTTGTAATCTTTAGTAACCCGTGGTTTATAAATTGCTTCAACTACGTAAAATAGATAATGTCATATGGGAGATCAATTCTGTCATCTAGAATACAAAGAAAAAGTGTATTTTCAGTAATTTATGACATTTAAATCTATTTATCATAAAAGTTCATAAAATTTAAAGTGTTCAAAATGGTCAATACGAATGAGTATGACTTAAAGTTTAAATTGGTCACATTGTTCAATTCAAATGAATTTGACTATTAACTTGGTATACATCTATTAACTTGACTATTAACTTGACTATTCAAATGATGGTGTCAAGACTAGAAGTAGTGATGGTTTAGCTAATATGTGTCTATTTTCTTGCTTTCTGTCCCAACTTGAGCCTAATAATGTTGATATTGCTTTGAATATAAATAGTTGGGTAGATGCTATGCAAGAGGAATTGTTACAATTTAATTTTTCAGGAAGTAGGAACTTTAGTGGAAAGACCTACAAATGTGAATGTGTTAGGCGTTAAATGGATTTTTAAGGTAAAGGGATGATAGAGGAATTATTGTGACGAATAAGGCTAGACTTGTGGGTAAAGGTTATACTCAAGAAGGGGGTATAGATTATGATGATGTCTTTGCTCCAGTTGCTAAGATAGAGGCCATTAGATTATTTTTAGCATATGCTTCTTATAAGAACTTTAAGGTCTATAAAATGGATGTTCTTGAAGAGACAGTGTATGTTAGTCAGCCTCCTGGTTTTCTGGATCCCCAATTCCCTGATCATGTGGTCAAGTTGGACAAAGCTTTGTATGGTTTACGTCAAGCTCTTAGAGCTTTGTATGACACATTGTCCAAATATTTGATTGACCATGGCTATCTTAGGGGAACAACTGATACGACTCTATTTATTAAGATAGTTGACCAAGAATCAGTGTTTGTTCAAATATATGTTGATGCTATCATTTTTGGCTCAACTAATGATGCTCTATGCAAAGAATTTGAATTTGTAATGCATTCAAAATTTCAAATTAGCTCTATGGGTGAGATGTCTTATTTCTAGGATTACAGGTTAAGTAGTTGGATAATGAAATTTTTATCAATCAGTCTAAGTATGTCAAAGACATGTTAGTTAAGTTTGGATACACTGATTGTAAATCTGCTTTCAATCCTGTTGACACTAGGGCCAAACTACATCCTGATTTAGATGGTGAAAATGTTGATCAACATTTATATAGGTCTATGAGAGGTTCTTTAATGTAACTTACGGCTAGTAGACCTGAAATAATGTTTGGAGTTTGTCTTTGTGCTAGATTTCAGGCTGACCCTAAAGTTTCCCATTAATTGCTGTTAAAAGAATCTTTAGATACTGTTGAATCAGAATACATTGTTGCTGGTTCTTGTGCTTCCCAGGTTTTATGGATACAGAATCAGATGCTATACTATGGCCTTAACTTTATGAACACACCTATTCACATAGGCAATACTGTTGCAATCACTAAGAACCCTGTACAACATTCTAAGACAAAAGATATTGAGATTAGACACCATTTCATAAGAGATTGTTTTGAAAAACACTTGATTCACTTAGTTAAGATTCATACAGACCTCCTATTGGCATACCTTTTCACAAAGGCCTTTGATGTTACAAGATTAAATTTTCTTGTTCAAGCTATTGGTCTAATGAATCTTGATTGAGTGTTTCTTCATGAATATTTTTGTACATATCTTTTTGCATTTTGTTTTCATTTTATTTCAAATACAAAAAGAGGGGGAGAAAAATGGAAAAATAAAAAATATTCTTAAGTCTCGTAGTGTTTTTTTTTAAGTCTGGTAATATTTTGAACTCTGGTAGTGTTTACTATTTAAGTCTGGTAAAATTTTAAGTCTGGTAGTATTTTCTTTTTAAATCTGGTAATGTTTGTATAGATAAAATCCAAAAATATGTGTTTTCAGTTTGTATAGATAAAATCCAAAAATATGTGTTTTCAGTTTGTATAGATAAAATCCAAAAATATGTGTTTTCAGTATGTATATATATATATAACTCAAAAAGATTTCTTTCTATTCCATTTTTAAGTTTTTAAGTCTGTTTTCTAGAAAATCAAATACAAAATATGAAAACCAATACATAACAATATAAAATTTGAAAATGTTTCTCAAAAACAATTTTTTTAAGAAATGAGTCATAAACATAAATTTCAGCATAATTTAACATAGTTTGGTATTTAAAGAATTTCTTAAAATCAAATGTTTTCATAAATGCACATATTCTTGTATTTTGAAAACTTTAACAACCTGTGGTTTATACATTGCATAAAGTCATTAAAATTGATAACTGTCAAATGTGAAATCAGTGATTGTCAAGTAGAAAAACAAAGAAAAGATATATTTTCAGTAAATAATGGCATTGAAATCTATTTATCATAAAAACTATAAAGTATTAAAGTGATTTTTAATAATTTATTTACTTTAAGATCCTTGATGCTAACTTGATAAACGGCAGATGACAGGTGAATAAGTCCAAATTCTTTAATAAACTAGTATATTGTCCTCTTAGATCCTTGATGCTAACTTGATAAACGGAAATGACAAAGGGAATGAGTTGAACAATAGTACTAAGTCTAATTTTGAACATAAAAACATGCAGATAATCAAAAATATCTTGAGAGAAAAAGCAGTTTATAAGATTGCGAAATCATATTCTTGGGACTCTCAATAAAGATTGAAGATTATTCATTTGTTCATATAAATTCCTTTGTTAAAATATGTCACAAAACTGCTCTTTTTTAATGACAATAAGGTATATATGCCATATTTAAGTAAAATATTAATTTAATTTATTTCTACTTCATAAGAATTGAATAAGTTGGATTGTATATCATGTCATTTGTAAATTATTAAAACCTATAATTTATGAATTTTTAACACAGCTTGAATTCTAATAAAAATACAAGTTTCTGTATTTTACAAAACATTTCATTTCTAAAGTAAATTTGCTCATATGAACTAATTTATGGACTCTTGGAATATAAGTTTTGATTTCTGAAATTGAAAGTTTGCTTTTTAAAAGTTCCAAGATTAACTGATGGTTTGAAATGATTCAGTTCTGGTGTTAAGAATTTAACCTAGAAAGACTTAAATGAGTTAATTTTAATTTAAGTTAATTCGGGTAATAAATTTTCAGGTCGGGTGTTAATCTAATGTATGTCTGGTAATTACTTTGACTATGTTGACCATATTTTTAGCTCGGGTATTGGATTTATTTAAATCTGGTACTTGAGTTGACTAGTTTGACCATAAGTATAAGTCGGGTTCTTTAACTTTTAGGTTGGGTTATAATTTTTGATTAATTTTAACTCTGGGACACCATTACTTAGGTCGGGTGAATTTTTGGTGGGAAATTAAATATAATATTTATTCTTAATTTGGTTTTAATACTTTTAAATTCAAATAATCTTTTTTAATTCCTGCAAATTGCATCTCTTATCCGGATCAAAATTGCTAATCTCAATAAACTTTCTTACCTTTTTTGTTTCATTGACGATTTCCATAAGAGACTTTGCTATAGGTTTTTAGCACCGTTGAGATAGATTTTAGAGTTTTTCCAGTTTTTGAGTATTATTCCCCTGTTTTCTGAGTTCATTAAGGTAGTTTTAATTTTTATTATATATTTTTAATCAGTATATTCTATTTGATTAAATACTAATGGTTTGTAACTGATTTCAGATGGCTTTCCCTTATAAACCAAAACATAATGTTGCTGTATATTTGGATATGGGCCATTCTGAAGTTGATGAGCATTGGAAGCTGATTTTAGGATTTCTAATCAACTCAAACCTTAGATTTGCTATTTCAGAGAGTCTTGTTCTATATTCAGATGTACTCTTGGAGTTCTGGCAAAATGTGTACTTTGCTGTTGTAAATGGTGTGAGGACTATTACATCAACTGTACAAATGGAGAATGTTACCATCGCTGAAGATGTGTTAAGGAGAGTATTACAGTTGGATGATGCTGATGGTGTGGAGAGATTGGAGATGGAAGAAATAAGGGATGTATGTAGACAAGCTGGTTATGAGGGTGATTTCCCAGAGAGTATGGTGAAAAAGACAAGAGTCTCATTCAACTAGAGATATCTTATTCATGTACTGGTTTGCTGTAAATCTGGAAGGTCTGGAGGGTTTGATGAGATGAATCAAACATTGGCCTCTGCTTGTGTATGTATGATCACTCAAAGGAGGTTCAACTTCTCTGGATTCATCATGGACTGCATGCAGAGAATGGCTGAAGGCAGTTCACAAAAATTTCTTCTATATCCAAGATTCCTTCAGATCATCTTGCAATCTGAAGTTCAGGGATTGATGCTAGAAGGTCCTACTCTTAAGGATGAGAATATGAACTGGAAATATTTTCCTAAAGAAAGAGTGGTATTCTCAGGACAGTTCACTTCTTTCTTCCCACCAATAATCAATCAGGAAAGGGTAGATATACAAATGCTTTTAGAGCTACAAGGCCAGTGGGGAGAGAATGAGCAACAACAAGAACAACAACAACAACAACAACAACAACAACAACAGGAGAAGCAAAAACAACAACAAGTGGAGGTTGATCAACCTGAATCACCTGTTATTCCTATTCCATCACCTCCACTTCAATCACCTATTGCTCAGCAAGCCTAAGGGAGTGGTCAAAGAGGAGATTGGTATTATATAGTTGAGGAAAGCCAAGCTCTGCCTAATATGGCTGCCTCACATACTCTCACTCCTGAGGTTCCATCTGTGTTTACCCTTATGATAAATGTTCAGAAGGATGCTTCATCAAGCAGTCCTATTAATGTCTATACTTCAAGGAAGAAAGGGGGAGCAGGGGTTGGTATGTTGACAATAATGGAGTTGAATAACAAAAAATGAGGCTTTCGAGCAAATGGTTATGAGACAAAAATCACTGATAAATCAGTTAAGTTGGAAAAATGCTTCAAATGTAGTAAACAAAGAGGATGTAAAGTTAAGATTAAAATCTCTCCTATGGATGATTCATCCAAAATAGGGGGAGATAAAACTGCGATTGAACCTCATGATAGAATAGTGGTGGAAGAAGAACATATTGAAGCTGAAGCTGAAGTTGAAGCTGAAGCAGAAGGAAGAATGGAGAGTAGTGAAAGTGTTAATGAAGAAGATGAGATTGATTTATCAATTATGGGGAAGATTGTGAAAGACTTGGAGAAGATTGGGAGCTCCAAAGGTAAAGAAAAAGTCATAGAGTTTACATCTGGTGAAGAAAAAGTTACATCTGGTGAAGAGATGTTTAACTATGGTGACAAAGAATTTAAGTCTGGTGATAAAGAAGATAAATATGGTGAAGAATAGTTTAAGTCGGGTGAGGGATTTATTAACTCTTTTGATGAAGATGAAAGTGAAAGTGTTGAAGCTGAAAAGAATATGAGGAAATTTAGAGTTTTTGATCATTTTGGAGAAGTAATAGATCAGGAGACTTTTGAAAAACACTTTGAAGGGATTTTTGATGTCAATGCAACGGAGACCTTCACTGTGTATATCCAGGAAAGGAATCTTGTATTTGTACACACATATGACATTAATAATCAATGGAATGAAGAATTAGGAGGAGAGAAAGTGGTGATAGACATTGATAGTGACAAGGAAGGTGATGAGAGTGTAGAAGTGACTAATAAAGAAGAAGAATGATAAAGAGTAGTAGAAGAAACTGCTGAGGTTGGAAACAGTGTAAGACAAGGGGGAGAGTGAAGTGTAGAGCACTGAAAGCATCAACACTTGTACCTTCCAAGGTGGTTAGTCTAAATAAAAAGATGCTATAATACAAGAATAGGTTCCCAGAGAAGAATTACAAACTTCATGTGAAGAACTACTTGGTTGTTGCTGGTGGAATGTCATCTAGATCAGTGGGGAAAATGAAGATATAAACCTTGGAGAGAAACTGGCTAGATATTTAAACAAAGATTATGGTGAATGAAATGAAGTCTAAGAGAGAAAAGAAGATAGAGGAGGAGCTGAACAAAGGAAAACTGAAAGAGCTTCAGAGAAGGTTGAGGTCAATCTTGAAAGTCAAAGAACAAAAGAAACATAAGCTCCAATTGCTCCTTCTGTTCAAACTGGTGAGGGGTCTTCCACAAAAATAGATGATTCAAGTCAGAATGTCACTTTGAAGTCTCTAGTTGAGAAACAGAGTCAAGATGTGCATTCAAAGACAAAGGTAAAGCAAGAAGATGATCCTTTTGATGATTATAGGGATAAGGAGTCTTGGGTCTCAAAGACTCAACAAGAAGACCCAGTTCCTGCTAAATCATCTAAATCTACACTGCCAGAAAACTATTATGCAGATGATCCAACTGTCACAGGTATGATTGAAGAACTATCTAATTGGATTGATTAGAGTACAGCAGATGGTGGTGACTTAGATCAATATGGGTTTCCCATTGATGTAGTTGATGCTTTAGTTCAAGGAGAAGACAGTGCTTCAGGATCTAGAATAAAGAAGGTATCCTAAGAGGAGTTGACGGCTGACAGAGAAGAGCTGATGAACATGAAGAGAGGTATTCTACCACCTATAGTTGGTTGGAGGTTTTATCATTATACTGGTGAAATTATGATTAAGAGAAAAAGCAAAACTGGTACAATGACGCAGTCCTTTGACACAACTTAGAAACTCATGCAATTCTTTCTAGAAGATGCCAAAAGACTCTGTCAGTTGAAGATGGTGAACCATGATAAATATGCTCATGGATATGATTATGAGAGGTTCATTCATGAATGTTCTAAGACTGACTTTGCCAACTTTGGAAAGAAATTCAGAGCAAGAAGGAAAAGGATAATATGTTTATTGCTCCCATGAAGAAAGTCAAAGTTGTGCATCAGAAGTCCAAGATACTCAGATGGTGGGTAGACTATGAGAATGATGAGATTTTACCCAGCAGCGAAGATGGTGAGGATGAGAGGCACTATGAAAATGCTTATCTAAGAGAGCTCTCTAATCATGATATTCTTACTATTTTCAACCTTTCACTTGATAAACTGCAACCTGATGATAAAGAAAGAAGGATGGATCTTGAGGTTGTGGCTTGGGAAGTTGACAAGATCAGAAGGGGTACAAGAGACAGAAGATAGAAACTGGTGGTTATTTTGAAGATGGGAATGGAGCTTAATCTAGCAAGATAAATATTTTGGAAGCATCATCCAAGGGGGAGATTGTTGGAGCATATAGGATTGATGTTGAAGCTTCCAAAGATCTTAGTCATATTGTATAGTGTTAGATATTTAGTTCGGGTGAACATTGTTCATCACCCGAACTAAATCTTAGAGTGTAATATCAGGAAGAATTTAGGTCGGGTGAACTAACTCTTCACCAGAGTTAAGTTCAAGTTCACCCGAACTAAAGTTAAATGATGTTTTAGTTATTAGTTCACCCGAAGTGCTTTTAAATTAAAATCTAGGTTGTTATAATGTATTAGTTAGATAGCTTAGCCTATAAATAGTGGTGAGAGGAGTTTAGATGTAAGAGTTCAAGTATCAATATCTCTGTAACAAACTTTCCCGCCATTTAAGGCTTTGAAAATAATAACTTCCGTTGTTGAATTCCTTGTTCTAATTTCGTTAGCTTAATCAGTAACTTGTGATTCCGCAACCTGTTATTGATTCTAGACATTGAGTGTTTGGTTTTGAAGATTGACCAGACCTGACATAAGGAGAGTTAAATAGGAGATTGAAGGAGAGTCAAGTGAAATAGATAGTGATTGAAGACCAAACAGTTGGTGGATCATCAACTGAAGCTAGTAAGATGGATAAAAGTCAAACTATTGAGAATCCATCTGTTTGTAAAGATGTGGGAGGATTTTTTATGCAAGTCAATGAAGCTAGACGAACTGTGTCTCTTAAGTCTCTGGTTGCGAAACAGAGTCATGTGGTTTAACAGAAAGAAAGAAGGGAATTCTACCACCAATAGTTGGATGGAGATCTGATCCAAAAAGAGGAGAAATTGCTATTAAGAGAAAGGGAGATACTGGAAGTGTACAAGTATCTTACTTTAGCACTTCTGATGAACTCATGAAAATCAAAGTGGGAGATGCAAGGCAATTAAGCAAACTGAAGATGGTAAACCGTGGTGGTTATCGTCATGGAGATGATTATGAGAAATTCATTCTGGAATGTGCAAAAATTGATTTCATCAAATTTGGTAAGAAATTCAAAGCAAAGAGAAAAAGAATCACAATGGAAAGAGCTCCAATGAAGAGAATCAAGATAGTTAATAAAAAGCCAAGAATCATTACATGGTGGATGGATAGTGCTCATGATAAGATTTTGCTGGTAAGAGAGGATGGAGAAGATGAGAGACTGTATGAAAAAGCAGAATTGAGAGAGCCGGCAAATGAAGACTTATTCACTATATACAAACTTCCTTTTGACAGACATGAAGAATATGGTAAAGAAGGGAAGCAGATCTTGGAAGTTGTTGCACTTGAAGTGGAAATAATTCATTTGGGATACATAATGGGAAGATGAAGACTATGTGAATAAGGATATGAACATTGTTGGGATTGGAGCTAAAACTAGCAAGATGTACATTTTGGAAGCATCATCCAAGGGGGAGATTGTTGGAAATGAAAAAGTGTTAATGGCTGAAGCTTCAAATTCTACATCAGAGTTGTATTTTGGTCTAAGTAAATAGGTCGGGTGAACAAAGTTCATCACCCGACTTAAAACTTAGAAAGTCATTTATTGAAGACTTTGACTCGGGTGAACAATTTACTTCACCAGAGTTAACTGAAGTTCACCAGAGTTCAAGTTACACTAAGACTTAATGTATTTTGTTTACCCGAAGTATTCTTAAATGAATATAAGGGTCATGTAATGTCATAGTTAGTGTTATTCCTTAGCCTATAAATAATGAGAGAATGTGTCATGTAAGGGGTACTTGTTTTGAGTAAAAATCTTCATGTAACTATTCTCCCGCCAGATTAGGCTTTGAATGAAAATAATACTTTTGCTACAATCTGTTTTGATTCAGTGTTTCATTTCACAATTCAATTACTAATTAGTGATTCCGAAACCTATTAGTAATTCTAATCACCTAGTTATCGTTTTGAGATAATTAAAGACCTGTCATAAGATGTTTCCAAAGCTGGCCAATATCAAGTTTTGCCGAATTGGCCGACTGTCATGCCGTTTTTTTTCTTCTTTTTTTTAAATGATTGTCAGACTAGCATGATTCCATGACAATTTTTAGTTTTGGATTATGTCCATGATACTTTTCGATCCTGATTGTGATTCTTGTGTTAAAGCCGTTGTGGGATACAAAAGATCTGACCACGCTAGATATTCAAGCTCATGGCCTTCAATGCCTTTGTGGGGTACAAAGGTGTGACCACATTATGTCTTTTTTTCTACCTCACCAACATCAATGGTCTAGGTCAATAATGCAAATTCTTTGGACATGTAAAGCTTGGGAAAAAAGAGAAATAAAAATATTTCATCATTTTATCATCTAAATGAAATGCATAGATCGGACCATTTTTTTAACCCACTTTAGGGTTTATTTTTTTTTTTTGTTCGGGTCAATGATCTGGTTTGTGGAAATGAGATGCAAACTTCATTTGCAGAGGTCCAATATATCATCCGTATGACATTCAATAGGCATATGAGATCGTGGTGGCCATTTCTCGTATTGGTGAAATGAATCGAGGTAAGTTACTTCCTTCATGCGAAAGATGAACTACTGGTAATTGGATGAATGGAAATGAAATGACTATCATTTAAGGATGGCTATCATGTCGGCTATCATGCCAAGATGGCTATTATGCCATGATGGCTTTTATTCCAAGAGACTATCATGTCGGGATAACTATCATGCAAGGATTAATATCATGTAAGGATGGATAGTATTGTAGGATTGATAGCAAAGTTTATTCCATCTGGATTAGTAATGTGTAAATCAAGCTTTTTACTATTTACTGTGCCCCTGACACTTTCAGATCTGTCTTGTGTCCATGAGACTTTTATATCTGTATTTTGTCCCTGTCATTGTTTAGATGCGTATTGTGTCCATGGCACTTTCTCATCCGGATTATGTCCATGACACGTTTAAATTTGTATTGTGTCCATGATACTTTTAGATCTATATCCTGCCCAATGCATCCCGCCCCTAACTGTGGCGAAGCCAACTAGGGTACGGAATTGTACCACGTCATGGATGGTAGGGCATTGTAGACCAATAATGAATTAATTATTGAATTTTTTTTTATTATTTTGACCATGTAGTAAAGGTAGTCTCCCAACATCAATTGCAAGCTTACCACGCCTACCGACCGATGTGTCTCATCTAAGATGCTTACCAAAGGAGATTGTGTTGTTTCGTCTTGAGTGTTTTACCTTCTGGGGTAGCTTCCATAGGATTGGAAGATGTGGCTTCGACTGGTGGGAAGAAAATTGGGTACATCATTCAATCTTGAATAACTTATGCTTTTCTTTTTCCTGATGTGGCTCCTTCATTCACCATGTATATGCCATTGATTAGGGTGGTGGATGGGCTAGTGTTGGTTTCTTTTAATTTTGGTGAAGTTACATGAGATGATGGGTGAGTGCTTTCCACAAGAAATACGGATTGTTGGTGAATTTAAGAAATGAAATCAAAAAGATTAAAATGAAATGAGACGCCGTTGACTAAAAAGGTTCCACGGATGGCGCCAATGTTTGAACAAAGATTAGCATGCTCGGTAACAGGGCTTGGGGAGATCACTCTCTTAGCCTCCTGCTTAGCAGTGTAAACCTAACAGGCTCTTGGCGAGCCTAAGGTGGTCAAGAGATTGATCGGAAAAGACGATCGGAATATGGTTGCTGTGGTAAGAAAGTATTTGGGTAAGTCGTGAATATGAAGACGATGATTGCTATGATGATAATACTGTGTATGAGTATGAGGTTGGATCCTCTGCAAGCCTGGATTGTGAGGTATTTATACCTAACACTCTCTTGTATAAGCAACGTGCAGCCATAAAGACCATTAATGGCTCATCAATGGTATTCATGGGGTTCCAACGTACGGGGGTTTATGACAGGTGTAACGCTCCTCTTAGTCATTATGTCCTTGTTTGAATGACTGCATTGAAGTCTTGGCAGTTGAAGTCCTGCGGGGACACGAGTGTCGGGCTGGACATGAATTTCGTACGTCCAACACCAAGTGCCAGACGCCGGATTCTAAGTATCGGACACGAGTTCCGGACACCGTAATACAAGTGTCGGACGTCGGGGTGTGAATCTCGGACACGGGGCTCAAAATGGGGCACGAGTGCCGGCTATCGGAGTGCCGGATACGGGGAACAAGTGCCAGACTGTCGGGGAACGAGTGTCGGATTGTCGGGGGCCGGGGCACAAGTTCCGTACACGCGGCACGAGTGCCAAACGTCGGGGCACAAGAGCCGGACACAGGGCACAAGTGTCGGATTGTCGGGGCACTAGTGTCGGACTACTAGGTGCCGAGGCACAAGTGTCGGACTGTCAGGGCACAAGTTTCGGACGTTGATCCGAGTGCCGGATGTTGCGAGGTGCTAAACGTCGTGTGGCGGACGTCGAGTCGAGAGTTGGCAGAAGGAAAAGGTTTCGTGTGAGCCACACTAGGTGTTTAGAGGATTAATAGGCTATATATATGAGCAATTCCCTACTAACACCATCACACTTTGTTACGCTTGTTATTTACATCTTTAAACTTGTTGAAAAGTATAATCACCATTATTTTTTGAGTTCTATTTGAAGAGCAAAACTTGAAATATGGTATTTCGGTTTAATTTGAAGAGCGTGACCTCTCATAGTTGACCATAACATAAGAGGATCTCAATCCTAAATTTTTCCGATTATATTATTTCAAATATTTTAAAGTGGCATTAAAAAGATGATTCTAGCTAGGACCTATTCTTGATGAACACCAAAATGATTAATCTTTAAGAGAAAAAGATTATATAAATATATTAGAGTAAATTGTAATTTAGTCCCTTATGATTAGCTAATTTGTCGATTTCGTCCTTAAACTTTTCTTTTCACAATTGTTGTCCACAACTTGTTATTTTTTCCTTTTTTGTCCCTCCGTCAAGTTACAATTAGTTTTTACTGTAAAATGTTAACTAGACTAACTGAAAGGACCAAAAATGTAACTTTATATTTATTTTAATTAATTAACTAATTAACATTTTTTTTTCTTTTTCCTTTTTTTTCTTTTGTTTTGTAAAAATCATGTGCTTTTTCGCATACAAAAATTACATTTAATTTTTCACATATTTTTTCGACGATCATCAGTGACAGTATCAAATTTAAACGAGGCAGTACAAAATTCAAAAATTCACATATATATTTACGTTTTTAAAAAATCACATATTTTTTTATGGGGCGATACAAGAATTAAGTTCTTAAATTACATATGATTTTCAACGGAGGAGGTGGTGGTGGCAGCGACGATGATCGACGGTGACAGACGGTCATCGAATAAAAATGTGCGAAAAAATAAATGTGATTTTAAATATAAAATTTTTATGCGAAAAGCTATATATGATTTTTACATAAAAAAAAGAGTTAATCAATTAATTAATTAAAACAAATAAAAGAAACTTTAATTATATTTTTGGTTCTTTCAGTTAGTTCAGTTAATATTTAACAGTAAAAACTAACTGTAACTTGATGAAAGAACGGAAAAATGGAATAATAACAAGTTGTGGAATAAAATTGCAATTTACTCTATATATTTAAAAATATAGTGGTTTGAAGTTGGGAAAAAAAAAAAGAAGAAAAATATTATATTATAAATATGTTTAATAGTATTATGTTTACGCAAATATGTTTTAAAACCACCATGGTTTGATTAAAAACTCTAATTCAGAGTACATTTTTTTAACACAGTTTTGGCAATTACTAATTGTATAGCGAGTTAATCCAATCTTAAAATATATATAAAATAAGTTTATTTTATACTATATTTTTTTCCCTATCGAAAATACCAATATACAGAATCTAATTTATTGGGACTTTCGATAAAATCAAATAGAAAGCTCGAAGAGCACGTACTCTAAGAGTCCAAATTATGGGACTGAATAATAGTCATGATAAAATATTATTGTTGTAATTTAAGCAGCCATATTATATCACTACTACAAAAAAGGTTATAGAGACCGGTTATATGGTATTATAGAGACCTGTTCCGCACCCGGTCTCTTTGAAGCAGGTCTCAAATATAGAGACCGGTTAAATAACTGGTCTCTATATTAATATAGAGACCAGTTATTTTAAGAACAACATGTTTATTTAAATTATTTTAATTTATTATAGAGAGAGCATTTGTTTTGAGAAAAACCGGTCTCTATAACCTTCATATATTTTTTTGTTTAATTTTTGAAATTAACCAAAAACCTGCTATTATATATTTTAAAAACCTCCTACAATATATCTAATAAAAAATTATAATTTCAACCTAAACACTAAATTTCATACATTTAACAACCAAAATCATTACATTGATATTTCATGTAATTTGATGTCAATACAACCAACCAAGTAATGAAATAGTCTAAAACATAGAAATTAATTCAAGTAGGAATAACAAATCCATTTGAAAACATACCAACTACAAAATCACACACGTTCGGGTCATAAGTTTGTTTCTTTAACCATGGGATCTGTATAAAAAGAAAACGATTAATATCATTATCATGAAATAAGAGAGTTAAATTCAATATAGGTAATGATTACAATGATTTAATAGTACTTACAGTTGATGGAAAAGAATGTTGTTGTAACACCACAAATTTATACATCCATCGCATTACATAATACCCAGATTCCCAAGTAGAAGATTGTTGTTGGACCTGCATTTTAAAACGAAAATAAACTCAGAATTATGTAATATAATGTCGATGAAATGTAAATAAAACATATAAAATAACGAAGATGAAATGAAAATAAATATTTACCTTTGCCATCTCCGAATTAAAATCTTCGGAACACCTAAAACGAAAATAAGCGATAATGTCATGTTATACTTTTAAAAACAAAATAACTATAAATTTATACGAATATATTAAACTCTTACCGATTAATAATGTGTGTGATTGCAAAGTCCTTCCAATTCTTCGATCTCATTGTAGAGTCCAAAATAAACCCACGATATTCATTCTTTAAAAACACGAATAACGACCAATCTCTTGCAGTGATTTAAATGCAATGAAATTAAGACTTAACTTCTCAATATTAAGATTATGCAAGAATTGAAATAGTATTATATCGTATTAACCTTTCATGATATGGTAATAAAAACACCTCTATATCTCGTCCGCGTTCTGTCGCCTCTTTCAAATAACTCTCGACACCTTTTGGATTATCTAAACACGACTGGGCATCAACTAAAAACGGGTTAAGAAAAGCACACCTGTTTCCTTTCGGGTGTATGATCATCTCCTCATGTAAGATCCTAAAAACGAAAGACAACATATACTTTATGTAAAATATGACCGAATACAATAAAAGACATGGGTTATAATTTGTTGTTATTTTAGGACCCAAGGCGTATCAGTGTCTCATTGTATATATAATATTCTAATTATTTCAATTATATAACGAAGTGTATACTTACGTGCAATAGAGTGTTAAAATGGAAACATCGAGATCTTTCTTTGTCAAAAACCGCATAACTTCATCAGCCACAAGTGGGACATGAAACACTTCATTTTTACCAAAGATCAGGCCATCAATATCAAAAGTTGCCCCGCTAGTAGGGTCAGCCCGCTGCATCCAACGATTGTAAAAGGTTTTTACAACTTTTGGCCTGGTCGCAAGTATCCCAACAAGCTCTTTCATTTTCTCTAGTCGTGAAATTTGTACCTATATATATATATATATATATATATATATCTATATATATATATATATATATATATATATATATATATATATATATATATATATATATATATATATATCTATTAATATTATGCAAATTTAATTTAATAATCATTACGTTTTGATGAATATACTAACTAATAAGATTTAAGGCTTACCGATGGGGGAGTAGGCACATTTTGAGACAACGTTTTTGAAGTACACACCTTTAAAGCCTCCTTTCTTGTATTTGACGGTGATTTTCTTGTTGTTGGAATTTCACTACGTGTCAGTCAATCAGATTTATTTGTTATTACATTAGTAAATTATATTACAATATTAAATATAGTAAGTGAAAGGATTTAGAATTTACCGATTTGGGAGTACGCGCACTTTCAGACGACTTTTTTTGAACTAAACGCTTTTAAAGCTTTCTCCTTTCTTGAATCCAACGGTGATTCTCTTGAATCTAGTGGTGTTGGTATTTCACTTGGTGCCTTTCAATCAGTTTCATTTGTTATTCATAAATAATAAAACAAATTACAATATTAGCTAATTTGTAGAAGTATATGAACTATACTGTCCATATTTTAATTGTCACACCTATATATATATATATATATATATATATATATATATATATATATATATATATATATATATATATATATATATATATATATATACACATATATATATATATATATAGGGACTGATTCATGCGAGAACTCTTATTTCTGCGAGAACTGCGAGAACTCTTAAAAAAAGTGTCAATTAACATGTAATTATGTCTATTACCATGTAAAAACTATTGAATGTTAAAAATCTAGTAAAAATATAAATGAAAAATTTTTAAAAATTGTATGAAATCACGCGTATTTAGAATTGTTCACATATGAACGTTTTTTCTTCAAAAAATGAGTTCATATATGAACGAAATTTTTTTACGTTATTTTATATGATTTTTTTTAGTTTTTTACGTTTATATTTACTTGATTATTAATCTCCAAAAGAGTTTGCATATGAATGAAGAAAATGAAATATGATTTAACACTTTTGTGAGAGTTCTCGCAGTTCTCGCAAAAAAAAGAGTTCTCGCATGAACCATTCACTATATATATATATATATATATATATATATATATATATATATATATATATATATATATATATATATATATATATATATATATATGCCACTCTGTAGTGATAAGACACAGATTCTTGAAAGAAAAACACAACAAAAATGGCGACAACAATTTCATGTACTACATTAATTTTCACAAAACCCATAAAGAAAACATCAAATGTTGATAAATATGATTCACAGTTTCTGGGTATGAGAAAAAGATTAGGTTTTTGAAAATCAACATCAAGAATTGGAGGGAAAAGTAATGGGTCAAGAATAGTTTGTTGGTTTAAATTTAGGAAAAATGGTGTGGATGCTGAAGGTGCTGGGATTTATGGAAGTCAATCTCGTGATGATTTTGATAGAGATGATGTTGAACAGGTATATATATATAGAGGTGGGTTCAAATAGGAACCACTAAATATTTGAGAACCATTAGGAACCAATATTCACCAGTGTATATACATATAATATTCACCAGTGTATATTTAATATGATATTCACCAGTGTATATACATATAATATTCACCAGTGTATATACATATAATATTCACCAGTGTATATATATATATATACATATGCCTTATATACACTGGTGAATATCATATATATACACTGGTGAATATTGGTTCCTAATGGTTCCTAATTATTTGTATGGTTCTCATTTGAAACCAACTCTATATATATATATATATATATATATATATATATATATATATATATATATATATATATATAGTAATTGGATCGGGTAAGAACGGCCCAAAGTATAGGAACGCTAAGAACCAATGCTGGCCGTCCGATTAAGGTGATGATCAGTAGTAACCACTTACTACTGATCAGCACTGCGAGGTTTGATATAAAATTTTTAATCGGACGACCAGAATTTGTTGCTGATCAGTAGTAAGTGGTTACTACTGATCAGTAGTAAGTGGTTACTACTCATCAGTAAGTGGTTACTACTGATCATCACCTTAATCGGACGGTCATCATTGATTCTTAGCGTTCCTATACTTCGGGCCGTTCTTACCCGAACCTAACTATATATATATATATATATAAATATATATATATATATATATATATATATATATATATATATATAGAGGTGGGTTCATTTAGGAACCACTAAATATTTAGGAACCATTAGGAACCAATATTCACCAGTGTATATATATGATATTCACCAGTGTATATAAAGCATATGTATATATATATATATACACTGGTGAATATTATATGTATATACACTGGTGAATATTATATGTATATACACTGGTGAATATCATATTAAATATACACTGGTGAATATCATATATATACACTGGTGAATATTGGTTCCTAATGGTTCCTAAATATTTACATGGTTCTTAAATGAAACCAACTCTGTATATATATATATATACTTGATTTGGTTCGGTATATATCATTTTTTATATCATTTTTCTGGTAATAAGCTCATAAGGTGGACAGTTATTTTCAGAAAACTATTTTTCGGGTTATTGTGTTTAGCTAATTGTGCCTATAAAATTGGATAATAAGCTCATTAGCCGAAAAAATGGGCGTGCGTTTGTTTTACCTTATATTTTGCTTCTGAGCTTATCTAGCTTCGGCTTATATTTCGTAAGCCTGTTTTTTTGGCTTATTTTGTGATTTATGAGCTTATTATGACTAAAAGTTAGGTAAATTCATAAGCCGAAAAAATGGGCTTATGAAAAATAAGCCTTAGCTAGGTAAGCTCATAAGCCCAAGATAAGCTAAAACAAATAAGCCGAATCAAATAAGGTCATAACCTTGATAATAAACAAACACCCGATGAAAAATTAGATCTTTATTTTAGAAAATTTTGGTTATGGCAGGCAATTAGCATTAGGATTATGTTTTTTGACTTTTTGGGAGTTAGTTATCGTGTTTAAGTAGAAAAATGATGATTAATTTATAGACTTTATTCATTGATTGGTTGTTTTGTGTTCAAATTTGAATCGCTAACAGGTTTTGATAAATATAGTAAGTAACAGGATATAGAATTTACCGATTTGTGAGTATGGTTGTTTCAGAAGACTTTTTTGAACTCAACGCTTTTAATGTTTTCTCTTTTCTTGAATCAGACAATGTTTCTCTTGAATCTGGTGGTGTTGGAATTTCACTATGTGCCTGTCAATCAGTTTTATTTGTTATACATTAATAAATTATAGAGAAGTATATGAACTGTACCGTGTCGATTTGAATTACCGTTTTTGGCCATTGGATAAAAGTGGCACGAACCTGAATAAGTTCATAAATATTTGCATTCGGGTTTGACACTGGTATATCTAATGTTGTGTACTTCTTCTCCACGTGGTCAACAAGCACTTTCCTGTAAGCTTATTATTATTTTATTTAAAATATTGGTCTTCATACCTTTTATAAAGTAATTCTCGACCTTTTTGTTCTTTCATTTTATTAAATTGGATATTTATAAAGAGATGGTTGAAATGAGATGAGTCGAAAGTTTCTAATGTGCAAACCTTACTATCTATGGACTAAAGACTTATGTTTATTGCCTATTAAATACAATAACACATTTACCACTAACGCCTTAAATGGATCGCTCATCATCGCAGATCCACAACTGCTTCTCCTCATCCTCGGGCTAAAGACTGCTTCCATTTCAGTAACCCCTACATGATTCCTTATCGCTTCCAGTTTAGTTTCAAAATCAATCTACATTGTTTCATCTTGGAATTGTCGCATATCTTTCAATGTAGTTCTCTTCTTCGTTTCCTTAACATTTTTTAAGCCTTTTCTCAAACCAATAGGACCAACCGTTCTAAAGTACCCCGAATGTTCCGCTCCTATAACACTGATTAGTAAATCCGATCCTCGCTCAGGTTCCCAACTTCCTTCACGCATTTGCGAATCTAACTGTAACTGTTAACTAATATATAAAAAATATGATATGAGCCATTGAATCATAAAAAAACAATAATATTATAATACAATAATTGTTACTATAATAATAAGTAAAAAATATTTATCATTTTACCAACTCGTCCAAGTAAGGACTCAACTCGACTGGTACATACTTTACATTATCTTCATCTTTTACTAATCTAGCCATAACCCACCGACGTGAACGAGGGTCATAAATCCTATGGGCATCAGTCAATAATGGATTTGTTTTTGCCTCCTCTTTCCAGGCTTCTTCCCAGCCACGATAACCTTTTGGCCCCAAACGAGGCGATAATTTCTTCTTTAGGGCATTTTGTCTCCCTTTTTGTCGTTGCTCCTTCATACAAGTAGCAAACAAATTATAACGTTATAACATAATTTTTATAATATTTTAATATAAACTCAAGCAAATTCTGCTCAACGAACTCTTCCCAATCCTTTTCTTCTATGGACGTGTAAAGTTTACATGGGGAGCGACCCGTATCCATGAATTCTGCTCGAAGTTTTGTTTTCCACCTTTTCCATGCGGAGCTGCATTGATTTAACATTTGCTTTTTCGCATCATCATTTTCAATCTCATAAAAATCCTGTTTATTTTAAGATCGAAAATATTAAATGTTTAATTTCATATTTGTTAATCAAATAAAGTTTATTAATAAACGTTAATACCTTTACTTGAGACCAAACCAAATCTTTCTTATCATCCGGCACTAGGCGCCAATCTTCGTAAGTAATAGGAACGATGTTCCTTGTAATTATTCCAATTTGATTCGAAAATGTTACAAATTTGTCTCCAATCGGATAGCCTAAATCATTGAACTCGATTACTTTTGGTACATTGTCTTTGATCTTCTTAACAAGACCTCTCGTTCTTTTTCGTGCCGGTTCTTCTATCTCTTGTTCCGAAAACTCCTGTTCTTCAATCTCTTGTTCCGAAAACTCATGTTCTTCATTTTCCTATATTAGTAGTTCTAATGAGCATTACAAAACAACAACCAAAACAACATAAGAAACTCTACACAAATATAGTCTGACAAATATTGAACTATGATATCAGAGAAGACTAATGTCACACAAGAGCTCGACTAGTCAACTGCTAATCGAATAATTATTTAGGAACTGAAGTGATTATTACCTGAGTTGAGCATTCATTTTGTTCTCGAATTACAGTTTTTTAATAATCTATGTTATATCAGTATGATTAGACTTCTCGAATTCCAATTTTTTTATCTTCTTTTTTTATCTTTCTAAATTTGAAATTATTGAATGTTAGTCTATCGAAAGGAAGCAGCTCACGAAAGGATTTGTTGACATGAGGAGGGGTAGATTTGCTAAAGATGGATTGATTCAGTATCGTATAATATGTCAGCAAGTTAATGTTACTTCCTTAGAGGAGGTCATTAAGCACTTTATTACTCTTTCAACCGATAAGGCCGAGGAGGCACGTCATCAAGCAAAAACTTTAGAAGATGCTCTGAATGTTGATGACCTTGAAGCTGATAACAGACCAGAGGATTTAATGTTGAGCTATGTTAGTGGTGAGAAGGGAAAAGAACGTTCAGATCGGGAACTTGTGACTCCTTGGTTTAAGTTTTTGTGGGAGACTTATCGAACCATTCTTGAAATTTTGAGGAACTCCAAATTATTGGGTTTGTATGCTGTAAGTTTCCGAACATGATTTATTCGATATAAATTGATGAATGTGATTAAATAGTCTAATAAATTGTAGGTCGTATTGTGACTTGGTTATACAGAAATAATGTTTTTGACTATTATGTCCAGGATACCGCTCATCGTTCTTTTCAGTTTTGCAAACAGTACAAGCGAACAACATAATTTCGTAGGCTGTGTGAGATTATCAGGAATCATCAAAATCTAGTTTTCTTTTGTATATTGTGACAAGTTAAATATGAAACTTAGTTTGTTTATATAATGGGACCGTTTTGGTTTACTTAGGAAGAGGAAAATCTTGTTACTGCTCACCGCAAACAAGTCACTGTGGAGGAGACTATGGATACTGTTAGAGAGGTAAGCGATTCGTTTGTTTGTTCTTCCACATGTGTCATTTTTTATCCAATCGCATAAAATGGGTCGGTTTGGGTTAATTTATATTAGTGCAAAATGGGCAGTCAAAGTATGTAATTGGTCAAATGGGTCGGGTCAAAACATGTACTTTTTGGTATGGAGGTAATTATCTTGAATAAAGTGATTTACGCCTTTACTGTTAAATATGGTGGTGTACTAATCATTGCTATCAGGCTTAGACAGAGAATCGGAAAAGAAGAGGCGGCCTAATAGTTGATTTGGCAGGGATGGTCGGTTTGGAAGCACGTCAAAAACATGTTCAACATTTTCTTAGCACTAGAAACTAAAACCTGAAGTCTCCATGTTTGTAATTAGACAAGAGTGCTGCTCGCAGCGGACTTTTAAAGTATTACGGAAAATGAAATTGAGCAGGTAGGGTGATAAGTGTCTTGTCAGAAAGGAAAAAGAGTTTAATGGATGTGACCAAGAGGCTAGTCCATCCTATAATGTTGATATTACAAGAATAAAGTACTGCATCCAATGTTGATTTCCAAAGCACTTTTTGTCTATTAAGATAACTATAAAAATGTACATTGTAAGCGTTACTCTCTGGTGACAAGATGGCGGTTTCTGTAAGTATGTTCTGTTTTTGGTATATGAGTGGGCAGAATGAGAGTTAAGAAGAAGAGAAATACCATTGTAAACGATGATATCAACTAATTCAAACGTAAATGGTCCATAAATTGAATTTTCACATCCGCAAAACCTAAGAGTCTAAAATTTTTACCTATTTTCATTTTTTTATCACATAAGACATCCATATCAAGTGAATATAATTAGATGAAATTGAGCCCTAAATTGATTTCAATTTCCAGTTTTTGACTATGAAAAGTAGAGATTTCTATACTTCATTCAAACAGATTATAATTCATATACACAGTACATACGATTTATAGAATGTGTGGTTCTTATGGTACAACAATTAATTTGACTATGAAGAAAGAGTGAAACCTGTATATCCGACAACCCTCCACCGGATTCCGATGCTGCCTTGTTATCTCCGGCGTCGACTGGATCGCCACCGTCTCCAACTTTACGGTTATAAAGATTTATGCTTTACTAAAAATCAATGGGTTAGGAGGTGCAATGGTAGTTTTTCCAGGTGGTGTTAGAGAGCGGGTTATAATTTGGAGGGAATAACTAGCGGGTCATAATTTGGGAGCATATTTTAGATACAATTTAACAAACCGCTTACTCTTGTTTTATTTATATTTAACATTGAGCCATTATTTGTGTTGTAGAAAATAGTAGAATTTCGATTTAAATTTATACTTCGGATCTTAGATGAAAAATTATTTATTATAAGAGGATTTAAAAAAATAATAACTCATGCCTTCTAAATAAATTAAATAAAATATCATTGAACAACTTTCAAGTACATATAAATTGAACAATTAAATCATGGCTTAGGTTTATTCATCTTCTTTTTTTCCTGAAATAACAAAAAAAAAATATGTGTTAACATACCGAGAATATTACATTAAAAAGAATAGATTATTTTATAATAAGAGATTTTAAAAAAAATATGATATGTACCTTCATTTAGCTCGAGGCAAATCTATCAATATTCCTTCGTGGTGGTCGGATCTCAAGTAAACAGAATCATTAATAGTAACATTTGTTGAAGCATTATCTGTAGGAAAAAAATGGAGGTAGCTCGTCAAGTTGATTGTATTCATCCTCGTCCACAACATTTTCTACACCGAGGATACGACGTTTTCCTTGAACGACGACGTGCAATTTAGAATTACTTGGGTCCTTAACATAGAATATTTGGGTAGTCAATTTAGCTAAACTGAATTGTTCAGATGCATAGCCGTTTGTAGAAAGGTCGAAAGTTATGAAACCATTAGTGTCAACTTTGACACCTCGTTCGTTTTCTACCCATTTACACTTGAACATCGGTATAATGAAAGTATGATAATTGAGTTCCACAATTTCTTCAATAACACCGTAATAAGAGTCCTTTGCGATAGACGATATGTTGGAGAATCCTGCAGTTGTTGCTATTACCGTAATTGCGATGTTTTGCCATGTACTCTTCAGATCCTATTCTTTTGTATAAAACGTATATCCGTTAATGTCGTAGCCTTGGTATTTTGTAACACTGTTTCTCGGACCGTAAGCCAACCTTTTTACTTCTTCATCCACATTTTCTATACTATTTACCTTTTCTTTCAACCAAGAAGCAAACTTTTTGTAATGCTCAATAGCCAACCACTTGTCGCTCTTATTTTTGTTTGTCGTTTTCAGAAATTGTTTGTGTTCATGTACAAATGTACCAATGCATGTCATGTGTTGTAGGATTGTATAATGTGCATCGTGGATGTAATTTTGCGGGGGGAACTCTTCTTTCTTTCCAATTGTTCCAACCCCTTGAAGTCTACCCTCGTGACGACTTTCCGGTAACCCAATACTTTTAGAACCTTCTAGATAGTCGGTAGAGAATTCAATAACCTCCTCAGAAGCATATCCTTCAATAATACTGCCCTCCGGTCGATATCTGTTCCTTACATAACCTTTTAGGAAACCCATATATCTCTCAAATGGATACATGTTCCGTAGGAATACTGGACCACAAGTCTTTATTTCATACACAATATGCGATACGAGGTGAACCATGACATTGAAAAAGGATGGTGGGAAATACATTTCAAGTTCACATAAAGGGATGATAATATCACTTTGCCATGAATCCAACACCCCAGGATCAATCACTTTCGAATGTATCATGTTAAAAAACAAACATAACTTTGTGATTGTCTGTTGAATGTTGTTTGGAAGTATTCCACGAATTGCGATAGGAATCAATTGTGTTATTAACACATGGCAGTCGTGGGACTTCATACCAAACAATTTATTGTCTTTTAACGAAACCAATCTCTTAATGTTGGCTGAATATCCTGATGGAACCTTAACACCATGTAAGCATTGGCAAAAAGAAGTCTTTTCGGCCTTCGACATAGTATAACAAACAGGTGGAAGATATGTTTGTTTCCCATCATTTTTCTCTTGTGGGTGAAGCTCTTTGCGAATTTCCATATGTTTCATGTCTTTTAGAGCGTTAATTCCATCTTTCGATTTCCCTGGAATGTCTAGAAGTAACCTAATCAAACTGTCACAAACATTTTTCTCAATATGCATAGGATCAATACAATGTCGGACATCCAAAAATTTCCAGAATTCGAAATCCCAAAATATAGATCGCTTTTTCCATCTTTTTGGTGGTCCACGTTTTCTTTTTTTACCAAACTCATTGCTAAAGTTTTCAACTCTAGAAAATACCGTTTCTTCATCCATTGGTGGCCGTAAAGTTTTGAATTCAGTGGAACCGTCAAACAAGGTATCCATACTTCGGTACGGGTGACTCGACCGAAGCGATCTTCGATGCCCCATGAACACCGTTTTCTTACAATATTTCAACCATCTTGACGATGTATCATCTTCACAAATGGGGCACGCCTTTGCCCCTTTCGTACCATATCCTGACAAATTCGCGTATGCTGGAAAATCACTAACGGTGCAAAAAATCATGCCTCGTAATAGAAAAGTCTCGTTTTTGTACGCATCGTGCACTTCAACTCCCGAGTTCCACAACTTCTTCAAGTCATCGATTAATGGAGCCAAATACACATCAATGTCGTTTTCGGGTTGCTTGGGACCTTGTATTAACAAAGACATCATGATGTATTTTCATTTCATGCATAACCAAGGTGGAAGATTATCTATGCATAGAAGAACTGGCCAAGTGTTGTGAGAACTGCTCATGTTTCCAAATGGATTAATTCCGTCTGAACTGAGTCTGAAACGTGTATTTCTAATCTCCTTTCCAAATTCTTTATATTTATTTTTGATATTGCTCCATTGTGGAGAATCAGCCACATGTCTTATTTTTCCATCTTTTTTACGCTCTTCCTCATGCCAACGTAACAATTTTGCATCCCTAGAGTTTGCAAATAATCGTTTTAATCTTGGTATGATGGGGAAATACCACAATACTTTAGCAGGGGGGCCATTTTTTGTGACATCATTATTGTATTCGGTTTGATTTTTACGCATATACCTCGATGTACCACAAACAGCGCACTCATGATCGTTTTCATACCTATCTCTATATAATAAACAATCATTTGGGCATGCATGTATCCTTTAAATTTCGAATCCCATCGGACACACCGCTTTTTTAGCTTGATATAATGAAATAGGCAACTCGTTGTCTCCGGGAAGCATATCATGAAACAACACTAAAAGACTTGTAAAACTTTTATCACTCCAACTATTATTTGCTTTTAAGTTCAACAATTTCAATACAGCGGACAATTTGGTAAATTTTGTACATCCATTATATAATGGTTTTTCTGCATCGACAAAATTTTTTTGGAAATCATCACTATCATTCTCATCAACATCATGCTCCAAATCATGTAACATGTCACGTACATTATCGTGTTCGTTATTAATAGAAAAATCATTATTTTCATCGCTATCATTTTGATTAGAGTCGAAAACACCTATGTTCTTATCAACTAATAATTCTCCATGCCATGACCAACAAAGATACCGATCCACGAATCAGTATTGTACTATATGTGCGCTAATTATATTAGGATCAACATGCCAAACGAAATTTGTACATTTTCTACAAGGACAACATATTTTTTCTTTTCCTTTATTCACTCTATCATCCTCCGCAACTTCCATAAATTCAGCTAACCCTGACAAAAAATCTTCTGAAACCCGCGATATCTCATAGATCCATTTACTACGATCCATCTGAAAATATAAAAAAAATATATTTCATTGATATGCATGCATGTATGATATGATATGAGTACGTACAAATAAGTGTTTTAGGTGGCCATCCTAACCCACTTTTTGAATACTTTGTCTTGTATGTGAATACGTATTAACAGATTGAGTATTTAAAAAATAATCGACAACATTTCCCCTTAACTCCCCAAGTATGTGTATAAAACGCAAACTTATAGGAGTAAGGAGAAATGTTGTCGATTTTTCTTAAACACTCAACCTGTTAACACACATTCACATCCTAAATGAGACAAAGTATTCAAAAAAGCAGTCCCAATTGGAGACAATCCGAGATTAACCTCTATTAAGTTAATTTCGAACGGGTGTAAACCTACGGCATATGAATTGGACCCTATATTATATGAATGTAATGATACAAGTAATTAATATAAATGTTCGTAATTAATAGGTAGAAAGATATAGAAATATACCCCAATGCGTACGTCAAACGATCCAAAATTAGAATTACAAAATATGTCTTCAAACAAATCTCAGTAATAGAAAACATTAACAAAATTAAAAAAACATACTTTCTAATATATATAAAAATGCAAACAAATATATAGATAGAGCTTCAAAAAATGTAAAATTAACTTAAATCTTTAAAAGTTTGATTAATAAATATGTTAGCAAATTTACCTATAAATGTAATGGTATGTGAACTCTTCAAAATGTTGAAACTCTTCAAAAAACGAAATTAGTTATATCAAGGTTCTAATATTTGATTCAAATTAATCTGCATGAGAAAGCAGGTGAAAATTAATATATAAACAAAAATTGTATAGAGAGCAGTTCCTTTGAGAGACCGGTTAGTTTAAGAGAAACTGGTCTCTAAAACTTTAGAAACCAGTTGCTTTATATAACTGGTCTTTATGGGTAGTCTTTTTTTTTTTTTTTTTTTTTTTTTTGTAGTAGTGTATGTTGTTAAAAGTATATTTCAATATGTAACAGGATTAAGTATCACAGATTAGTGATAGTTAGTTTGAAGGTGTCAACCATCAAGTTTAAAGATCCCTCCAAAGTTGAGGAGATGTTTAATCTTTGGGAGTTGAATCATTTATCTTGTTGTTGGTTTTGTCTTTTGTGTTTGAATAAGCGTAACCAAAAGGGCTTTTTTTGGCCCAGTAGTCCACATGATCTTCTACTTTATAAAGAAAATCAACACTTATATAAGAGTTTTATGTTTACATGATTATTAGCAGTGTTGTACGAGTAAATGTAATCCATTATCACAATATTTGATGTTAAAATCGGGTTAATCGCTCTAAAATCGAGTGTTTAAACTTAAGTAGGTGTGTACTAAATATTGAATATTGTTAATGACATATAAAACAATTATATGCTAAAAACATGGCAAATAATAATTCTCCTGTTTGTATAAATACATTGGTAGAAAAATGTAAGGGTTTGATTAAATGGAAGACTTCTTCACGCGTGTACCATGTCCAAGTACTAGGTTTAGTCAAGTCTTTCATACTAAGAGCACAAGGAATAGTCTGTTGCCCAGCTCGTTGTTGCTGTCGTTCTCCACCACAACGAGGGCCACTCCTCATTGTCTCACTCCGCCTGCCTTCGTTGTCACGCTCGTGGTTCGGCTCGTCACCGGGCTAACGAGCCATGGTAAACCTTTTTTTTTTCTCTTTTCTCTAATAATTCTTATGATTTATATATAATTTAATTTTGTTTTGATTTCTATTGATTTTGTTTTGATTTCTTCAATTTTTGTTTCTACATGTCATAACTAGTAAAGGTTGAATTGGTGGAGAAGAAGAAAAAATGGTGAAAGTTGTTTTGATTTCTTCAATTTCTTCAAATTTTTATTTAAACTTTTACTTTTGGCTTCATCTTTTATTTATTTGTATTTTTATCATAAAGTTTATTTTATTTATAATTATATCTTGTTTTTAATTTTTAACTCTAACATATTAACATTCTTTTATTACTTTTTATGTATTAATTTTTATTGTTTATTTAATTATATGTATTGTTTTTTTAGTTTAATTAAAGGGTTAAGATCAAAAATAACCAACAAATTTTTCAATTTCTACCACTATAATCAACGAATTTTAGAAAACTCTAATATAATAAACGTATTTCGTTTTTATCGGTTAAAGTTAAAAACTGTTGGAGCTGAAACTGGTGATGGTTAAAGCTTCAAATTCTAAATCAAGTTTCGTGTTTTTGTCTAAGTAAATAGTTTGGTGAACATCGTTCATCACCCGAACTAAAATTTAGAAAGTCTTTCATTTAAGACTTTAACTCGGGTGGACACGTTAGTTCACCTGACTTAACAGAAGTTCACCGGAGTTAAAGTTAAAACAAGTCATAATGTATTTTGTTTACCCGAAGTATTTTTAAATGAATATAAGGGTCGAGTAATGTATTAGTTAGTGTTAGAAGTTAGCATATAAATAGTGAGAGAATCGGTATCTGTAAGGGGTGCTTTGGTAGATGAACTTTCATGTAAACTGTTTCTCCCGCCAGTTTCTAGGCTTTGAATGAAATACTCATTTGCTAAATTCTACTTTGATTCATTGTTTAATCTTATAACTCAATTACTAAATCGTGATTCCACCACATATTAGTGATTTTAATCACCTAGGTGTTCGTTTCAGATAATTCAAGACCTATCAATTGGTATCAGAGCAGGTAAATCAAATTCCATTTGTTTCAACTCAGTTTTCGAGTGATAGTGAGGTTATTCTAAGGTGTTTAGAAGAGTTGTAAAGGACTAGACCATAAGATCAGCAGTTTGAGCAATTTTGAAGTGAAATTTTGGTCGTAAAAGAAGTTACTGAGGATGTTCATTGTTAATTTATTGATTTAGTGTAAATTTGATCAATAGAGTTTTATTCTAGTGTTCGTTTGTTGTTTGATGGAAGTTTGAGAAGAATTTGAAGTTAGTTGATAGAGATCATCATTTCCGAACTAATTCAGTTCATCTGAACTAAAATTCGTTCATCCGAACTAAAATTCATTCATTCGATCTATAATTCCTGAGAGAAAATGGTTGCTCCAATAGTGAATTATAGCAATGAAACAGGTTTTGGTGGAATACCTCCAAAGCTCCTTCCTGGTATTGATTTCATGATGTAAAATCTTGATGTTGAACCTGAAAGGTATACTGAAGCTGATAACAAACTCATTGATCGTGATCTCGGAGCTCTAGGTACAATTATCCTTTCTTTTCCTACTGAAATCTATAACAATTTTAAAGACTGTACTTCAGCCAAGGAGTTAATGGATGCTATGTAGTTACGTTATGAAGGAAGTCTGGAGTTGAAGAATAGCAAAAAGGATATGCTTAAGAAGCTCTATGGGTCGTTTGAATATGTGAGAAATGAGAGTTTCTGTGAACAAGTGAGTAGGTATACATTGTTAATCGGTGATTTGAAGAGTGCAGGAGTAGTGTTGAAGGATAGTGATGTGTGTAAGAAATTTTTGACTGCATTGCCTACTAAATGGTCAGTTCAAGTAATGATAATCAAAAGGACTGCAAATCTCAATGCAATGACTTTGGTGGAATTGATAGGAATTTTACAATCTTATGAACTGGATATGAAATTAGGTGATAAGAAGCAGTCAAGCAATGGATATGGATGTGATCTGGTTACATCAAAGGCTCAAGTTCCTTTCATACAACTCATTATCCTAATCAAGTTCAGTCCCACAACACTTGTCATTCTGGAAATTGTTGTTCACAAAATCAATCATCTGGTGGTTATAATTACAATAGTTATGGTGGTTTTTCTGGTCAAACTAGTGAATCAAGTTCTTATCAATCTTATGGTTTGAATTCTGGTATGAGTGGGATGAATATGATGGATTGGGAGACAAAGAGATGTTATACAGAGCATTTGAAGCAAGTTATGAGGCATTTGTAGCTGGAAGCTTGACTCAAGCTGAATTGGCAAGATAAGATCTTGAACATATTCACGCTAATGACTTGGAAGAAATATATTTGAAGTGGAGAATGGGAATGGTGAGTGTAAGAGCAAACATGTTCTTTAAAAGAACTGGCAAAAATTACTTCAGAAAGGAAGGAGGATACAAGGTTGGATTTGATAAGTCAAAGGTGAAGTGCTACAATTGTGATGAATTGTGTCATTTTGCAAGGGAATGTAGATCACCAAGGAGGATGAACAACAACTATCAAAGGAACAACTATAAAGCAAAGGATGATACACAGAGGTTGACAGCTGTTGAGTTGAAAAGTTGAAATGATGATGCAAGTTCAAGTGGGCGGAGACAGGCTTTCATAAAATTTGGTGAATGGGATGGAGTTCAAGAGTATGATTTCAAGAACAAGAATGTTTAAGATTTGATGAGTAAGATTGATACAGTAGCAACTGATGAGGTACTTTCAAAATCTTGCTCTTTAGATTGTTTGAATACTCTTAAATATACTAGAGAACATAACCAAAAGTTAATTAAAGAAATTTATTTGGTAAAATTTCATCAAAGGGAATTTCTCAAAATAGAAAAGAATTACAAAGAGAAAATTGATTCGCTTTTAAAAGATATTGATGCTTACAAGGGAAAAATTAGGAAGATTACAAACTCAACGTCAAGATTTGTTTGCAAGATTTTAAAAAGGTAACTCATGAATTTGAGAAAGCACAGATTCAGGTTGATAATATTAATTTGTCTTCAAAAACTTTGAGTGGAATTATTGAAAATCAAATTGTTCATAAAGAAAAAACTGGAATTGGTTTTAAAAGTGTTCGACCTCCTTTTAATGATAATTACACTATCAAACCTGAATCTACAAGATTTGAAAGTAGTTTACCAGTTTTAAATAAGTTTGATGATGTTTATGTGTTATAGTCTAATGTTGATTTGAAAATGAAACAATTTATATGAAACTTGTTCTTATGTGCATAATTTGAATGATTTGAGTGCTACTGCTAGTCTTAATGTTAATTTTAATGTTTTAGCAGGTCATAATGTAGAGGAGTTGTGTTTGTTTGCTGAAGAGTTTAAAGTGGAGAAGAATGATGTTAGAATTGATTTGAGATTAAGTCTGATGTTATAGAGATTAAGTCTGTTGAGTAATAACATGGATCTGTTAGAGATTGAGGAAGAAGTTGTTGAATTTATTCATGATTGTGTGCATGAAAGATGTTGCAATTTTCATAATTTGAATGATTCTGTACTTACTAGAAATGAGTTGATATCGAAAGAGATTGCACTTAGAGAATCTTTGAATGTTGAGTCAAAGAATGTAAAAACTAGAAAGTCAAAGAGAAAACTTTAGTGTAATTTGTGCAAAAAGAGACATAAGTTAGTTGACTGTTGGTTGAAATCAAAGTCTTCAAGTGTTCTGAATGTGTAAAAATGCATGTTAAAATGCAGTTTTGTAGAGTAAATTTTCAAGAGTGCATGCTTAAACATGTCAAATTAAAAAGTGTTAATGTGTTTAAATTTGGTAGAATAAATTTTGATTTGTTAATTGAACAAAATGTGTAAAAGTTAAGATATTCTACTTCTGAGTTAAACTCTTTAAAAGTTGACAGTAAAAAGATTTAAATTGGATGATATAAAGATTAAGTCTGGTGAAGAAAACTTTCAGTTGAAAAATACTTTTAACAATGGTGTTGAAAGTTTTAAGTCGGATTCACAAATTTTCATATTTAATAAACTTTCAGACTCAAATGTTAACTCTGAAGTAGAAGATTTTAACTCAGATAATGAGAGCTTTAATTATGAGCATCAAATGTATATGCATGATAGGCAATTCACTGGTCATTTTAAGTTTAACAAGTTCAAAAGAATGAATATCAAGTTTACAAAAACTTGGGTACCTAAATCTCATTAAATTAATAAAATTGTGTAGGAGCAAGACACTAATCCAGAAGATAACATAAGGATTGTTGATAGTAGATGCTCAAGACACATAATAATGCTAAATTGTTATGAGAATTCATTGCTTTCATTGGAGGACATGTATCATTTGGAGGAGATATGGGAGCAATAACAAGACAAGGAGGTGTATCCAATGGTCAATTGACCTTGGATCAGCTGAATTGGTTAAAGAGCTAAACTATAACTTGTTATCTGTTTCTCAAGTTTGTGAAAAAAAGTACACATCTGCATTTACTTCAGAATATTTCTATATCTTAAAACCTGAATTTGTTATACCAAAGGATATGATTGTTTTCCAAACACCAAGGTATGAAGATATGTATATTTTGGATATGAACAAGTTTAAAACAAATGATTATTCAAATTGTTTCATATCCAAAACTATTGAAAAGGAGTCAGATTTAAGACATAGAAGGCTTTGTCATGTTAATCCTTAAAACATAAACAAATTGGTCAAAGATAATTTTGTTACAGGATTACCTAAAAAGGAATTTCCTTTAAATGATCATTGTGTTTCATGTTTAAAAGGTAAACAACATAAATCAAGTTTTAAACTAAAGTCTCATATTCAGTAGATAGTGTCTTACCTATTTTACATATGGATTTGTTTGGTCCTATAAGTTTAAAAAGCCTTGGTATGAAGTCCTTTTGCTTAGTCATCATGGATGACTATTCAAGGTTTTCTTGGGTATTCTTTATTGCCACTAAATGTGAAACACCTGAGATAATCAAAAACTTCATAGTGCAAATTGAAAATTTTTAAAAGCAGGTAAAGATTATTATATGTGATAATGGTACATAGTTTAAGAATGTTGTTTTGGATGAGTTTTGTACAGTTAAAGGTATCATTAGACACTCTAGCTCTCCTAGAACACCACAACAGAAGGGTGTGGCTGAAAGGAAAAATAGAACATTAGTTGAAGGAGCTAGAGCAATGTTAAGTGATTCATCTTAACCTGTGACTTTTAGGGCTAAAGCTGTGAGTACTATGTGTTATGTGAACAATAGAATTCATGTAATTAAAATTTTAGGAAAGACATCTTATGAGCTATTTTCAGGAAGAAAACCATACATGGGATTTTTCAAATCATTTGGTTGTCAATGCTCACTTTTGAACACCAAGGATTATTTAGGAATGTTTGATTCAAAAGTTGATGATGGATACTTTCTTGGTTATTCTTGTGTTTCTAAGGCATATAGAGTTTATAACAGAAGAACTAGAATCATAGAAGAGTCCATTAATGTGATTTTCATTGAGCATACACCTAATGTTAAGAACTCAGGAGCTGATTGGTTATCTGATTTAGACACTTTTGTGAATTCTTTTGATGTCTCTTTTCATAAGTATGTTGCAGACAAGAAACATGAATTTGATATACAGGATAAATCTTTGGATGGTGATGATGATTATGATCTTGGATCAAACAGAAAGTCAAAAGGTCAAGACAGTTCACCATTTGTGCAATCACATGTTCAAGAATCATTTATGCAATCACATGTTCAAGAACCATTTCAAGCAGAAATTTTGGAGTCCAATGATGTTCAAGATTCTTCGGAAATTCACATTGATGCATACTTTCTCAATGGATATGACATTCCAGTTCCAACTGAAGAACAAGATATTATTTTGAAGTCTCAAGAATTTAATTTTGGTGAAGAACAACTTAATTCGGGTGCACAAACTGAAAGTCAAAACAACTCTGGTGACATGCAACTTAACACTGAGTCTGAAACTGATCAACATGAAGAAAGTGGATTCAACTCTGGTGAATAACATAAAAACTCTGATGATGAAAGTCAAGAACAACCCAGTGAAGCAAATCCTAACTCTTTGTTCTTTAATGGTCTTGATTTAAATCATACAAATCTTTCAGATAATATTACAGAGGATATAAACTCATTTTTGAAAATACGTAAAGCACATCCTTTGAGTAATGTTATTGGAAACTTGTATGATGGAGTCAATACACAGAGTAGTTCAAGTTTAGAAAATTTATGTTTGTTTACTTCCTTTTTATCCCAAATTGAACCTAAGAATGTAGAAATTGATTTGACTATAGATAGTTGGGTAAAGGCTATGCAGGAGTTGTTTTTGCAATTTAAGAGACAAGAAGAATGAACTTTAGTTAACACACATGAAAATGAGAATATTTTGGGAGTTAAGTGGATCTTTAAGGTAAAGAAGGATGATAGATGAATTATTGTTAGGAATAAAGCAAGGCTTGTGGTTCAAGGTTATACACAGGAAGAAGGCTTAGATTATGATGAATTTTTCGCCTTTGTAGCTAGGATAGAAGCTATTAGACTGTATTTGGCATATGCTTCATATAAGAACTTCAAAGTATTTCAAATGGATATTAAATCAGCCTTTCTTTATAGAGTTTTAGAGGAGACTGTGTATGTGTGTAATCCACCAGGGTTCATTGATCCACACTTTCCTGATAGAGTACTTAAGCTTGACAAGGCTCTATATGGATTACATCAAGCCCCAAGGTCCTGGTATGACCCTCTTTCTAAGTATCTCATTGAAAATGGTTATATCAGGGGTACTACAGAAAAGACGCTGTTTTTCAAGAAAGTACGTGAAGATTCTATATTTAGGCAAATTTATGTAGATGATATTATCTTTGGATCCACAAATGATGAGTTGTGCAAAGAGTTTTAAGGAGTAATTCATTCTAAATTTCAAATGATCTCTATGGGTGAAATGTCATTTTTCTTAGGATTACAGGTGAAGCAGTTAGAGAGTGACATTTTTATTAATCAGTCCAATTATGTGAAAGATTTGTTAGTTAAATTTGGCTTTACTGATTGTAAGTCTGCTCCTATCCCAGTTGATACTAGAGCCAAACTTTGTCCTGATTTAGAGCGGGACGATGTAGATTTACATTTGTATAGGTCAATGATTGGTTCCTTGATGTATTTGACTGCAAGCAGGCTTGATATCATGTTTGGAGTTTGTATGTGTGCTAGGTATCAAGCTAGTCCTAAGGTTTCCCATTTGATTGTTGTTAAAAGAATATTTAGATACCTTAAAGGACAACCTTCTTTAGGACTATGGTACCCAAAAGATTCAAACTTTGACTTTTATGCTTACAACAGATAGTGATTATGGTGGTTGCAATTTGAATAGGAAGTCAACAACTGGTGGATGTCATTTCTTAGGAAATAGACTTGTTTCATGGCAATGTAAGAAACATACTATAGTATCTCGATCTTCTGCAGAAGCTGAGTATATTGCAGATGCTTATTGCACTTCTTAAGTTCTATGGATTCAAAACCAAATGTTAGATTATGGGGTGAACTTTATGAATAATCTTATAAACATAGAAAATTTAGCTGCCATGTTTATCACTAAGAACCCGGTCTAGCAATCAAAAACCAAACATATTGAGATTAGATTTCATTTTATATCGGACTATTTTGAGAAGAAACAGGTTCACTTAGTTGAGGCTCACACTGACCTCATTTGGTTGACCTTTTCACAAAGGCTTTTGATAGAACAAGATTTAATTTTCTTGTTCAAGCTATAGGTCTTATTAATCTTAACTTAGTGTTTCTCATAAATTTGTATGTATAGTTCTTTTTGCATTTTGTAAATATTCTTATTCAAAAATACAAAAAAGGGGGAGATATATGGGAAAAACCAAAATCATTTTTAAGTTGATGTTCTTTTTCTTTAAGTCGGATTAAGAAAAACCAAAAATATTTGAAGTCTGGTATTAAAATTTGTATAGTTTAAATCCAAAAATATGTATTTCCGTTAGTATAGATTTTTTTCTATTCTATTTTTAAGTTTTTGAGTCTCTATTTGATCATTTTGTTATTTTGTCAAGATGGTTCTAGAAAATCAAATACAAAATTTGAAAAACCAATCGAAAAGATTAAAAATTTGAAAATGTTGCACAAAAACAAAATTTCTAAGAAATGAGTCAAAAACATAAATTCCAGCATAACTTAATATAGTTCAGTTTATATAGAATTTTTGAAACCAAATGTTTTCATAAATGCATATATTCTTGTCAGGTCTTAAAATCCTCAAAGCTCACAATCTATGAATGGATACACTAACTAGTAGCAGAATTACAGGTTATTGATCAAAGCTAAACAAATTTTAGGTCAACGAATCAATGAATTGAGAGAGTTTGTTTGAAAGCCTTAATTGGCGGGAAAATAAGTTACAGGAAAATATCTAACCAACTCACACGTTCTGCATGACTTTCACCCTTATTTATGGGCTAATCTATCTAACTATTACATTACAAACACCCTTATGTTTATTTAAAAACACTTCGGGTGAACTATTAAATTACAAATCAGTTAACTTTAGTTCGGGTGAACTTGAAATTAACTATGAGGAAGAGTTAGTTTACTCGACCTAAATTCTTCCTGAGATTACACTTTATTATTTAGTTCGGGTGATGAACAAAGTTCACCCGAACTAAAACTATACTACTTTAAACTATGACTCAGATCTTTGGAAGCTTCACCATCACTCTTGTATGCTCCAACAATATCCCCCTTGGATGATGCTTCCAAAATCTTCATCTGGCTAAAATTGAGCTCCCTTCCCATCTTGACACTGCCATCTGATCCTATCTTCCATCTCTTACACCTCTTTTGATTTTATCAATTTCAAAATTAACACATTCTACTTCCATTCTTCCTTCTTTGTCATCGGGTTTCAGTTTCTCAAGTGGAAGGTTGAATAGAGTAATAATGCCTTTATTTTTGTGTCAGGATCAATATAGTTGATATAAACTCAACACACCGTGAATAGAGATCTTGATCTATCAAAGAAGTTTAGCAGCGGATAAACACTTTGATATTACAAGTTTATTGATCAAACGAATATTGTTTATTGAAAGTATAAAAACAATAACGAATACCAAATTGTAACCCTCAATATGTTAACCTTTTAAGGAATGATCAATATACGTGTTTTTCTTAATACAAGGATCTATGTATATATAGACCTTGAGGCTAACCTAGCTAATCTAGGAAACGACTTTACAATCACAATTGTATTATAACTGCAATCACAGTTGCATCATAATCACAACTGCTACAAATAAGGAAGAGATAATTACATAAATATTCAATAATTATCTAAACTACACTAGCACTAGTAATGAGAAGCGGGCAGTAGTAACTGTCTTCAGCAGTAGTAACATCAGTCTTCAGGAGCATTAACCAGTTACTTGCAGTAGTAACGGGTATACATGCCGTATAAACTTGGCAGTAGTAATGAAATAAAACTATTTAACTAACAGTTTAACCCCAACAATCTCTCACTAACTTTAACTAAGATTTCTCATTAAAGTACTAAGTTTCTTTATCAAGTTTATTTACATAAAAATGATGATTACAAAACTACTTGTTACTATTTCTCCTTTTAGCTTCTCTTTCTTCCTTCATCCTTTGCTGCTCTTCATTTCTTTGAAGTACCATCCTCCAGATCAAATCATTAGCCATCTGAGAGGTTCTGAGAGCAAACAACCTTATGGTGATCATTTCATGTAGAGTGCCAAAATCCAGGTTATACCTTCTGTCAACTAAGTAAAACCTGATAACACCCTGTCTTCTAATAATAGAATGTACTCCACTCCTTTCATACAAATACCATCTTACCACTGGATCATGTCCTCCTCCTCTATGAAATACACTGCTAATCATTGCTTCATCAGGAGAAAACATGCCATTGAGCCAGTCAAGAGCAAGATCTGTACCAGAACATGAACCTCTGTTCTGAGAGTATTTTCTAACTCCAATTTCATACAGCTTCTCAACATCTTGTCTTGAAAACTCTCTAATCATTCTGTAGAAAGCAGGCATAGAATACTTCTTATTGTCATCCCTTGTCACCACATAAGTTGTTCTATTTTCACCCCCAACATAATCCCAGTCTATGATTTCAGGAAAATCAACAGCTAAAGGTTCTACATGAATACCTTCTTCAGGAAGAATCAAGGCTGAGCAGTCATCAGGAGAGATCTCTACATCTCCCTCTTTCTCCACTATTGTTGATGGATCAACTAAAATGAATTGATTTGAAGCTGTAGTTGACTCATCAAGTGGTACCTCAGCCTGAGTGGTTTCAACTGTAACATGTTCTTTTTCTGCAGTAGTTGATGTAGTTGTTGACACCTTCACTCTTGGTTTCTTGCTGGGTTGCTTTGAAGAAATTGACTTCTTCCATTTCTGCTGCTCAGGTTGAACAACAGATTGAGACTGAAGAGGATTGGGAACTACCTTTCCATGAGTTATTACAGTAGCTCCAAGTTCATGTGCTCTCTTTAATAGCCTTTTACAATTCATATCTTTCTTTTTCTTCTTGCTCAGACAACCTAGCAGCCTCTTCCTTATCCTTCTTTCTTTCTTTTTCAAACAAGCCAAAAATATTGCCAAAGCTCATGGGCCCCAAAGATTTTCCACTGTAACCTCTAGTCTTCAAATAATTCATGAACTTTTGCTTGTCTGTCATAAGCTTCTCCTTCTTAATTGTTTTCTTTACAGCCAATTGAGACTTCTTTGCAGCTTCAGCCTTTTGTATCTTTGCAAGCTCCTTGTTGTATTCAGCTAGCAAAGCAAGTCTCTCTTTCTCTTCTCTTTCTATCCTATCAAAATCCCTTCTTTGATCTCTGCATGCACCTCCCTTGTCATTGCAGGATCTCCAGACACATCTTTATTTTCAGAAGCTAACTGCAAGGCAACAAGCTCATCTAACTTGATCTTCTTAGCAGCTTCTGATGTCTTTCTATCTTCCTTTATCAACACACATTTACCTTTGTCTTTTATTGCAGAGTCAGTTGGACTCACCCTTCTGCCTCCAACATACCGAGTCATAGGTATCTTGATTTGTCTAGTGTCAGGAGGGATGATAGGAACCACTCCAAATCTTGCTGTTGGGTCCAGAACATAGTCTTCACCTTCAACTATCCTTGACCCTTGTTCTTCAGTACGAAGTGTTACTCCCTTTTGTTTTGGTCTCTTTGCTTGTTCTGGTTTCCTCTTTTGAATGATCTCACTTTTGATCTTCAATAATTCTTCAGCAAGAGTTCTCTCTTCCACTGAAGGTTCTTCAACAGTAGGAACCATAGTGGGAATAGTGGTTGTTGTGGTAGCAGTTGGAACAACAGTAGGCACAGATGATTCAATAGAAACAGGCTCTGCAATAGAAACAGGCTCTTCAGTAGGAACAACCTCTTTAGTAGAAACAACTGCAGTAGAAACTGTTGCATTAGGAATGACTTCTTTAACAGTATCAATGGCAGTATTAATCAACCCTTCAAGCACAGTTTTAACCATATCTTTAACTTCTTCATGCTCCCCCTCAACTGTAGCATTATCAATCTACATATCATCCTTTTTCTCAACCACAATACTACCCAAATCATCCTTTTTCTCAGCATCCATATCCTCTTCATCGTTTATATCCCCTCCTTTCATACAAATACCATCTTACCACTGGATCATGTCCTCCTCCTCTATGAAATACACTACTAATCATTGCTTCATCAGGAGAAACCATGCCATTGAGCCAGTCAAGAGCAAGATCTGTACCAGAACATGAACCTCTGTTCTGAGAGTATTTTCTAACTCCAATTTCATACAGCTTCTCAACATCTTGTCTTGAAAACTCTGTAATCATTCTGTAGAAAGCAGGCCTAGAGTACTTCTTATTGTCATCCCTTGTCACCACATAAGTTGTTCTATTTTCACCCCCAACATAATCCCAGTCTATGATTTCAGGAAGATCAACAACTATAGGTTCTACATGAATACCTTCTTCAGGAAGAATCAAGGCTGAACAGTCATCAGGTAAGATCTCTACATCTCCCTCTTTCTCCACCGTTGCTGATGGATCAACTAAAATGAATTGATTTGAAGTTGTACTTGACTCATCAAGAGGTACCTCAGCCTGAGTGGTTTCAACTGTAACACGTTCTTTTCTGTAGTAGTTGATGCAGTTGTTGACAACTCCACTCTTGGTTTCTTGTTGGGTTGCTTTGAAGAAATTTACTTCTTCCTTTTCTGTTGCTCAGGTTGAACAACAGATTGAGAATGGAGAGGATTTCGAACTACCTTTCCATGAGTTATTACAGTAGCTCCAAGTTCATGTGCTCCCTTTAATAGTCTTTCCAATTCATATCTTTCTTTTTCTTCTTGCCCAGAGAACCTAGCAGCCTCTTCCTTATCCTTCTTTCTTTCTTTTTCAAACAAGCCAAGAATATTGCCAAAGCTCATGGGCCCCAAACATTTTCCACTGTAACCTCTAGCCTTCAAATAATTCATGAACTTTTGATTGTCTTTCATAAGCTTCTCCTTCTTAATTGTTTTCTTTACAGCCAATTGAGACTTCTTTGCAGCTTCAGCCTTTTGTATCTTTGCAAGCTCCTTGTTGTATTCAGCAAGCAAAGCAAGTCTCTCTTTCTCTTCTCTTTCTATCCTATCAAACTCCCTTCTTTGATCTCTGCATGCACCTCCCTTGTCATTGCAGGATCTCCAGACACATCTTTATTTTCAGAAGCTAACTGCAAGGCAACAAGCTCATCTAACTTGATCTTCTTAGCAGCTTCTGATGTCTTTCTATCTTCCTTTATCAACACACATTTACCTTTCTCTTTTATTGCAGAGTCAGTTAGACTCACCCTTCTGCCTCCAACATACCGAGTCATAGGTATCTTGATTTGTCTTGTGTCAGGAGGGATGATAGGAACCACTCCATATCTTGCTGTTGGGTCCAGAACATAGTCTTCACCTTCAACTATCCTTGACCCTTGTTCTTCAGTACGAAGTGTTACTCCCTTTTATTTTGGCCTCTTTGCTTGTTCTGATTTCCTCTTTTGAATGATCTCACTTTTGATCTTCAATAATTCTTCAGCAAGAGCTCTCTCTTCCACTGAAGGTTCTTCAACAGTAGGAACAATAGTGGGAATAGTGGTTGTTGTGGTAGCAGTTGGAACAACAGTAGGAACAGAAGATTCAGTAGAAACAGGCTCTGCAATTGAAACAGGCTCTTCAGTAGGAACAACCTCTTTAGTAGAAACAACTGCAGTAGAAACTGTTGCATTAGGAATGACTTCTTTAACAGTATCAATGGCAGTATTAATCAACCCTTCAAGCACAGTTTTAACCATATCTTTAACTTCTTCCTGCTCCCCCTCAACTGTAGCATTATCAATCTACATATCATCCTTTTTCTCAACCACAATACTACCCAAATCATCCTTTTTCTCAGCATCCATATCCTCTTCATCATTTATATCCACTCCTTTCATACAAATACCATCTTACCACTGGATCATGTCCTCCTCCTCTATGAAATACACTGCTAATCATTGCTTCATCAGGAGAAACCATGCCATTGAGCCAGTCAAGAGCAAGATCTGTACCAGAACATGAACTTCTGTTCTGAGAGTATTTTCTAACTCCAATTTCATACAGCTTCTCAACATCTTGTCTTGAAAACTCTCTAATCATTCTGTAGAAAGCAGGCCTAGAGTACTTCTTATTGTCATCCCTTGTCACCACATAAGTTGTTCTATTTTCACCCCCAACATAATCCCAGTCTATGATTTCAGGAAGATCAACAACTATAGGTTCTACATGAATACCTTCTTCAGGAAGAATCAAGGCTGAACAGTCATCAGGTAAGATCTCTACATCTCCCTCTTTCTCCACCATTGCTGATGGATCAACTAAAATGAATTGATTTGAAGTTTTACTTGACTCATTAAGAGGTACCTTAGCCTGAGTGGTTTCAACTGTAACACGTTCTTTCTGTAGTAGTTGATGCAGTTGTTGACAACCCCATTCTTGGTTTCTTGTTGGGTTGCTTTGAATAAATTTACTTCTTCCTTTTCTGTTGCTCAGGTTGAACAACAGATTGAGACTGGAGAGGATTTTGAAATACCTTTCCATGAGTTATTACAGTAGCTCCAAGTTCATGTGCTCCCTTTAATAGTCTTTCCAATTCATATCTTTCTTTTTCTTCTTGCCCAGACAACCTAGCAGCCTCTTCCTTATCCTTATTTCTTTCTTTTTCAAACAAGCCAAGAATATTGCCAAAGCTCATGGGCCCCTAACATTTTCCACTGTAACCTCTAGCCTTCAAATAATTCATGAACTTTTGATTGTCTTTCATTAGCTTCTCCTTCTTAATTGTTTTCTTTACAGCCAATTGAGACTTCTTTGCAGCTTCAGCCTTTTGTATCTTTGCAAGCTCCTTGTTGTATTCAGCTAGCAAAGCAAGTCTCTCTTTCTCTTCTCTTTCTATCCTATCAAACTCCCTTCTTTGATCTCTACATGCACCTCCCTTGTCATTGCAGGATCTCCAGACACATCTTTATTTTCAGAAGCTAACTGCAAGGCAACAAGCTCATCTAACTTGATCTTCTTAGCAGCTTCTGATGTCTTTCTATCTTCCTTTATCAACACACATTTACCTTTGTCTTTTATTGCAGAGTCAGTTGGACTCACCCTTCTGCCTCCAACATACCGAGTCATAGGTATCTTTATTTGTCTAGTGTCAGGATGGATGATAGGAACCACTCCAAATCTTGCTTTTGGGTCCAGAACATAGTCTTCACCTTCAACTATCCTTGACCCTTGTTCTTCAGTACGAAGTGTTACTCCCTTTTGTTTTGGCCTCTTTGCTTGTTCGGT